>OX579642.1:0-402514 GCA_951230915.1 Antitrichia curtipendula | reverse complement strand
GTCATCCTAATTAGTCACGTCTTCCATTTCAACGGTATCTAGATTCATCATGTACTTCCATAGTGCTGAGGCTCTAGTGTATTCCATAACACTTTGACGGACATGCAGAATCCATGAAGCTGAGGGAATGTATTGTCTAAAGCGCAACATGGGCAAAAGAGTATCTAAAAGACTATTTTCCAATTGCTTCTTCAACTTAATTTGGCAATATGTGGCAGCCGTCTCAATGAGGTTAGTGTGAGTCAAAACAATTTAGTTCTTCATGAATGGAGTACCATGTTTAACGTACTCCTCAACTCCTTCGATTTGTTCAGGTGTCAAATTCTTGTGGATATACTAAAAATGTTCATCACCTTTGTCTTTGATACAGTACCTAAGCATTCCAATGAAAGTGTGGAGCCAGGTATTACGAAGTGCTTTGGTGAGAATGTGGTGCCCCATTGGACATTCTTAGCATCCTTTCATCTAAGATAAGTTTTTATATGTTTGCTTACCATGGTTGTTGAAGAAGCTAAAAGACAACAAAACATTTAGAAGTGTAATCTCAATAAAGCTCCACCTCTTTTGATGGAGCATAGTCCAGAGATGCACTCTTTTTCAATAAATTCTTCAATCTTACCCCCTAAAGGACCAAGCTACATTTTTTGGCTATATATAAATTTTGGACAGGTACGTGTGATTAGAGATTTCCATATTTTTGGCCCAAATTTTAATTAAAGGTGTGGACAAAGAATATCTTTCATGCGCACTAAATTTCAGGACATTTGGAAGCATGAGTCAAAAGTTATGGCCTGAAATGCAGTTTGTTTTTTAACTTGGGCAATCTAGGCAAATCTGAAAAAAATAAAAATTTCAAAAATAAAAATTTGAAATTGGTTCTTTAGCTTTCTATATACATAGAAAGCTTTAAATCATTTTTCTTTGATCAATGAATCAAAAGATATGAGAAAGTTTTAGTTTGTGGGTAGTTATGGATTCTCTATTCTAAAATAAACTTTGAAGTCCTTTATTCTACTCAATTTTCAATATTTTGGGAAAGAAATTAAAAACATGAGTTGTAGATTGTTTATTACAAGATTACAACCATTGAGATTGACATTTTTCATTTCCATAAATAAATTCTTAACAATTTAATATTTGGAATCATTCTCTACACCTTTCTACTTATCTTTTTTTCCTATGTGTTGTACAATTCTAAATGATTTAAAAAATTTCAAGCATGTAGCCAACTTGCCTTAACCCCTAAAGGACCAAACACCGTTTTTTGACAACATAGCGATTTTGGGCAGCACACTACAACTTAGATTTTTATTTAAGGATTATAGAAAGGTGTTCATCCATATGTGGAAAGAAAAAAATTAAAATTTGAAGACATGGTATACATTACGTCACTACAGAGGAGCGTGAAACCCTTGTTCATGGAGTCATCTATTTCCAAATGTAAAATCTAAAACTAGTCATCTAAAACTATAACAAAGTCATCTACTCATCTAGATGTAAAATAGTGCACCTTTGACTTGGCCCACAAAAGCATGGTCCCTTGTGTGCTTTGTGCACATCCTAGAAATAAAAATATGTATTGTCCATTAAAATCCGTGCTACTTTAGAATAAATAATTCCTACTTTTTTCTATTTTTATGATCCATGTTTTAGTTAAATCTATTGAAATGACATAATCCTTATCCTTATTTATGTCTATATAACTTCTAAACTTCAAGTAAATGGAATTAATGAGACCTTGATTTATCTCTCAAGTTTCTATTTTTTACACCAGTGACCACTCTAAGTCTCAGTGTGTCTCTTTACATGAGGAGACTTTTGCTTATAAGTCAATATAAAGTACAAAATTAGATGTGGCATATTCTACAAGGTTTGAATTTGGATATCTTTGCTTGTAGTCAATATAAGATATATAAAGAGATGATGTGTATTTCTAGAAGGTTTAAATCTATAATTTTTTGCTTATAAATCTATAAGATATATAAAGAGATGATTTGTGTTCTAGAAGGTTTGAATCTGAATCTTTTTGCTTACAAGTCAATATAAGATAGAAACAAAGATGATGCTTGTTTTATAAGGTTTGATCCAGATTTTGATTTGAATCTGGATCTACATCCAGATTTTGATTTTTGTATAGATGTAATTAATAGCTATTAACTAACAATAGCTATGAAAGATAATGTCTTCAAAATAAATTGGCTACCAAAGGACACTTAAGCAATCTACTTAAAGATTTTGACTATTAATAGTTATAAATAAGGTTCAAAGGTCTACATCTAATACTTAAGCAACACATACTATTTCCATTATAAAATAGTATAAGAATTTGCAAAATCAAGTCATCCTTGTAAGATTCCAAAGTGGTTGTGCACTCCATACTTGACAACAATTGTCTATTCCACTTTATTGATGAAAAATTGGAAGGTTCCAAATAATGTGGGATTTTTTTTTAATGTTACAATAAATTTTGGTGGAGTATCAATTGAAAATGCCTTTGGTTCTTTAAAAATTAGGTGGATGATTATGAGTCACTCTAATTAATTCATGAATATATAAAATTGCAATAGTTATTGTAGCTTGTTGTTGGTTGCACAACTAGTGCACAAATTGTAGAAATGAGGTTGAGCCATATGTGATTAATCTTAATTTGTGTAGAGATTCAATAATAGATATTGAAAAGGTCAGGTGTCTCATGATTAGAGAACGAAAAAGGGGAAAGGAGGAAGTTGATAGATTGAGATAGGCAATGTACACCCAATGACTTTTAGAAAATCCTAATAATAATGTGTGAATGGAATTTTTTTAATCTATTTCATTTTGTGAAATATAAAGGCTAACAATCCACCCACCCCAAGAACATCCATACTTGGAGAGCTTAACCCCTAAAGTTCCATGACTATGTTTTTACCGAAAACGCTCAAGAACTGCCATTTTTAGTACAAGTACCAAATTTATTTATTTTTTAAAATTTGACACATGAAGACCTTGTAGTATGTTGTCTTAAGAACATGTGGTAAAAATTTCTGAAATTTCCACCATGTGGATTGCAAGATATAAGCATTCAAATTCACTGAAATCATTTTTTGGGCCTTGTGAAAAACAGGGCAGCTGCACTTCACAAGCTCACTTTTCTATGAAAATATGTCCAAAATGGTGGTGCTTCCTTTGATTCTTTTTCCTAGACAAGTTGGTTACATGCTTAAAAAAATTCACATCATTTGGAATTGCACAACATATAGGAAAAAAATAGTAAGTAGAAAGAAGTAGAGAATGGTTCAAAATACAAAATTGTTAAGAATTTGGTTATGGAATTGAAAATGCCAATCCCAATGGTTGAAATGTTGTAATAAATAATCTTCATCCTATATTTTTATTATTTTTCAAAAGTATTGAAAATTGAATAAGATAAAGGACTTCAAAGTTTATTTTAGAGTAGAGAATCTATAACTACCCGCAAACTAAAACACCTCATAACTTTCATAACTTTTGTCTCATTGGTCAAAATGAAATGACTATAAGCTTTCCATATATATATATATATAACTCTGAAAATACAATTTCAAATTTTTGTTTATGAGAAAAGTGATTTCACTAGTCCGAGGTCATGGACAAGCAGTCTAAAAGAAAGTCTAGGCAAAGTGAACCATTCAATATTGCACATGTTTTGCTGGTCTTTTGGGGTTGGCGAGGGAAAATTTGAGGTCTTGACACATCCAACATCAAATGACCTAAATCCACCTTATGTGTGGGCTTATAAGATAGAACCACCTATATCCAATCACTTAAGCAATTTTATAACATATGAGGAGCAAAGTGAAGCAATGGAATTTTTTCTCATGTAGATAGATAAGAAATATTGGGACTATGAATTTTCTATAATTTAATTCCCCAAATTGAAACTACTATAAATTTTGGGAGCCCAAAAGTATTCAAAATCCATAGCCAATGTCTAGAGTCTTTCAATTCCGATTGATCAAGAGACTACTTTCCCAATCAATACTTCCTATACACTTTATGACACCTTGGGACATGTATTTATGACCTTCAGTTATTAGTCCCAACCTTGAAAACGAGGAAAAAAATCCATTTTGAATTTCGGTTGTAAATCTACTCTAGTTTTGGTTGAAAATAGTTGCATCCTACATAGGGTAGGACCACCCATTTCCAACCAGGGACCAATTCCCAACCGGTAGTGCCCCTATTTCCAATCAAGGCTTGTAATGTGTTTTTTACTCTTTTTTAACTTTGGGACTAGTAAGATCATGACACATGTCCTAAATTATGCAAAAAATAACAAGAAAATAGATAGTAGGAAGCTAGTTCTTGACTGATCGGAATTGGAAGACTCTAATGATTGAAAATTGGTTCGGAATACTTTTTGGCTCCCAAAATTCACAAAATTTTAGTTTTGCAAAAAAAGTTCTGAAAATTTTGCAATCTTAGTATTTTCTATCTTCCTACATGGGAAAAACCTCCATCGCATTCAATTGCTCACCATCTGCGCCACAGGAGCTTAAGTGATTAGGTATATGTGGTCCTACTCTAGTGGGTATGGTTCCCTGGTCAGAATGGGTGGTTCTACCTTAATGTCAAAGGGGGAATGGAAAGAAAGTGAGCCAAGGGCATCCATGGACCAAGTTATGAATTTGATGGAACAAAAAGGCTTGCAAAAGGGAAGGTCAATTATATGGAAGTAAGGTAAAATGATTAAAATCACCCATTTAAGCTAATATGCATAGAGAGAAAAAAACTACAATAGCAATTATTTTTCACTTGTAGGAAAAAAGAAAATTTTGATGAGCTTTTCAAAGCCAAGACTTAACAAAACATTAAAATATCCAGTGAATGCATCTTTGAAACTCCTTCAAAAAGACTTAAAAGCAGTTACTAAAGGCTCTATTACATTGCAATCATATACTAGCTACCATGTGTAAAATTGGAGACATTTGACAAGGATAAATCCCTACTTGATACAATTGATAAGGTAGAGTGGTGTTAGAATTGTTCATTTCTAACTTTGAAGAATGAAAATCCTTGAGAAAGTCACTAACATACAATTCATAATCTAGTAATACAACATTTTCTAAAGCATTTGCTTAATTCTAAATCCATACCTTAAGTCAAGTTGTTTGTTTGTTTTGTTTGTTACATTGAGATCTCTTAGATTGTACATCCTCGGTTGCGTTCTTGGTAAGCTCGGAAAGCTTGTTGCGAGGAGGGGTGCACGAGCTTTGCTTTGTGACATTTGGACCTAGGGTGTGAAAGTTATTGAATTTCAGAGTTTTTATGAATAAAAAAATAGAAAATTACTCTTACTTCTATTTTGTTGTGGCAATGGCATACGGCACCCTAGTTCTTTGTTAAATTCAAAATTGTAAATTAATTTACTCAGATACCAATATGATTGAATTCCCAACCATCACTCTGGATGAAAAAGTCATCAGAATCATTCGATTCGATCACTTGGGAAAGTTGGAATGGAATGGAAAAATATTACTCCGTACACAAAGTTGTAATTATGAACTCCTGAATTGAATTGCACTTTGAATGTGGTTTCTGAATAGTCTTGTCTTTTATAAATCCTGTCTAGCCCAATGAGAAAAATACAACTCATCATTGGAGAATAGAAATTCCAACTGAAAGTGAACGTGAAATAAAAAGTCAAACCTCCAGCTCAGACTGAACAGTGCTTTCCGGACCCACCGATTTGTGGATTGGATTGATGGATCCCATTCTAAGGTAACTGAGTGGACCCTTTCTCCCAAAATTCTTTCATTTCTTACGTGTCAAAAACTTAAAGCATCCTGATATTTACATTATAGGACATTTGGCATAAACTGGCTGCAAGGAGGATGGCCAATTCGGAAGGTAACTGCACCTAATTTCGGCCACTTTCTCAAACCGACCACTACAGATTCTTGCCTAAAATGTACATCCACTATTCATGAGAGTCTATAGTCTATTTTAGAACCACTTATTTATAAATTTTTATTTTTATTTATATGATGTCTAAAAACTGCATTCTAACTTTTAAGAGAAACCTAGAATCCTTTTTTGACTACGATAAAGATCCCACAAAAAAAATTCAGTAAGGTGTGTACACCTAAAAGTGACTTTCTTCTATTTGTGCCATCTATCTATAGCTGATAGATAGTTGATAGTTGATAGATGAGTGATTTCAAGCTTGAAATCTTGAACTACTATAGATAGATGGCACAATTAGGAGAGTATTACTTTTAAGTGCACATACCTTATAATAATGAAACCTACACTAAATTATTTTTCTTGTGTGATTTTAGGTGTAGTTATTTTATTATATGTTCAAACCTAACCGATCTTATTTTCTCTTTGGCATTTTGTGGGTAGGGAGAGCCAAAATAGATGATCGGCCAATGGAAAAAAATTTTAAACTTTTTATTTACAATGGATGGAAATGAGTTGAGAATGTGTTTGAAATCATCAATGACCCCATTTAGGTAGGAGAAGAGGTTATGAAATACTCCCTCCGTCCCAAAATGATCTTGTTGCAGTTTGTGACATTGCAAATTTGTTAGATTCGACTTTCAAATGCTATCGGGGACCAACAAAACAACTCCAAGTAGTAGTTCCTCCTCTATCCATGCAATAAGTAATCGAAAGACAAATGAAATGACTAAAGAGATCAATCAACATTGTTCAATGTTGCATCTCTTTAAGTGTTGCCTAATTGAAGGAAACAAAGCTCCGGAAGGTGAAGCAAAGGTACACACATGCCATTGGACCCATACTATTTGCTTACAAAAAGGCAACCTCACATTTAACAAGTAAGTGTCCACTAATGCTCTTTAAAAATGCCCCCCAAATTCCACTTATCAATATTCCAAAATTGCACTTAAAAAAAAGTCTCTAAAACACAAAGTTTCTAAGACACTAGAAATGCACCAAACTCTACTTACACCATGAAATGTATTTAAAAAATATTATTTTCAGACTTAATCCATAACATTTTGTCCAACATGAAGATCATTTGGGGAAGGA
The DNA here is from genome assembly GCA_951230915.1 of Antitrichia curtipendula. Classification (NCBI taxonomy): domain Eukaryota; kingdom Viridiplantae; phylum Streptophyta; class Bryopsida; order Hypnales; family Leucodontaceae; genus Antitrichia; species Antitrichia curtipendula. Next base: position 395,497 of record OX579642.1, on the reverse strand, counting down.
GGAAGTATAAAATTATCCACCTACACAACAAGTTTTAACCTTGTAATGCCACTGTGGACATTAACCCCTAAAGGACCAAACACCGTTTTTTGACAACACAGCGTTTTGGGGCAGCTCACCACGAATGGAATTTTCATTTTTTTTCTTTGAAATTTTCACACAAGATGTGCCCGAGGAGTAGATTTAGGGCCCAACAATTTTCATAACTTTTGATCACATGGTTAAAAAGTTATGGTATGATATGTAGTTTTCATTGTTCGGCGGGCAGTCCGGGTAGCAAAAAAAACTTCTTTAAAAATCATTTTCTAGAGAAATAAAAATTTGAAATTGGTTCTCTAGATTTATGTGCACAAGGAAAGCTTTGAATCATTCCACTTTGATTTATGAGATGAAGGTTATGAGGAATTTTAGTTGTGGGTAGTTTGTGGGTAGTTATGGAATCTCTACTCTAAAATAAACTTTGAAGTCCTTTATTTAACTCAATTTTCAATATTTTTGGAAAAAAATATAAACACAAGGTGTAGATTGTTTATTACAACATTATAATTGTTTGGATTGGCATTTTTCAATTTCATAATTAAATCCTTAACAATTTAGTGTTTTGAATCATTTTCTACTTCTTTCCACTTACTATTTTTTTCCTATATGATGTACAATTCCAAATGATCTGAAATTTTTCAAGCATGTAGCTAACTTGCTTTGAAGAATGAATCCAAAGAGTTACCACCATTTTGGACATTTTTTCATACAAATGTGACCATGTGAAGTGCAGCTGCCCGGTTTTTCGCAGGGACAAAAAAAGGGTTTTATCACTTCAAATGCTAATATCTTGCAATCTACATGGTGGAATTTTCTGAAATTTTTTCCACATCTTCTCAAACTAGTTTACTACAAGATCCTATGGTTACATGTGTCCAAAAATGTTTTTTTTCCCAAAATTTGGTACTTGTACTAGAAATGGCAGTTTGGGAGCGTTTTTTTGTGAAAACATAGTCAAAAACCTTTAGGGGTTAAGTATATAATGGATGACTTCACCTCACATCGTAAGATTAGAAAGAAACATTTTTTCTTCCAATATATTCTGGGTAGTTTCTAAAGTAAGTTTTTAGTGAATAATATTTCAAATTCCCTCATTATCGTATTATGGTATAATTGACTTTTTCTAAAGACAAAGATGCTCAATCCACAAATTATCCTTGCTAATGTTATGTTTTGGCCATTTCTTGCTATTTATTCTTGATGTGAATTTTAGCCCTAAAGAAATGTGTTTTTTGAATTTGAATCCAACTAATGAAATGAAGCTTATCAAGTGCAGTTCCTACTCCAATTGGAAATTTTAAAAACTTTGTAAATTTCAATATTTTATAGCAATGTAAAATTTAGGCCTATATCCATGGTTTGTTGTCTTGTTGATTTTCTAATTTTAGAGTGATATGGTAGCTTTAGTATTATATTGTGATGTTATACACTATAATATACATTGATGGTGAGAATATCATATTTTTTTGATATATTTTGTATTTGATATGAATTTTTTTAATTTAAATAAAATTCACAACATTTCAAATTTTCTCCAAAAATTTTGAAATTTTATGACTTGTAATATACATATGACTTCATCTTTGAAAAATAAATATAAATTTTTTTGTTCACTGAGGACAAGCAAAGTGATGGACACTGAGACTTAAAATTAGTGGTCATGGGCTTATTCTTCTAAAGTGGCCTTGGAGAGACTCTACAAGGTTGAGTGTTTGAATGGTGATAGAGACTAATTTCCATTCGAATTTTCCTTGGAATGCTTAGAGGTTGTTTATTGGACATGACAATTATTGAAAACATGATTTCCCAACAATTGTCAATAGTTTGTCTACCATATTCTAATAGGTTCTTGAAGCATTGCAAATAAATAGTTTTTACACTCCTAATATATTGTGTTTATATGCGTATTTTGTTGTTCCATTGTCAACAATCTTATTTCAAAGTTGGAATCAATTAATTTCTAATATTTCTCTCTTGTAAATTCATATTCTACCTATTTTCACCAATTTGGATATGTTTTGTCACGGTTGCCTTGAATTTTAGGTATTACAATTTTGGGCATACCTATAGCAATTATTATAAAATGAATATAGAGTTGATCGTGATCCCACTAGAAAATCAAGCAACTTGCCAAGGGTTTCTTGTAATCCATAAATAACATTTTCCTTCCATCATTTGGGTAATTAAATGAATAGCATATGGTACAAAAAGATCAATTTTGTTTGACAAATTCACTTTTAAAAAATTACTAATTGCATATATGACTATAATCTTTAGATGCAAAAGACACTCAACTTATTTATTGCATTCAATTTTCATGAGAATTCATTTTTTGGCGAATCATGTGCTGGACCAAAAATTATATTACCAAACCAAGTGATCAATTTGAACAACTTATGCCGTAAACATGTCTTTTACTTCTAAAATTTGGTAAGTATCTCAACAACTTGACATAGAATGCATTTGTCAAGAATAAATCTATTTTTTGCACAAAAGGTTTAATCTAAGATTGTTGATCCTATTTGACAAGGGGAGGAAAAAATCCTTGTAACTTCAAACATTATAATCTTGCAATCTACAACTCTACACATTCTTAGAGTATTATAGGATAATTTTGTACGATTGAATTTCAAAAATTATTATTTTTTCATCTTTCTTTTTGTACTAGAAAATAATAGATTTTGATGGATTCCAACAATACCTAAACTTAGAACATAGTTGGGCCCTTTAGGAGTTAACGACATTTTTGTTTATTTGAAGTTGACTCCTAAGACTATAAATAATATATACAAATTTCATCCCTAAATGATTGAAGGACATTTTGGGGGCTTTTATCATATTTTGTCAAGCAATTGTGAGATCCTATGGTTGGAATTTTGCATATATATGCACACAAGGTTCTCTTTTATGTAAGACAAATTTCATAAAATTTGGATTAGTAGTTACAAAGTTATCGTCAATTTAGTCTTTAGTTATTTTCAACATGGGTAAGTGGGACATTAAAAAAGAAAAATTATTTGAGTTTTTTTTTCCTTCAATTTTTTTCATGGTTTTTGAACTAAATTTTTAAATCAATCCATTCACTTGCAAAAGTTGTGAGGCATATGCTTTCTTCTAGAATAAATTTGAAAGATGAACTATGCATGTGCCAAGTGATGTAAAAAACTTTTTCTCAAAGTTTCAAGGTAAGGTCTTACTATCAATGAGTTTTTGCACTTGAAATTTCAACATAATATACTTCAATGAGTTAGCTATACGATGTTATGGTTGAAATTAAAAAATTAATCAAAATATCTTTAATTGTTTTCTACTCATATTGAGACCAAAAACACATTTTACCTCATAAGTCTATAGTTGGGCACTAATTAGTCTACTAGAAAACTAGTAACAGAACACAGTTCTTCCAAATCAATTCTTAAACTATTTTTTTTCTACTTTACAACGGTGGAATGTCATGCCTCCAAATTAAAAAAATCCAAATATAGACTTTTTAGTCCTTAGGGATTATATGATCTTTTAATGAAAGTAAAAAAGAAGACAATTATTCTAATCCCAATATTCCATGGAAATGGCCACTACGTACTCCATTTGATCCCTACTCATAAAGTGGGCCCCCCAAATGCGCCACTCATTCTAACCACTCATCTTCACTTTGTGTACATTTCCAAAATCGATGACGTACATATGTGGATTGGAAGAAATTGTTTAGAACCAAACTTTGTTCCTTCTTAACTTTTACATACAATATCCAAATATCATGCTATTTGGTGTGTTGGAACCTCCTTTCAAGTGCCAACAAGAAAATCAATGAAAATTTAGTAACTAGGCACAGAAGCAAAAAGTGGCGATTTTAGGGATACCCACCTTACTGCTTCCCCCCAATCGAAAACAAAAACACTCATTGGGCTGCTTTCAGTAATAACCCATTTATGCTGTTGACCGTGACCAACAAATGAATAACTTTTTTCATTCATTCTTTAGAGAAATTATTATTATTATTATTATTTATTTGAAATTCTCCACATAATTCTGTTCTTGTCAGCGACATCTCATCCGTCAAGCTTTCAAAGAACACGACCCCTAAAAGTTTCTAAAAGTTTGATCATGCAAGAGTTCATGCAAGAGTTCAGAGGCTGGCGTGTTCACTGCAACAAGTTATTATAAGTGAAATAAGGCCCATCTGGTCATGGGTTCAGGACTCACTCTAGGGCCGAATCTTCCAGCGTGTCCGCCAGGTGTCAAGCTCTGCATGACTCTGAATTGAGCTGCCTGCTCCCGGAGGAAGTTACTTTATTTGGAATTTGAACGGTGACCATGCCACCATGGAGCCTGAAAGGGCATCAAAACTGGTCCATAACCGCATTGATAAGCGGTAGCGCTGGTGGGATCCCCTTTTGCCCCATGGATGACTAAGCTACCCCACGCAAGCCATGAGGGGTGCACTATAGAACGGAAGGAAAGGATTCGACCACTCAAGCATTGGGAATTGATAAATCGAAGTCGCAGCAAAAGGTACATAACGTTATTAACCAATGTTGGAAGGCTTCTTTTTGTTCCCCCAAATAAAGTGTGGGCCCCCCAGCATACCAACTTCCTAGCTAGTCTATGACTTTCTCTGACTTCCTAGCTAGTCTATGACACTAGTTTTGCAACTTTCCATTCAACGAATGACTTTAGCCTTGCGATTTTCAATTAACCAATGGTTGTTTACAAGATTAACCCTTAAAATCCCAAGAGTCTCCTTTGAGAGACTTATAAAGGTTGACGTAGGTATCCATGATCTCAATTTCTAGCAAAAAATAATTTGAAACTTTTTTTTCAAGGTAAGAAAATTTATTATCTTTCTAAAAACAACATTTTTTTAAATTTCAATGGTGCCCGGGAGCAAAAGTTATGCCACAATAAGCCCAAACTTGGCGTGGGTAGACAACTATACAAAAAAATTAAATCAAATCAAATTATATTTTTTTTATATTTCTCACAAATTATATTTTTTTCTAGGTGGAAATATTTGATTCATTCCATTTGAATAAGTGATATGAAAGTTATGATGCTTTTTGTTTTGCAGACATTTTTAGCAAATTTTTGAAGAAATAAGGTATTGAATCCATTTATGAACAATCACACTATTGGAATTAGTGTGATTCAATTCCATCTCAGAACTATCAACAATTTAGTTTTTCCTTCTAACTTGTATCTACTTCAACTTATCAATTTTTTAAGGAATGAAAATCAAATAGATTTAAAAAAGGAAAATCACAAATTCTCAATTCAATTTTTCAATATAAAAAAAATCAATTCACAATCTATAGTAATAAAGAATTTAGTAAGTCAAAGCTAGTAAGGATTGTAAGAGTTACACCAAATGCCCCCCATGTATTTAGGGAAGGCTTGTTCCTATATCCAAGGGAGAATGAGGAGTTTAGGCCGGTTAAAATATTATGGTATCCAACTAGAGATAGATGAGGTAAACTATGCTATTACAAGCAGAATGACAGGTGTAATCTATATGTAGTACTACACTAATCACTTTTGGATTGACTATGTATTGCTATCCAAAAAAAGATGTGAATGAATTTCAGTAGTAGACAAGAAATGACAAAATAATTTTAAAATTGAAAAAATAATTTTTTGACTTCGTGTGATTAAATTTTTTTTTATAGAAGGTTGCTACCTTAGGCTTTCTATGAAAGCCCGTTTATATGCCTATCAACGTCAAAAAATATCTATTGTTGGGCTTCCAACAACCCATACCAAAATTAATACATGTTTAATCCAATCCATAATTACCTCAATACCAATTGCATACTTCTTTGTTAAAATGAACAGATTTGCATTGATTTGAAGCTAACTCAAAGTGATTTGATGACAATATATAATTAAAACATAGATTCTTCCCATTCCAAACACACGTTATCTTCATTTCTTACAATCAAATCCCTAAAGCAAGCAATTTTTTTCCCTTCATTTCTATTTTCTACTTTTTCAAACAACCTGGAATGGATCTTTTTCTAAATGTCTAGAATGGAAGTTTGGATCAAAATAGGATGTACTATCTTACCTTCCAACAAGGGGAAGCCCTATACTAAATAGTGAAATCAAGTTGCCCAAATAATTTAGGTTGCCTTACCCCCAAATAAAGTTATTTTACAAGCCATCAAAGTCAACAAATTATTCTATAGATATTTCTATTTGTACACATGGAGGTCCAAGAGTCCCAATTACAACAATCACCCTAAGGGTGTGAGTACATTAGACCTTTGTACTTTTTAGGTCACAAACCAAAAATGACAATATATATTACTTTGTACTTAACTTTATCCAAACTTTAAACATGTTTTTGAGGATTCTCTATGGTCTCATGGCAGGGTATGTGTCTTAAGTTTATAGGGTTTGGACTGAAATCGTAATAAAACCATTGATTGAATATTCAATTTGTACTTTTTCAAACAACTACTAAGATGTCATAGTACTTCAAATAACCAAATAGTACATTATTTTTCATCTTAGAGGTTCCGTATTCTGCTGCGCATCATCTTGAAAAGACCGCTCAGGGTATTCTATCCAAATCTGCCTTCCAATTTTAAATTGAATATCTGGTGTGGCCAGGAATTCTGAATTATGGCTAGATATTTTGACATGGGATAACTTTGTAGAAAATTATGCTCTGTTTAGAATTTTTAGATATCCTGAACGTTCACCTCCTTTTCTAGAATGGCTTCCTTTTAGAATTTTCTATCTCACTTTTGTAATGATTAAAAAATTGTTGCAAATCCGTGCTCATTTGTATCGGAGCAGAGTGTTTAGTGTACATAAAGTACTTTGTATATAGATTCCCTCGTTAATGAAGCCACCATATATTTCGTTTTTTCTATTTGTAGTGACCGCCAAGCCCTGATCCATTACGCCACGTTGATTCTTCTCAATCAGCCACGTCGAGTCGTCTCTCTCAGTTAGCTCAATCTTCCTCGCGCAAAAAGATTCTTTGCATGGTTGCTGAATTTTGATCGGTCCACCTTCCACCTATCGATTTTCTTGCTCTCACTCTCCTGCTACATGTCCGTTGAATCATAGCATTATCTGTTTTGTTGATTCCGTGTCCGTTACCCTACTGTCTTTGCCATGTTTCATGTCTGTTGAGTACCAACGTTCATTTTTTGCCTGTTCTATGTCGTTTTAGTTCACGGTGTTTCATATTTTAACGCGGATCTTGCCTTCAAGAGAAAAATCGCTTTCCTGTTGCTGTCATTTCTATTGCTAAACCGTGAAGTTTGCGTTGACGTGAATTGTTTTCTTTTTGCCAATGTGTTCTCTGTCAAAATTTTGCCATATTCGGAGTCTGTGTCAAGGTAAATTGCTTCTCTGTTCCCGTCGTGTATTTCTCCATGTTTTTATTGAATGAACAACGTTGTTTATATTGAAGTACAACGCTCCTTTCAGTTGCATGACTTGGTTTTCTTGTTGGTTGTGTATTCATGTTCTATTTGTCACTTAATTAGTTTCATCTACACTTTGTATTCACAATCTTCTTACGTTGCTTGAGTTTGTGTTGCAGAGCCCGTCCATTGGAGATTCATGAGCCCATACCTTCCTGTGATATTGTTTCAAGTTGTCTGTTGTTGCCTGTACAGTGGTCATATAGATTCCAAAGAATGTCTACATCAAGGTCTCCTTTTGTTCAGAAATTAATTACATCCTTCTTTCCTGCAATTGAGACGGAGTTTGAGATACTGTCTGTTCCAGTCCAACAACTAATTACTACATATTTTCTTGCAAACGAAATATATTGTGGGATTCATTTGGTCCCAACCACTCAGCTGGGCTCCATTTGCTTATCAACTGAGGCAGGGCCCGCTCGTTCGCAATGGACTAGTGATTCTGGATATGTGTCAGAAACTCCATTGTCCAAGCAAGGGAAGAGTGAATTCTATTGGGGCCAGTGCAATAGCATAGATGAGTCTCCTCCCCATGTAGTTATCACCAGTACAGTGTCTTCTTCTTGCGACAGTGCGGTCAGTTCAAGCTCTCATTTATTGTCTAACTTGAGGACTTACCCTGCCGCAGTTGTAGATCGATCATGTTTTGAAAGGACCAAGAGTTGTCCTTACAAGTTCTAGGTACTTTCAAAAGAGTTTTGCAATGGGTAATGCTGCCCAAAGAAAACGTGCAAGGAATGGTTGCATTAGACCTGGTCCAGCAGATAGAGTTGCCCAGGCTCGTACGCATGAAGAGGTTCTAACCGCAGCTACAGAAAATGCAAGAGAGAGGAAGGCGTGTCAAAGAATACATGACAAGGAGAGTTTACAAGGGACCCTACTTTTAGTGGTAGCGCCTCCTGATCGTGACGTGAATGATCACTTACCAGTGAGAGAAGTGCATCGGAGATCACTACGTTTATCACAATTTGTACTTGATGAATTGCGAAGCTGTCCAGGTCCTAGTAGTAGGAGAGATGTCATGGAGAAATTCTTGCGCCATGATACTATAGGCCCTTTGCTTCCTATGTACTATCCTAGGCCACAGGAAACAAAAGTGATTCATTCATTCTTTCGTAACTTCAAGCATGAATTGCAATTGGTAAAAGTTGCAAATTCCAATGAATTTTTAGCAAGGAAAAGTGCTCTTTTAGATGCTGTCGTAAGTTTGGGGACTGATGGGGTCAGAGCTTTGTCACGAGTTCTAGATACAACAACCGAGAGTATTAACTTGGCTTTGACAAGAAGGGTTGTTGCAAACGATGTTCAAGATATTGTGCCAAGATTACGATTGCATAGACTTCAAAGAGCAAGATTGTCTGATTACGTCAAGAATTGTATCAATGTCTGGTGGAATGGTCAAACTAAGGTGTCACCAAACAAAAAGGATGTTGTCAGGCACAGGGTGGGCCGTGCACAATGGGTGGAGCCTCATCCTACACACTACCTTTGTGAAACTCAGGTATGGTTCTTTTTTGAAGTTCTGTTCTAGTTTTGAGATTATTTAATTCTTGAATCCATAGCTTTGAGTACAAATATCATGAAGTTCATAAGATAGGAATGCCTTTGAAATGTAAAATATATGCATGTCCTAATAAAATAATTCTGGGTGACTTGATGCTTATCCAGTGCCTTTCATTCATTGTTATGATTACATAAAGCACTTACAATAGTCTTTCATGGACTTGTTGATGACAAACTCCGGTGTAGCACATACTGTGAAGCTGGAAACAATTATAATACTAATTTGTTCATTTAGTACTTAATGCTTTCCAATAGTTGTACTATTGTACCCAAGAGAATTTACATATGTCCTTATCTGAATAATCAAGTCACTAACAATATTTTGTAGTAGAAGTAAAATACAATTACCGGATTTCAATAATTATGTTTAGTAGAAGTAATACTACTAGGTCCCTTTAAATATTGATATTCATTGTTACCACTACTCTTTGTATTTTAAAAGAGGCGATGATCTATTCTCATTGTACATTTTTGTACAAATATAATATTTTGATTGTTTCAACATAATCCAAAGTACAAACCTCGGATCTAAGTATATCTCTGTTATACATAAAGTACAATTTTACATAACCTTGTATTCTAACAATTTTTTAGATATTTTTTGTACATGGAACTTCTTAGTATGTACATTGTTCAGTCCTGGGTCTAGTATATTTAGATACAAATAGTGTTTTTAGCTATTCTAGGTGTGACTACAGTACAATTATCATGTCACACTAACTATTTTGTGATACAAATATTAGAAATTAATACTTTTTGTACAATGATAATTATGAAGTTACTTTAATTGTAAGTTCACTCTATATTCTTTCTGTAGAACAAATTTTTCAGAACGTCATAAACACATATTGCATTCCTAAGGGTGCTATGACTTCATTCAGTTATCTGCACCTTCTATTTGTGGTGGTTTTCTCTGTTTTGCAGACCTGTTTTTTTTTGCGTGTCAAAGAAGCTCATTCTGAGTGTAATGTGCGGCAGAGGGCATTCGAAAGGTTAAAGCCTTGGTGGGTCAGGAAATTGAAAGTGAGGAACACTTGTTGCTGTATTTACCATGTGGAAATGGATTTTATGAAAACTGCTTTAAATAACCTAAGGGATAGAGTGAGGGGTTTGCATGCATCTACAAATTGTAGTTGTGGCTGTTTAGTTTGCTCAGGCAATGGGGAGGGAGGTACAGAGGGTGGTTGCCATGCTCACGATAATGTTTACAAGCGCATGACTTTAATGTGGGAAGCTTGTGTTTGTCCTAAGGATGAGTATGACTTATGGCATAGACTAGATTGCTTGATGGGAGACTGTACTAATTGTGGATTTCATCTACTAACCTTTTGTGACCAGGAGTTATGTCATTCTTCTTCATTTACTTTGAAATGGAAGTGCTTTGAGTACTACCAAATAGGAGTGGATGCAAATACAGGGAAGGTTAAGAAACGATTGAAGGAGGCTTTCAAAGACACTCCAGTATATGTGTTCTTACCATATATGGAGAAGACGGTGACAACATTCATTACACACAACTTCAGAGCTAGATGGCAAGATGAGCAATGCCAACTAATGATGACCAACATACCTGAGGGAGTAATTGTTTCTCACATTGATTTTGCTGAAAATTATTCGTTTGCTATTCAGAATGAAGTGCAAAGTTTGTACTACTTTAGCACTTCTGTCACAATACTGGTTCACATTACCATGTGGAAGGAGGGAAATGACATTTTCAAGCAAACACACTTTTACATTTCAGATGATAAAATCCATGATTCATCTTTTGTGCAGCATTGTTTATTATTACATTAGGATTGGTTGTTAGATTCTGGTTTTACACCTTCAGAGCACTGGGTATTTAGCGATGGTTGCAGTGCACAATTTAAGTGTGCCACTGCTATGTTCTTTGTTGCTAAATACCCAATGCTAACTGGAGGTTGCCTTATGAGATGGAATTACTTTGAATCTGCACATGGAAAAGGGGAGTGGGATGGTGCAGGAGCTGTAGTGAAGAGAGTGTTAGCAGCGGAGCAAATTGAAAATCCGCTTCGACCCTTACAAAATGCTACACAAGTGGTTCAATTTTTGGAGGAAAAATATACAAACCGGGTTCCTAGTTCCTATCATCAATCAACTACCTCTACTATGTCTAGAGTATTTTGGGACATTGCCGAAGGAGAAGTTAATCATGATGACACTAGTTTAAGATGTAACACTATTCCTGGTTCCAAAAGTCTACACTCTATCATGGGATTCTCTACCACAGATCCTTGTCTTCTCAAAACTCGTGCATTATCTTGCTTTTGTATTGCTTGTGTTGATGGTGACTCGGATAACTGTGAAAAAGTATCACATGTGCAGGATTGGCGAGTGCAGAAGCTAGTACCCGTCAACGCCTACTCAGTTGCGGAACAAGTCGAGGAGATGGACAATGTCGAGAATCGGTTGCATGATGGAGTGTCGGTGACGATTGGCGACATGGTAGAAGTTGGAGACAACTTTATGGTCCCTGCAGAGGACGATAACGAAGACGGTGTTGAGTTCTACATTCTTCAATGCAAAAAGACCAAATTTTTACTGGAAGAGCCTCTGTCTTGTCTATGGAGAGGGATTTTCATGGCAGGGGATGCTGTTATCCGGGGTAAATACTATAAAAAATTTGGACGCTTAGAGAACACGTATGTATTTTGTAAATAGGGCAGTGGATGCACATGTTGATGCTCATTTAGTTCGTGCTTGTAAATTTCCTATGACTCTTGCATCACACAGGGTGAAAGGTACCCAGGTTTATAAGTTATCAGCTGAATCGCAGAGAATGTGTGAAGACGCATTATGGGAATGGTGGGCCTTTAACAATGTTTAGAGTTTTACTAGTCTAGGATGTCTGATTCATAGGTTTGTAAAATATTTGTATGCTACCAAGTATCATTGGATACTAATTATGTTGTTTGTACTTTGACCAGAGTATTTTTGGATACTTCAAATACAGCTTCAGACAGTTTTAAGTGGGATAATCATGTGACGTTTGTGGGCTAGTATTATCAAATTATATATGCATTATAGCATTCACTTGAGCAGACAATTCAGCTCTTAATATTCTACTTTAATTTTATTTTTAGTGCTATTGCCTCTAATACCTTTTGTTGCCATTTAGCTGTGGGTAATTTTCATTAGTAGTGCTCTTATCTTTGATACACTTAGTTGCAGCAACTCTTAGTTTGTTATAGTAGCTTTGGTTGGGATTCTAATGTATGTATTGAATCAACTAGCTCAATAGTTTAAAATTGTGATGCTGTTGTTTTCTAATTAATCTACATTGCATTGGTTTAGGGTTCTAGGATATGTGAGATATGGAATTATAAAAAGACATAAGGAATGGTTCCGTTTGATTTTTGTTTCACAAAGTTGAAAACTCCTGGCCAAATGTGAATATTGACACTACCGTTGATTTTTTATCTTATTCTTACAATTGCTTTCAATACTTGTTGCTAGTTCTCTTATACATTGATTCAAGTACTAGCAACATAAAAAATGGTTGCATGAAAGCCGTATTTCATACGTTTTATTATACAAAGTGTACACTATGTACATTGAAAGTAATGGCCCAAAATTTTATAGTCATATTACTGTTGCTTTTCAGTTCATCCTAATTGCTTCGGTAGCTAGTTCTTGGACCTTAGAGGCCTTAATTCTTGTACAAAAAACGTGAGAACTGGTGCACGCAACTTGAAAATCAAATTCTGGTAATTGTTTAATTTACATAGTTCAATATCATTGACTTTGCCTAGACTTTGTATTGACAATGTTATGACTTCTCATATTAGTTACTCTCTCAAAGACTTTGATTAACTGTTATTGGACCCTTACTTGCACTCATTTTCAAGTTACCTTAGATGGTACAGAGTAGAAGACTAATAATCACTGAAGTAAAGGAAAATTCAAAACACATGCATTACAATACATGTCTTTTAAAATACAACTTATCAAACACAATTTAGTCAATTGAAAATTATGCTACACATATTGTGACCTTCATGTTGTTATCAAATGGAATTTGACAACTGATCTCTACAAAACATGCTCCCACACTTACAAGAGAAACACGGCATTGTTGAGTCACGATCTTCAAAGTCAATTCCATAATCCCAAGTTAACGCCTCCTTCGCCTCAATCATTCGATTTGTGAAAAATGCAACATGGTAAAAGCTTTTATCGGCGTTCTCTATCTTCACAGGCACATCAATCAAGTTAGCATCCCCACACCTGCAAAAGATACAGAAATTACTGATTAGAAAACTGAAATGCATTCATACACTTGCTTACCACTAGATAGAACATGGTAAATGACAAACTTGTGGTTCACAAATCTTGCAACGTTGCCATAGTGAGTGGCATCCAAGCAGAAGGCTGTCTCGTCATTTGCTTTCCGCTCAGTGGCCCAGTCAGCATCAAGTTGCAAACTGTATGAGGGACCATCACAGACTACAAGGTTCCTAATTGCCATCTCTGAATTTGTCAAAACCTCTCCAGTCAACTCAAAAACAAATGCACCTTTGGGGATTGACTGAATAGCTCGAATCCCCCATCCAGTATGCATTGTATGGTACACTTCTACCAAATATTTCATCCCCTGTTGAACCACACGATTACCACATTTACTGTGGCAGGGGCATTTTAAATTACACTCCCTAATGAAACCCCTACTAGCATTACCAATCTTTGACAAAAACTTATTTTTCAACAACCCACCTAGATTGTATGCGAACTCGCCACCGGTGGCCTTTGCACACTGACAAGGAACTGCTGCTGTTAGACAATCTCCTGAGACACAAGAACAACACTCACTTTTCCCTAACCCAACAATAGAGGTATGTATATAAGCATTATTATGAACTACACTAGCAGCTATATACTTGAAAGGTGTCAATTCTGATTCATTAGGTACTACACGGATTGGAATTGCCTCCAAGCCTCTAGACAAGTCTTCAGCATTGTATGGAGCCTATAGAGAAAAAACCATCAAACCACATTAGAATGTAGAAACTACAAACTACATAAGTTAGCTCTTGTAAAACAAAGTGTCTATTTCAGGGCCGGGGTGAACTGACCCCCTCGCTCGGCCCTGCGGGCCGACCCTGTTTTCCGCACAAGTTTTTCTTTGCAAATTTTGAATTCATATTTGGGATCAGAGACCCCTAATTAGTTTTAAAACATCAATAATAATCCCTGGATCGGCCCAAAATAGGGGGCTTTTTTTTTACATGCACCCCTGGTAAGGCCAAGCGAGGGGGTCAATCCACCCCGATCCTATTTCAGTAGCCTCCACTACAAAGGTAAGATACATTTTTTCCTAGGCTACATGATACTTGGCTAATTGAGACCAAGATTGCAAACGGAAATAACTTACTATAACCAAAACTATGAATGCAAATAAATACTAGAACCTATACTCAGAACAACAAAACAATTGCCCAAGTATCTACGACCGTCTACGCTTCTTCAACAAGGTTTTGTCTACCTGCGTAGACAATGTTAACTGTCCTTGCTGCGATCTTGTATTTCTCCTGCCCGGAGGTGAAAAAACTTTGGTGGAATCATCCGGATGGCATGCTGCCTCCACACCCTCATCTTCCACCCCAGATGCTATGATCCTCAAATCTGTGAAGGGACTAGGTTCTGAACCTACAAGGTTCTCCACAACAGTTTGGGTTCTCTCACCCTCAACTAAAATTTTGTGCCTCTTTTTCCCCTCCTTCTCCTTTTTTTAATTTCTTTTGAGAGTACCGTCTTTCACCGTGTCTTCCTCCTGTTCCTCCTTCTATTCTTCTGACGCTGCAAGGTGCCCCTCCCGAAAAACAACCTTGAACCCCGTGCTCAAATCACTAATTCCGCCACCCCCAACATGTTTGTTACCTCCACCTTTAACATGTGCAGAAGATTCCTTAACCAACACCTCCCCTTCCTCACAAACCACTTCATCTAAACCCCTCATCATCTTGGAATCTTTGTCAGTAATTTCCTTCCCCTTCCCAAGAATTATCTCACAACTTGCCTTGCCTCCTTGCGCATGTAAAGAGACTTGCTCATCGAGCTGAGCACTGTAGTGTAGGGGTGGTAGGGGCAGTGGTTGCATGGGTTCTTCAAAAGACCCTTTGCAGATGCCAACCACTTCTTCTACTTCGACAAGGTGAGCCTCCTCTCCCTCTGTGCAGTTGAAGGTGTCAGCCACCTCTTCCACTACGTGGAGGCATGGATCAGTTGCCTTCTCCATGTTGCCGATGCAGGTGTTAGCATGTGCTCCCGCTTTGATGGTGTGAGCCCCTTCTCCCATTTGCTGTACACGGGTGTCAGACCCTACTTGAACCTTGTGAATGGCAGCCCCATCTCCCAATTCGTGGATGTTAATCTTCTCTCCCACGTTGTGAATGTCAATCTTGTCTCCCACTTCCTGGATGTCATCCTCCTCTCCTACACGCAATGTCTGACCAACACCCCCACTGCCTTTAGACATTACAGGAATAGTGTCTCCATCAACCCCTGCCAACCAATTGCTTGCATCATTCCGTAAAGACTCTTCTTCCTTCTCGCTGAACCCCCAAATTTCTCCAAGCGGATTTGCCAAGTGAGCACCTTCTCTGGAAATCTGCTAAGAAGACAAAACACATATTAGCCTTGAAATTAAAGATTACACATGCTGATATGGATGGAATGACACTATTTTTGGGGAAAAAATTTACATACCTGGCAATCCACTTCCTCATCACCTAATGGCAATCCATTAACATCGCTATCACTGCTCTTATTCTGAGATTTTGAATTTGAGACAGTGGTACCGGAGCTAGATGGCAAATTCATCACCTTCACTGCAAGCCCATGATTCTCGCTTGATTCTGACTCTGAGCTGAATTCTGTCTCTGTCTCCTTGTTGCTTGTAGTCACTGGTTTTTTAGCCTTCTTCTTCCTCTTTCTCGCATTCAATTTCAAAGCCGGACTATCAACTTCACCCCAAACTCTCTTGTTTGAATTTTCTACATCATTGGCCTCTTTTGGTGCAATGTCCTCCTCAAGAACTTTAGACAATCCAGAACCTCCCCAATGAATAGTCTTGGGTGAATTAATAGCATGGCTAGTTGCTCCTTCTGTGAAATTAGCTGGAGAGTTTGCAGGATGAGCAAACTTCTGGCAAGAAACTGCACAACAAGCAACGCAATGCAATCAATATGCTGAAATCAACAACCACCATGTCTCTCCAAAAGGGAACACTTATCCATAATTACATACATCAAAAAGTATGACAACTAAATTATGCAGACTGAATTTTATTTGTAAAGGAAGCCAAACAGAAACATAGATTTCGAAACAATAATTAATATTGTACTTTATCAGTACTAATTTACAAATACACTATGTAATCTTGAATACAAAGTGAAAATTAAGTATCAACTTTACAAAGAAATGAGTATAACAAAAAACGCAAGTACTGAAAAGAAAAAATGTAGTTCTGGCCAATATAGACTTGATACAAATTCAAAGAACAAGTACTTTAGAACAAAATATGAGTACTATTTAATATTTTGCTTTTGTATACTATATAAATGTACATATGAATAGTTTAAAATGGGTACAATAAGTATAGTTGATGTGAATTAGTACTCTATAAATGGGGTACAAATAACAGCACTCTACTTCAAAACAATAAGCTTGTGAATTAGCAATACAATTTTCCCACTGTTAGAGATAATAAGTACAAATCATTGTACTTATATTTGTTTACTGTATTTTTGTATAAACACACTATGTAAATTCTAATTGGCGTTCCCTTTTGAACATTTTCATACATCCTTTAAGGTACAAACTGATATTAAAAAAACAGCACTTTGTTGTCAATTACTCTTTTGTAATAACTATTGTATCTGTTAGTGCATTTTTAAATAACAACTTTGCTAGTTCAATACTATAGAGAGCGTTTGAATAATACAGCAACAAAAGTGTCATGGTCAACCATATATCCTACAGATAAAATAATGGACTTGTAATTGTACTATACAAACCTTCAAGAACCCTTAACAAAAAATATAGACGTGTGGGTTATACTAAGATTTACAAACCTTCAAGAACCCTTAACAACAACAACTATAGAGGTGTGCGTTATAATAAGATTTGAAAGTTAAAAAATAGAGAAGCGTCTTACCAGCAGGTGGGCATTTTGATTTTGCCAAATCTAATCGGTCTTGGAGGATCTTCTTCCTCTCATCACATAAACCTAGCATTGAAGATGTCTCCACAAGCTCTGCACTCGGCTCGCCCCAACCGTAACTCCGGTGCCATTCTGGATGTGGCAGAGAATGACACCCCAAGCTAGTGCATCGATTGCTCTTACTGAACACAACTGATGCACAAAAATGATGATAGAAATGGCGGCAAGATGAAAATATAATGTCACTATGGGGGAAGGGAAATGAACAAAGAGAGCAAACCGTGAGTTTAAGAAAATCAGTCTCCTTGCTGAAGCATGACAATTGTAGAGCATCCTCCTCAGTAGGGGCATACACCATCGGTCTAGGAAAAAATACCCCCCCAGGCCTTCCTGTCTTGAAAGACCACGATTCAGCTACCAACGCATCAAACTCCAGCCGATGGCATTGAACCTGCTGGGCCAACTTCGCCATGAGGGTGTCCGCCCCTTCCAAGTCGATGTTAACTTCTGTCAAGTGTTGCTCCTATGTTTCCAGTTGCTCTTGGAGCATCTCAACCTTAATGAGCTCACGTCCCACGTCCATACTAGAATCCCTCATCTCCTCGATCAATTTTTTTTTCACCTCCATTTGCTTGTTAAAAATGCCTATTACAGACTCAATATCTCTCTTCTTCCATTGGCACTTCTCTGCACTTGATTCGGCTTCCCTTTGCTGAATTTTCAGCACCTCCCCTTCCATGTGTACAACGCTCATGAGCGCCTCCACCTCAACCTGCCGCTCAGCTGAAGATACCTTGGAGAACATTCCTGGTCCTACCTTCAAATCAACACAATCTGCAGACACCCCCGACTCCCCACCAGTTTCTCCATGCTTTGACCGGGTAAGAGTAGGCAATCTTTCCATCGTGAATCCAGCTGCGCTACCCCCACCTTCCTCTTGCTTTAACCCTCGCTCCAACTTGATGGACCTCCAGTCCATGCCTTGAAGGTTTACCGGTTTTAAGGTACTTAACAAAAAACTTTTTAGACTTTGTAGTTTTTTAAGCTCTTGATCATACCGATTGCGCTGCTGCTTGTTTGTTTCCTCTCCAAACAAGCACCAATTAACCTCTTGGCTTCCCTTCTCAAACTCCATCACAACTCCTTCCGCAAAATGCATCTTGAGCAATGCAGGTACCTCGTTGGGGCCGTGTTGGTACATAATTGGATGGAGCTGTCTGATCCTCTCTCTCAATTCAGGAAATTTGCATTGTTGCCAGAAAAAACCGTTGCACCCACCTTCACCAGAGGGCTCTCCAAAATATTTCCTCACCACCTTCGCTGCCATAGAAACCTTTCGGTACCGATGAGGATTTGTATTTGAGGAATTTAGAAGCGCGTACTCCCTCGCAAAGTCTTCTCTGGTCAGCTTTCGTGGAGGTTGCTTCAGATTACTGATTTCGATGTCGACGTCTTCGGGCGTTTTGAAAATTTTCGTCTTTCTCCCCTTGGTCGGCGCTTTCTTGCAGTTGCTCTTGTATTCCTCCACGACACTGTCACCTTTGCCAATACTATAGTCTTCGTCATCAGGCCCCCCCCCCTCCTTTTGCGGCAAGGTGTCATCATTTTGAGGAGGGCCGGGCATTTGGTTGCCATCGTCATTTCCTCGAGCTGTCTTCCCCTTCTTCCGTTTCTGTCCGTCCTCAATGTTGCGTCGAGAGGGCCCCTCTGTTTGATGCGAGGTAGTCACCTTGTCATTCCTTGCAACGTCTGTTTGTTTTGTTGTCTCCTCCCTCCCTTTTCGACCATTGTCTCTGCTTTTCACCGCACTGAACCTCCCTTTACCGAAGCTGCCCTTCCCCGACTGTGTTCCAGTAGAACGCTCCATTGTAGCAAACTCTGAAGCCCAAAACAACAAGGAAGAATGTAAATAACCCAAAACTCTTAATCCACGCATGCTTGGAATGAATGGATTTCCCTTTCAAAACTTGAAATAATATTGCATCTTCTTTGAAATTCTAAAGCAAACAGCAAACAAACTAACTAAGCAAGGAAAAAAAAAATGTTGAGAACTTCAACAACCATAGACAACATCATTACCAAAACTGAATGTTCTGTGAAATCAACGTCTCTACCACGCACTAAAAAGATCTAATTCATTTCATTCTCACCAAATCCATGAAAAGCATAGTCTATGAATCCAACATTTCGAACGCAGATGCGCAGTTGCTGAGCCAAAACAAATCATATCCATTTGAAATCAACCAACAAGCAAACTAATAACTTGAAAGGATTTGTGAACTCACCAAAAATGTATCCGCAAAAACTAGAATTATAAGAATTGGCTGCATGAAAATTCTAGATCTTTGCAAAATTTTGGAGGAACTTCCTTCCGGAAAACAAGTTCCACTACAATAGAAAGACAGAAATTACATAACCTAAACTACCGTACTCACAGCTCATCCTCTCCAATTTTCACCAGCTAACTCTATGAACTTCTCTAACGATTCAAAAAACTGCGCTTGCTACAACCAAATCTACGACCACATTCCTACTTGCTGAACGACCCACACACTACATGATTTCATTTCTAACGGCAAAGCAACTTCAAAGAGGAATAGAGATGAAACAAAATGCAAAGCTCGCAACAACGGAGCTTCTGCAGCACTACGGAAAACTCTGAAAAAACAAAAAGGACTTGTTGGCGCCAGAAAGGTGCGAGACAAAGAACTGGGTCTCGGCCACGTGGGAACAAAGTGACTGGCGATCACCAGTTACTCTTGCACCATGTAGTCTGAAATACCTGCGGTCACCGGTTGTAATAATCGACATCATCAGTGGTAACCCCCGATCACTAGTTGCAAGGATAGAGTATTGTACGTAATTGTTTGTGACCCCTAGTGACCGGTGAAGTACGAGCAAGTTAATAGTTGTACATGAGAACATATAGCTCAATGATTTGGTTCATTTAAGAGTGCTAATTATTTGTTGCACAATGATATTTCACAAATCATGTTAACGTGATGTGGTAGTCCTTGCTTCAAAGTAATGCTCCATACTATAATAGTATTTGAGGTATAGTAATCTTTCATTTTAATTTGTTAAGATCAAAATATTACCTTCCATCTAAAGGCATGTTTATTTATTACTTATAATGAATTATTGTCCTCTAACTATAATATATTTTTATACATACTCCAAATGTCTTTGTAAACAATGGAAGAATCTAAAATTCCAAGCTAAACCATCGTTTTCATATAGTTTTCATTTTAGCCCAAGACAATTTGCACCCCTAAAATACTCAAACATAGTTAAATTTATAGGGAATTGCTAAAGCCACACCCAAAATTGCTAATGCCACACCCTTGTGAGCATGTAATTTGAGAATTCAATGCAATTTTTTAAATTCAAGTGATCTATCATTCATTCAATCATTGCATTATCATCTCCTTGAAAGAAAGAAGAACAAATACAAAAAAAAAACTAAACTTTTATTGCACCATTGCTATTTTCTTAATGTATTTTTGCTTTAAGTAGTTGAAAAATCTTATATTTTTAGTTTCAATTTTAAAGCACCTCTAGTATTTTGAATATAGCCTTAGAATGATGAAGATGAAACAAATCTGGTGATCCAAGTCAAAAAAATCAACATTAAAATCCCACATTTCATGCTCAAAGCACACCTTGGGGGAGGGTGGCATTAGCAATTTTGGGTGTGGCTTTAGCAATTCCCAATTTATAAGCCATTAGGAAAACCCTGAACTTGCAAATGAAGTTGTTGCTTTAATTTCATCATTTGTTATGCACTAAGATGAATTTACACATTATTATTACGTATGAAATAGATCTTGTGATTAACACCTAAAACGTGCCTAAGACAATTATTTCAAATGATTTCAAGAAGTATAAATATCATTTATTATGCATGTATGTAGTTTAATTCCAAGTCTTTATAAATGTGTTGTCACAATCATTATATTGTACTGCTTCATTACCAACAATTTCAAAAAATGAAATACATATATGGTCACAATGAATTCATCAATTAAAACAATGAAAGAAATAGTAATTTTCAAAAAAGAACTTGGTGAATGTAAATTTTATTGCAAAAATTCAAAACACTGAAACACCATTCAATTAGCACTCTTGTTATACAGTGTATCAAAAATGTGACATTTGCATAAGGGTCCATCTGCTAATCATATGATTTTCAATAATACCTTGAGAATATATTGATTATTATTAAAAATTATTGGCGCATGTTCAAGCAACATGCAGTAATTAAGGAACTATTTATTAAAGAATTCTATATTTAATTAATGTATCAAAAGAGTTTTATTCAAACTATTAGGATTGTCACACGATTATTTGATGAGTGTAAATCCTATACTAAAGTACAGCAATGATAATTTTATCATGTTAAAAATATGATATGAACAACATTTCAATAAATATGTATCTATAGCAATGCAATCTTAAATTTCTTATCAATTGTTATGTGGTTTAGAATGCATTCTATAATATCATAAATTTTGACCATATATATTAGATGTGGTAGAGTAATTCAAAAGCCAAAGTGGTACATATTTGAAGTCTAATAATTACCTTATATATTAAAATACACACATCATAATTTAATTTTAATGCAATTATTTAAAAAAATGAATATTTGAACATTTACTGTATATTGATTGAAGATTCTAGACACAAATCAATATAGGATACTAGTATATATGAAGTGTGGCACCAAAAACATCCCTAAAACCTATTATATAAGAGCAAGGCAATAAGGTCAAAATTAGAAGGAGGGAAAAAGCTTTCTACCATAATCACAATGATTTCTAATATATTGTAGATACTCAATTTCTAATCATTCTTGTCACCTACTCTCACATGACTGTTCATATATGAATTGAAATTGCAAATACAATTTTTATGGGTTAGTCAATAGTCAATATTCTTCATTTCAATTTACTTGAAGGTCAAAAAAATAAAAATAAAACTTTAAATGTAAACCTTCACGTCCAATATTTTGATGTTTATTCCTCTTGTTATCTTCAAATTTCATTTTGTACTTCAAATTCAAAATGAAGAAACAATAAACTCTTCTAAAGTGTCCTCTATCGCATATGCAATTTAAATTTCTTTGTAATAAAATCTTGCAAATAGGGAAACAATACATTATTTTTTAATTCTAATTTTGTCTTGAAATCATATTAAAAATATAATACAAGCGATTCTGCATCCAATTTACATCTAGACGAATGTTGATAACCCTAAGAATCCCTTACATTTTGCCATAAACCGTAATTTCTGTCGTTAAACACTGGATGACATCACTTACAATATCAACACAAAAAAGGCGGGGTCAAGCTCATAGGATTCGATCCTTTAATTAAAAAAAAACTTTCTAAACACAGGAAAGGAGCCCCGAATCACGGCTTTACAGTTGCTGCGAACTAAATCTTGCAGTACGAGCCAGATAAGCACAAGCCACGTGTCAGATTCTCTGACAGTTGACTTCCGAATCATTGGCCAAAATACATCCAACATTGTAGACCACACGATGGGAACCCAAAGAATTCCAGAGAATCCTCGACGTTGAGTAGTACAAAATAGTACAAAATAGTATATATTTTATGCATTTGTACACACCAATTTTGCCAAAACTAACATGGGTCTAACGTACTTGCACCCCTAAATCAAAAGTAGTGCACTTTTGTACAAAAAACAATAAATGTTTATATAGCATCAAATGTCAAGAAATTAGCGTGCCGCAACCTAATTTCACTATTTTGTGTAGAAAGTGTTATAATTGCTATTGATTTTTAGTCTTTCAACTTTTTAACAAATATACGTATAAATATATGCCTCAAAAATAAATTCTTCAACTATCCTTTGTTGCTCTTCAGAACTACATTGATTTGTTCCAATGGTGTGCAATGCAATGACGATAGCATGTGAGCTTAGAAATTCGAGCCTATGAGCCTTGAGCCTAGGTATAAATAGGTACTCTATAACTATTGAAGGTGTCTACAACATAAATATCCCTATAACCATGAAAGGTGCTTATAGCATAGGTACTCATAGCATAGACACTTACAATATAAGTACCTATAACATAAATTTCCTGTAACCATGGAAAACGCCTATAATATAAGTAATTTTAATATAGGAGCAGCTTAGGCTCTTAGGCTCAAGATCCTAGGCTCACATGCTAGCAACCATGGTGTGCAATGTTATATCATGCTCGGGACGGCAAATTAAAGTTGATCACCCTCGAGCGAAAATGCATTTCTAGAGGTGCATATGGTGTAAAACTGGCTGTATAATAATACAGCAACCCCAACAATCACAACTTCCTCCCAAAGTCAAAAAGTGAACCACTTGGGACCTCTCGTACTAAAAATCTCTTGTACCACGAGGCGTTTCTGTAGGCTAGACGACATCATGTTGGATATTGTATGTTTGGATACTGGAAGACACCCGCATCTGGCCTTGGCTTGTATCCAAAAGGAGCTGGTCCGGACCCAGGACATGGAATTGACAAGCCTTGACTTTGCAAATCGTCAAGGCATGAGGACGAAACTTTCCCCCCAAAAAAGGTTCCCTCGGGGGTAAATTGATTTCTCTAGTGTTGAGAGTGTTGAGACCGAATGTCAATTGTGTGGATGGCTTGCTTTTCATGATCCAGAAATCAGTAATGTAATGTTGGCACACATTCACGTCACTGATTGTGTGACGTACTCCTTGGCAGTCAAATTGAAGGTCTTACTCACCTAACGTTGGGACAGGGACTCACGGCTCCTATAGCTGCAACAGGCAACGTACACGTAAGGTAGGCACCCCCAAAATGGCACCTGACCTTAAAGCGCCATCTACAGGTTGTGTACATTTCCAAAATCAGTTATGTACCTATTTGGATGGAGCGCTTTCAGAAACAAATTTTGAGCCTTAATAACTTTTGCATACGGTATCCAAATGCCACGTTCTTTGGTGCGTTGGAACCTCCTTTCACTTGCCAACAAGAATATATGAAAATTTGACCAGTCTAATAGTAGTAACTAGGCTCAGTAGCAAAAAGTGGCGGTTTTGGGTGTACCCACCTTACATGGAGTAACCTAAACCTTGCCAGCAATCAAACTGGCCACCCATTCTGCAACTCAAGTCACTCTGTCAGGACTGGAGCAAAGGGCTCTCGTGCAAAATCTCTGGAAATGAAAGTACGCAGCACTCAACTCGTGCTTCTCTCATACCGACATCTTCATGAAATGTACATTTCAATGGAGGAGAGAGTAGGCAGGTGTGTGTGTGGGGGGGGATGGGGGTGGAATCCCCAGAAAATGGACCCCCGCGAGACCATGCAATTTAATTATTGAGAGCACAAACCCAAAAATTTGTCCCAATTGGCCAACTACCAGCTTTTCATTGTTTGATGAACTGGAGCATCTGCATTCAATGTAGTCCTAGGCAGGTTCAATATATGCTTGTCCAGTAAGGTATGTGCAATTGTGCAGTCCCAGGGCTTTTCTGGCACTATTGAGTGCCAGATTGCAAGAAAAAAAAAATATATGGTTAAAAGATAGCAACAAATCATGATGGTTTCCCCCATAAAACTTCAAATAAAATTGTGAAATCGTCGTATTGTGGATGAAAACAAAATTATGCGCATGTGATATGTGCTAATGTGATATTTTCTATCCAATATATGGATGGATATTGAAATTTAAAGTAACACTATAATACTTTATAGTGTCACTTTGGCACTTCATAAAAAATAAAAAAATAAAAAAACTTTTGATCCGCACCTATAATCGTCAATATTAATTACAATTGAGCATACTTATTGTTACTATTAATTTGTTTCAATTGGGTCTCAAGTGTTAGGAACTGAAGAGGATATTCAATGCACTTTAGCATACATTATAGGGCCACTGTGTGAATACGTTATGAAGTTTCAAAGCCTTGTCTCTTTAGGTGTTGACCCAAAATCAACACTAGGTTTCATAGATTGTCTCGTGTTCTGATTACGTACATCTTGTGTAATCAATATCTAGTGTATCTTTTGTCATGCTTTTGGATTCAAATGTAGGTATCATGTTGTAGACAATGTTGATTGTGGGTGTACATACCGTAATCCCTAAAGTCTATAGACCGCTTGTTTTTTTTATCAAAAACTATGCAAAGTTGTCGTTTTTATTGCAAAGAACAAAAAACTTTACTAGTTTTTATTTTTTATATCTAACCATATGATCTTACACTAGACTAGGATTATAATGTAAGGCAAAAATTTCAAAAACTTTGACCATATAGATTACAAGATATTTGGGTTTAAATTAAAGAAAGCAAGTTTTTGAGCAAGTTCCTTGACTAGATTATTTGACTTTGGATCTTCTTAACATAAATTTTTTAATATTGGACATTTAGATTATTATTATTTTTTTAATATTTGAATTGAAAGTCTAAAAATTAAAAAAAACACTAAAAAAAACACTTGATTTTCATTGTTTAAAAACTTGTTAAGTAGAAGTTGGTACAAGATTGAAGGAAAAACTAAATTATTGATTACAGCTTTAAGATGAAATTGAAACACAAGTATCCCAACATTGAGGATTTTTTAGCAAACAAAGCATTGAATGAAAATTGTAAAACCAACTTAGAATGTACTACTTGTTATTTGTACATGTTAAAATTCTAATAATTATTCAAATGGATTTCTAAAAATCATTTTTGTTATTGCAAATCCAAACAGTTAAATTTGACAAAGACATTTCTCTTATATGAAAATCAACTTAATTTCTCAAAATTGGCAACATAACTCCTTCTATCAACAATCAAAAGAAACATTGTTAAAACATGGACTTTATAGGTGAAAAAACAAGGGAAACTTTTCCACACTAGGTTTCCACATGGACTTTTTTTTGTCTCCACCTCACTTGTTATTGTCCATGACAAAGCCCGCTACTAGAATTTACACTTGGTGGGGTCCATCCCACATTGTAGTGACTTGTCCCACCATGCGTTTCTCTACCAACTACTAGTTTGGATAGGGATTATCCCCCCACTAGCCCTTTGGTAGACCATCTGTTTGAAAAAGAAACCCTGATTTCCACCTATTGTTTTGTCATTTGTTTGGTGTTCAATACATAGGTCACCCTATCTAGAGGGTCGCTTAAGACTAAGTATGATATTGCTCATGTTGGTCTTTGGAAACTCCTTGCCTATGTCAAAATACAAGTACTATCATGGTTTTAAATATGGAAAAAATATGGAGATGATTGAAAGTAAAATACTTTGGTGGTCATTGACTAATCCTATGGAAAAAAAGAGAAAATGAAATGAAGTAAACAAAGATCAAACTAAAATAAAAACTGCTACTTTGTATCATTATTGCCCTATATGATTTTGGGCCTACAAATCAATCTAATGGTGTTCAAAATACCTTTTATCCAAGCCCTAAAATTTGTGCCACAATTGAAGCAAACATAGTGACATTTAGTGTCTTCACAAAGTTGATATTGCCGATACAATCTTGACCATGAAAGAAAATGAAATAGAAAATCACTAGACAACTCCAGCATGTCACCTTTTTTTTTGTCTACAATAACTTGCAATAAGACCCTCACAAAATTTGGTTTGGAATTGCAATTGAGTAATGGATTTTCTCCAAAATCCGCTCTTGTCTCAATTATCCCAGGTACAAAATGTACATGTTCATGGTGATATGATCAAGCAAAAAAAATAACATTGGGTGCCACCACTCGTGGGATCACGTTTGACACATGTATGATGCCCGCAAGTGACTCGCTATATCAACACCTCACATATGAGTTGTATACTCCAAATGTATAGGGCTAGTGACTATATTATTGCAAGTAGTGTCATTCCTATGAGGCACCATGCTTTTAGGGGCACATGGAAATCCTATAAAAATTGCACTTGCAAATATTAAATACATTGGCCATTTGTCTTTCCAAGAAATGCCTCTAGATTCATGAATATTTCAATGGCATGCATCTTATGAACTATTGGTGAATGCTTTCACATTCCTCGAGTTGCTTGGTAGACCTTTATGATTGAAGTGTATTGTCCTCGTTGCATATGTCTTTATAGTTGCTAACTATGTAAAAAGACCAATGCTTGAGAAATAGTTGGCGGTCACTACCACATGTCCATTGCCATGTAATCCATCTAGTAATTTCATCACAACATCAGAAACCATGCTATCCTTCCCCACAATGTCGCACTTGCACATCTCCACCTTTTACAACCAAGGTGTTTGCATAGTTGAGTGGACCAAATGTGGCAGAAGTCCATATCCATATAACTCACTACAAGGCTAGCCAAAAAAGCTTTGCATAAGGAAAATGAACACAATAATCTGGAGAGAGACACATGGTGGTGTAGGATAAGTATTGGAGAGGACTCTTTTAGAACCCTGCACAATGTGTCCCGCACAAAATGCCTAATGACATCATAATCAATCACTAATACAAAAACAACAATGTTCTCTTCATTAACCCCTAAAGGACCAAGGTCATTTTCTTGTCAAAAACCACTCAAAACTGCCATTTCTATTGCGTTCATTCAAAAAAACAAAAAGTAAAATAAAATTTAGAATCTAACCATAGGGTCTTATACTCTACTTGTCTAAGATTATGTGGTAAAAATTTCATGGAGTTTGACCATACATATTGGAAGATATTAGCATTCAAAGTTGAAAAAAAAGTTTTTTTGAACACTAGCATGCAATTTCAGATGACTTTGACCGCCCTTTGTAGAAATGTTTTGCACTACAGGCTTTGAATTAAAAAAAAATTGTATTGAAGAATTGAGTTGAAAGTCTAGGAAAAAAATTTCAAAAGAAAAATGCTTGTTTTTCATTCTTTAAAAAATTGTCAAGTAGAAGTAGGTCCAAGATTGAAAGAAAAAATAGATCATTAATAGCTCTTAGATGGGATTGAAACACAATAATCTCAATGGTGAGATTGTTCTAGCAATCAAATTTAACCTTGTCAAAATTTTGTTTTTGAAAAATTGCATTAAAAAATGAATCCTATAAGTTATTTTTTCAAGAAGATGCCTAGATTGCCTGAAAAACAAGATTGTTCCGAACTTTCACATCACTAATCCAAATGGAATGAATCAAAGCTTCAAATATAGACAAAAACATTATCTAGAACAAAAAATAATTAAAAAAAATTTATTTCATGTTTTTGAGGATTTTTTTTTCTTCCCAATGACGTAAAAATTATGTATTTGATGGCATAACTTTTGCTCCTAGTCACCAATTGAAATAATATTATATTCTCCAAAAGCTAAGAAGTTTGTCTATCTTATGAAAAAGTTTCATTAAAAATTGAGGTAATAGGAACGTGCCTGAAATTCATTTTGTTCTCCAAGAGGACAATGGTCCTTTAGGTTAAAAAGACTCTTATAAAATGCTATATAGAGTTTTCAAAATCCATTTTGCAACTATAAAAGTCCATAGATCTTTAGTTAAAGAAGAGACCTTATAAATAACTGCATAGTTACCTTTGCATTCAAGTTGAGAATGTATGTTCAAATTTATAGCTACAATCATGTAGTGAATTATCTACAATGTGACTTGCAATGCAAAGGTCTTGCTGAAAAAACATTGTGATATGAAAAGTGGTCCACTCAACCATGCACACACCCTCCATACCACAATAGATGCTGAAATTGTATATATACTTCAAAAAACTATTCACCAAACACCACACTTTCACTCCCCATTTTGTAGGCTTTTTTGGCATCTATTTGTCAAGTGGGGCTATACTTGCCTTTATAGCCAATTATCACTTCATCAATAGTGATGTACTTCTCTAGCAATTTACTAACCATCGCAATTGCCCCATCTTATTGTATCCCAACATCTCTCTATTTCCTTCATAAAACAATGGGTTGGTAACATGCAAATACACATTCAATGCTTGGAATTTCTTATGAATCATGAATTGTGATATAACAGGGACTAAAAAATTGATATTTTCTAGAACCAATATGTTTTTTCATTGGGGTGTTTTCTCATGCCTATGCAAAAAAAAACTACAACAAAAAAAGCTTTCAACTTAGCCATAGTAAGTACTTTTTGATTTTGACCTCCTTTCCTTGACAAAATATTTCCATCCGCATTCAATTTGGTTGGTTTTGATGACAATCCTCCGCATCATTGTGTTGGTAAAAAATAAGTCAAATAAAAACATAAGCTATGCCATCCTCTCATAAATCCCTTTGGCTTTGACATCCCAATAAAAAGTTTAGGAGTTGACTAATTTGTGGTAGCTGTTGGATATATTGACCATGTTGCATCAAGATACAAGAAGTTGATCTTAATATTGTCCTCTTGAGCATCATCATGAGTACCATCATTGCAATAATTAGAATCACTTTCACTTGAGGACAAAGTGATATTCATTTGAAGAATTCCTCTCATATTTTGTCCTTGATGTTGCCTAGCACAGTGTTGTCAAAGAGCCTCAACCTCGTACAATCCTTGTTGTTCAGGATGTCTAATAAAAATCTGGTTTCTACTTTCTCTACCAATTTTATCTTCCCTTGTCAATGACTTAATTAAGCATAGACCGGGTCTTTATCTCTCCACTCTTCTTTCCATCCTATCTGATCTAGAGAAGGTCCTTGTGTCAAATGGATTAGCCATACTTCCCTTCAACCCAAGATTGATCATGATGTTGTTCTCAATGTCGCTTGTCATTTGCATGTGGCCAATGGGTGCTTCAATTTTTGTTGCACCCATCTTTGCTACCCCTACTTCTTCCTCTAGTGTTTGCTTGTTCAATGTAGGAGATTGACAAACTTTGTCATCTAGGTCTTTGAACCACCTCCATAGCCACTAGGACATTTATTGGTTGCAATCTAGAAGAGGTGTCATTTTTTGGATATGTAATGAAATTGATGATGTAGAAGTTGTAGTGACCACAATAAATTTTTGAGTCGCAGCTTGTCGTTGTTGTTGTAGAAGTCATTGTTCTTGTCTTTTGAATACTCTTTACAAAAGAGTCCTAGTTAGTAATAAGAGCTTTTTGGCTATCGACAAACAGATCTCCATTATAGTGTCATTAACCCCTAAAGGACAAAAGTGCGTTTTTGACAACATATTGATTTTGGGCAGCTCACTATGAACAGAATTTGTATTTTTTTTTAAAAAAATTTCACACAACATTTTCTCAAGGAGTAGCTTTAAGGCCCAACAATTTTCATAACTTTTGACTACATGGTCAAAAAGTAATTGTATAATATGTGGTTTTCATTGCTCGGGGGGCAACAAAAAGAACTTCTTTAAAAATCACTTTTTTGAAAAATAAAAATTTGAAATTGGTTTTCTAGATTTCTATATACAAAAAAAATTTGAATCTTTCCATTTTGATTAATGAGATAAAAGTTATGAGGAATTTAGTTTTGGGTAGTTTACGGGTAGTTATGAAATCTCTATTCCAAGTAAACCTTGAAGTCTTTTATTTTATTCAATTTTTAATATTTTTGAAAAAAAGAAGAAGATTATATTCTTTATTACAACATTACAATCATTGGGATTGGCATTTTTCAATTCTATAAATAAATGGTTAACAATTTTGAATTTTGAATCATTCTTAATTCTCTCTACTTACTTTTTTTCCCTATATGTTGTACAATTCCAAATGATCTAAAAGTTTTCAAACATGTAGCCGACTTGCCTTGAAGAATGAATCCATAGAGTTACAACCATTTAAGAAATTTTTTCATAATGATTTGACCTTGTGAAGTGCGGCTGCCTGGTTTTTTGCAGGGGCAAAAAAAGGATTTTTGTAACTTTAAACACTAATATCTTGCAATCTACATGGTGGAATTTTCTGAAATTTTTTCCACATCTTCTCAAACCAGAAAAATACAAGATTCTACAATTGTATGTGTCCAAAAATGGTTTTTTTTCTAAAATTTGGTACTTGTACTAGAAATGAAAATTTTGGAGTGTTTTGGTGAAAACATAGTAAAAAATATTTAGGGATTAAAGCTTATCTTAAGGTTTGTTGGACCATCTGGATGATGGTGATTTGGGGTTTGGGTTTGTGTTGGAGTTGACACACAAGGCGCTGAAGGGCAATGATTGGATTGTCAGAGTTTAAGGTGGAGAAGGCGGTTGCACTATGGCAACCATGCAAGCACTATGTCAATAAGGAAAACTTTTGAATCAAACTTGTGTAGTTTTCTATAATAAAGGTTATTGAAGAAGGCTCTTCTAAATTTTGTCATAATTTTCATTACACATTCACCAAGCTAGAAAGTTTACCAATTTGGCATTGCAAATATGTGGTTTAGCTCTTCCTCAGCAAGTCGCTTTTTGTTTGTTAGCAGTTCCTCCTTGTTGGGCTAGACGTCTTCTCGTAAGCAACACAACACCTCTCATCTAATCTCTTGTCTTAATTTTCATCCTAAAATGTGAGCCAATTGTCAATAGAAATTATGTCAAAATGTGCTCCACTACGGATTGGGAGGCTACACCCTAGTTCTACATTGTGGAAATAAAGATTGTTACTATTGTGGCTATAGATGGGCAATAATTGATGTCGTTTGAGTTAGTGATGTCTTTGCTTCTCAATCTATCCACCTCTGAACGATAGTCTCAAAATGGATGGACATCTCTTCTTTTGGATCCATGCTAGAAGGAGAGCCTATCGTAGCAATGCCAAAAAAATTTCCTTGGAGGGCTTTGAAAAGACTTTTGCCCCAATAGCAATGGTAGTTGTAGCTTAGATGTCAGCAATAGTGAAGAAGGTTGCCTTTGATGCAACAACTTCAATTCTTGTCTTTGTCAAATCTTCAAATTTATCGTAAGTATGAATTTTCTCCCTTTGGATTGTGGTGTTGTCATCCAATCCCCTCTCTTTAGTAGTCACCAAATCCTTATAGTCTTTGTTGCAATGTAAAATGCTAATGCTTTGTATTATCAAATCAATCTAAAACGTAGCACTTGAAAACATGTTTGTAGCAAAAGACCCACATCCATAAGGCTTCATACAAAAGTACATAGCGGTTGATGTTGGTAGAGAGCAAAAGGCATTTACTATAATCATAGGTAGTGGCTGTTGCAAAAAAATTCTTACTCTAATTTTAATACTCTCTAGTTAAGCAATGACAACTAAATTTGAATAGAATTTGGTGAATTTAAAAAAAAGGCTATCACATTATGGATGCAATGGCCTAATTAGCGATGGTAACGTGAGAATATTTGATTTAATATGCAAATCTTCTAATCAAAACATCCATCAACATATACTTGTTGTCACGTAGTCTATAATTTCATCTTTGTATATTAAAATTGGAGTGTGTAGTTCTTGTAGTATAGTTACGGAGACCTTGTCTAAATCATGTTCAAATGAAGTAGCCATTGTAGCACAATGAGCAAGAGCCAAGACAATTTCAACGGCTTTTATGTCCTATGATTCCAAATTGAGATTGGATTATTGTTAACTTGATAAAAAAAAAAATAGGCAATCCAATATTGGACTCTTGTGACCTATTTTTAGCAATACATTGGATTTTCCTTCTCCTTAACCCTTTATAAAATTTAGCTCTTTGAAAATTTGTTTCTAGTGTAAAATAGTTGTTCCACATTACCTACATTGAGATCCAATTTATAGTTACTGTACATAACTTTTTCACCTCTCCTCTAATTTAAGTAAAAATTAGTTTGATATGAATGTATGTGGATCATTTTGGTCTTAACAAGACTTAGAAGTGGACCATTTTGGTCCCTTAAGACTTAGAGGTTAATTATGTCAATTGAAAAATCTAATTCTAATATATAAAATATTTTTTTGGATTTTGATAAAATTTGGACCAAAATCATTTTTATTTAGAAATTTAACAAAAAATTACAAAATATTATTGGACTTGTCAAGAAATCCGATTATCTATGAATATTTTGTTTAATAGAAGGAATTTTTCTTTGAGAAATAAAATTAGTTACCAACATTATTGTTGACCCTAGAAAGATGTCCTATCATCCTAGGTGATGGAAAGTAGTAATTGTTTCGGTATGTTGGATAAATATTTGTTGCCATTCCAACCTATCCTTTAATATTTCAATGTCTGTAAAATTGGTTGTTTCAATAAAAGTTTGATCAAATAATGTTAAACCACAGAACCTTTATCCATCCAATATGGAAATTCAATACTTGAAGAGCCAAAAAGTTTCATCATTGTTGTTATGTAACTTAAGCCAATGTCCATCCAATCTAACTGTTTATTTCCTACATACTCTTGTTGAGTGTGAATGGTTTGGGTATGAAATTTTTTGACAAGCATGAGTCTTTATCATGTAAGTTGGTCATTGGATAAGTTATGAAGTTATCCTCCTCTTTCATATTCAAGGAGCTTTGAAGTGAGCCATGGTCCCAAGTCCATCGGAAGTTTGTTACCAACTAAAATTGACCATTCATGAGTCCATTCCATTGCCTTCAACCAACAAGAGCTATTTAACCCTAACATGATACGTCCCCCATGACCAAGGTGGTCATCAAAATGTTTGGACTATTGGACCAATAGATGCATTCTTTGTTTCTATAGTTTCAAATCATCCATTGTCCGCTTTTCGGCCTTAGAGTCCTTCAAGAGTTAAGGTTACCTCGCCAAACAAGAGGCATTTAAGATTGGACTTCAAGATGATGCTCCCTTCCTACTTCATAAATTTATTTTCAACTGTGAAAATCTTTATGAAACTGAGATTCTCTGAAAGAAAAATTGTTTTCATAATCTCAACAAAATAAAAAAAATAAAAAAAATAAAAAAAATAAAAAAAATCTGATATTTCTAAAATCTGCCCCTATCATCACGCTGTGTACAAGTCCTGCACATTTCAAATTCGAAACTTGCACTGCTGGTACATGTTGGCCCAAATAGGCCACACTGCACAAATAGGATGCTTACCTTTTTGTGGCACATGCTGTCGGACATTGGACAAAGCAGATTCTCAAGTAATTTCTTTCGCATTACAGTAGTAGCCTGTCAGGCACCTAATGAAAAAAGGCAGAGTCCAACTTTTCATCCAAGCATCGTACTGACACGTTCCAGCAGCAACCGCTACGGCACCAAAATGTGAAAATTTCCTTCCCAGTTGAAAACTGACCAGTCACACACACACGGCCGCGCCCGCGACGGACCTCAAAATGCATAGCCAAAGGACACGTAGTCGGAAAGGACGTATCACAGTCATCCAACGCACCCCAGGCACGCCTCTACAGTCGTTTTGACGGCTCGATCCAATCACACCTTATCACATGCCAGTCACTCAACATGCAGCAAAGTTTAAAACTGAATCTAATCCATTGCCAGCAAAACGAGGATTAACTAAAATGCTGGAGTGAGTGACCCAGTTGGATGAAAGTAATGAAATGTACTTTCGTTCAAAGACATGCAGCAATTCCTTATTTCAGTTGGCTTTTCCTAACACGAATCTGGCAAACATACCCCGATCAGTGAAAGAGTAAGAAGTGGAACCTCAAGTTTAGACAGTCATCTGAATGTTTCCCCCGAGATCAAGGCAAACTGAACCCAAACCCAGACAGACGCCTTGAGCTGGGCCTGGGCTTGGGCTTGGGCTTACTATAAGGTCATGAGCCCTGTCAGAGCTCCTGACAAAGCTGCACGCTTGCACCGTCTCGCCCTGCCTGGCTCCCCTCCGGCTAAGCTCGCGTGCTCATGCTGAGTGTGCAACTCCCAGTCGGGACGACTGAGGGACCATTGCTCGACCGTGCATGCTCTCCGACTAAGTTAGCTGAGCTGCAGTTGGGTTTCGTCTTCTCATCACGTTAAGAATTTCGCACCTGAAGAATTTTTCATTTTGCACTGCCGCTGGAGCGAGCTTAGCTAGTTTGGTTTGTTTAATTTGGGTGGCGAGGTGAGAAGGAAGCGAAGGTTGGAGGCGAGGCAAGGCAAGGCAAGGCAGGGGGACGCAATGGCGGGAGGAGGGGTGGTGACGGCGGGGGAGATTAAGCACTACCCCGGGCGCACGACGTTCTTCGTGATCATGGTTTGTGTGGTGGCTGCGTCGGGGGGGCTCATGTTTGGTTACGATGTCGGAATTTCAGGTAACTGTCGCGCTAGCTATATAGCTCTTGCTTCAATCTCAGTTTCGCGAGCTCTTTGTTTTGTTTTGGTTCCGGAGTTTTTAACAATGAATTCTTCATCCATGGTCGTCGCTTGAAATTAAGTTGAGTATATGATTCTGATATATATCCCAGTTATGGCTCGCTACGTCGCTGCAACTGCTCCGGAGGAGCGAGCTGCAGTCCCGGCTGCGGTGCGTTACGTGCAGTAGTGAGGAGAGGATTTGGTGCTGTATGCAATTGAGGAATTTCGTGGAAAGTTTCTGTGGCTATGTCGTAGAGGGAGTGCATGGTGAAATGGTTGGGTTGGGTTCGGTTGGGTGAGTTGCGGAGATTGATTAACATGGACATGGACGTGGGTGCAGGCGGCGTGACATCCATGGACGACTTTCTTGCGAAGTTTTTCCCGAGAGTGTTGCGGCAGAAGCGCGCGTCGAATGAGGCCAACAACGCGTACTGCAAGTATGACGACCAGAAGCTGCAAGCGTTCACGTCGTCCCTCTACATCTCGGCACTGGTGTCCACGTTCTTCTCGTCGTACACCACGCGCCACTGGGGCCGCAAGGCCACGATGCTAATTGCCGGCTTCGCCTTCTGCCTGGGCGTGATTTTAACGTCTGCCGCGCAGGAGATCGTGATGCTCATCCTCGGGCGGGTGAGCCTGGGCTGGGGCGTGGGTTTCGCCAATCAGGCCGTGCCGCTTTACCTGTCCGAGATGGCGCCGTCCAAGTGGCGAGGAGCGCTCAACATCCTGTTCCAGCTCGCGGTCACCATCGGCATCCTGTTCGCCAACCTGGTGAACTACGGCACCGAGAAGATGAAGAACAATGGCTGGCGCGTCTCCCTGGGCATCGCCGGCCTGCCCGCGCTCTTCATCACGCTGGGCGGCATCTTGTTGCCTGATACGCCCAACTCACTGGTGCAGCGCGGCAAGCTGGAGGAAGGGCGCCGGATTCTGCAGAAGATCCGCGGCGTGGAGAACGTGGACGCCGAGTTTGGCGACATCATCATCGCCAGCGACGAGGCGGCGCAGGTTAAGGACCCGTTCCGCAACATCCTGCGACGCCGCAGTCGCCCGCAGCTCATCATCAGCGCAATCATGCAGCTTTTCCAGCAGTTCACCGGCATCAACGCCATCATGTTTTACGCGCCCGTCCTGTTCCAAACGCTGGGTTTCGCGAGCGACGCGGCGCTCTACTCGGCGGTCATCGTCGGCGCCGTCAATGTGCTTGCCACCGTTCTGGCCATCTTGGTGGTGGATCGCGTCGGGCGTCGCGCGCTTCTCTTGGAGGCTTGTGTGCAGATGTTCATTGCTCAGGTACGCATGTCCATGCACAGCATGTATACATGGATGTCCGTCCAACCGTCCGTCCGGTACAAGCTCTTCCTATACGTACCCTGTTTGTCCTGCTGTGCTGATCGGATGATTGTCACTCGACTACTCACTCACCAGTGTCTGCGCGTGGCCTAGCTAGCTAGCAAGCAGAATTATCATGATGGAGTATGTCTTTGCTAATTCTTCAGGTGTCTTTTTTTCTGGATTCCAAGGAAGGTGCATGTTAAACGAAGGGAAACACAGCACATGCATGCATTAATTCTACTACGGTTGCAAGCGAGGGAGGATTAAAGTTCAATTAAGGATGAGTTAGGTCGTGGTACGTTTAGGAAGTTGAGGAAGCCCAAAAATATTAACATACATGTTCTAGCTGTCTCTCTCCGAGTATGTACGTACATGACCAGTTCAATCTTCAGGAGTTACGGGGTCTCGCCATGGCCGTGTACATACGCCTGCAGGGCTAGCTAGCTAGCTGTGTCTCGCCGCACGCGTGAAGAAGAAGTGCGTTAATTATATGTGTTTATATATTCAATGTGCCGTCCGATCCGGTCCGCACGTCGCGGTGTTGATGAATTGAATGGGGTGCATGTGTGCATGCAAATAAAATTAAAATGTGGTGTGGTGTGGCGTGGCGCGCGTGTGCAGGTGGCGGTGGCCATTATTCTAGCGAAAGGGTTGCACGGGACCGACATAAAGAGCTACCTGGGCTGGATCGCGGTGGCGTTGATCTGCGTGTACGTTTCGTCGTTCGCGTGGTCGTGGGGGCCGCTGGGGTGGCTGATTCCCAGCGAGATTTTCCCGCTGGAGACGCGTTCGGCGGGGCAGGCCATCACGGTGTCTTCCAACATGCTGTTCACGTTCCTCATCGCGCAGGTGTTCCTGTCCATGCTGTGTACCTTCAAGTGGGGCATCTTCCTCTTCTTCGCGGCCTGGGTCGTGATCATGTTCTTATTCACCTACTTCTTCATCCCGGAGACCAAGGGCATCCCCATCGAAGAAATGGATCTGGTGTGGACCAAGCATTGGTTCTGGAAGCGCTATGTGCCATTACCGGAAACTCTGACTAAAGGCGCTGTGCCCATGAACGACCTCAAAGCCAGCAAGTTGGAAAACGGCGCTAATGGACACAAGCTCTGATCGATTCAGCCATCCATCTTCCAACACATGATAATTGGACAGTTTTCCCTACACGCACAACAATGGAAGCTAATCAAGGAAGCTGGTCGATCGATTTAATTAACTTCGATCCTGGTTGATAGATAGATGCCATATAAAATGTAATGTCTAGCTGAATGAATGCCAAGCTAGCCACGTTACTCGGCAAGTAGCAGTTTTGTCAACCAGGAGCTAGCCAGCGTTCAAGCATCATGCTCCCTTTTCATGTATAGTAAGACGAAATAGGAATTTAAGAACCGGATTGGTCGATTCAGTGCTGGAAAGATCACGAGGAGAGGTTGAAGTTATCGCAGTAATGGAATGTTACTTATTAGCCAGGTGTTGCATTGCTTTCTTTTTGTGCCGTTTCTTTTTCTTTTTCTGTCCATCGCAAGGCAGCAACTTCACGCTTTCACGAGGGATTTCAGACTTGTTGCACAAACTGAGTGCCGGTTCTTCAAATGTAACTCAACGCAGAGTTGTACCACATAATTACGACACCACATTTTTGCAATGAAAACAGACAGTCACGTTTCACAATTGTGCAGTCTATAATCTTGTGACCTGAAATCCAGTGTAACCGTGTCTTTGGCTAACGTTTAAATATCATTATATCATGTTCTTATTAAGAGCCTCGATCTTGTCAACGCTTTGAACGAACAGGTAGTTGTTGAATTTTAGTGATACTGGTGAGAACGTGTTATGCTGTTGTGAGATCCGCACTGAACTCGATCCTCTCCTGGCTTGGGCTCGGAGTGGGCGCTGCCCAGCCGGTTTCAGCTCAACAGACGGGAATAGCAGAGGGCTATTGAAAATGAAGGTGGCCAGGTCTGAAAATATGAAGGTGTGTACGGTAACTGTCTCTAGTGACTCGCTGCCTTGTGGACAATGGACTACTACGGTCTAAGCTTAGGTAAGCCTCAAGCCGCCGGAAGGTGGTGAGTGGGTTATAGGGCGGAACCAGCTCTGTCCTTGGATGAAAATTCATGTAATTGTTGTCTTCGTGGATGGATATCTTGTGGTTACAAACAAACTATCTTGCTTTTGGATGAAAATACTGCATGAAGCTTTGTTAAGCATGCACATGCACAAAAGCATAACTAGTTATGGTAGAACCACCCATTACCAACCAGGATCTCATTGGCAACTAATAGGGTGTGTGAGTTTCAACAAAGGTTGGGACTAATTTTTGTGATTATTTTTGGATGGTTATAATAAGGTTAAAAAGTTTGATGGCTTGGAGTAATTTCAGTAGTAGGATATGATTGCTAGGTGTTACACAAGCTATAGCATGAGACACTAGAAATGGTGGCCTGTATTAAATTATTGATCACATAATGAGTTGTATAGTGGTTCAACAACTTCAATAAACTTGTTTACAAGTTAGTGGCAGTAGATTTGTGTACACGGATCACAGATGGTAATGAAAATGCCAACTTTCTGGTCATCACTTCTAAGTTTTTGAACAAATTTTCTTGCTTGTGGTAGCACTGTGGGTATAGGAGTGTTGTGACAAATGTCCTTGATTTTAGGTGCTAAAGTTAGTAGGAAATACTCTCACAATGATCAATTATGGAGGGCTCTATACATTGGGTATGAATTCATGCCAACTTTTGGCTTCTAAAACTCATAGGACTAAATTTGAATTTAAGGAAAAAAATAACAAAAAAATTGCAATGCCTGTCATTTCTATCTTTCTACATGGCAAAACATTTACATTTTCACTCCCACACAAAACCTTCAAGGCATTGAAAAGCCCTTTGGGGGCTTTGGAGGTTGGAACACTCTAAGAAGTTGCTTGTACCATGTGGTGGTGGTGTGGGGGGGCCTACATTATGATTCCTTTGTCACTTGTCCAAAATATTTGTTTTCCCTTGGAATTCTTTTGGAAACTTGAGCTTAAACAAATATTTTTGTGGGAAGAAAAAAAAATTGGGCTTGAGGTGGATTAAAATTGCCACCCTCCATTGTGCAAAGCCAAGCATAATATGCATGTTGGCCACACTCCCATAGTCATAGGTCCATTGTAATAAGGCTGAAATTCTACTATTAATAGTAAAATTTAAAAATGTTTGTGCTTTTCTTTGTATTGGCTTCAAAAATTCAAAGTTTTTTAGTCGACACAAGGCTCACGAGGCATATGCTCACAACTTTTAAGCTCACATTTTTAGGCTCTCAAACTACCATTGTTGTTTTCACAAGTTGTAGCAATTGGGATTTGGATTATTTGGGTTTATTTGTTACGGTACAAAGACTTGGACTAGGATTTCACAAATTCGTAGATTTGAATTTTACAAAGAATAATTATAGTTCTTATAATATTAGAATTTTTATAGATTTAGAACGTCTAGTAGAATTAAAATTCCTTATAGATTTAAAACACATTTTTTTAACTATGGAATTTTTTGAATGTATAAATATATGGATATGTGATCTTATAGAAGCCATTGAAATGTTGCATTTTACATTGTAAAAAGATTGTACAAATGTAGTTTTGAATTCTTTGTTAATTTTGCTTCATACTACAATCATTTTCTACAATCATTATTACTATACAATATACAATTAAAAAAACAATTATGTTTATTATAAAATCTTCCACAAGAGATATTTTGCATTGCTAAGTCAAAGTTCAGGTGGAATTTTGTAAAATGATACGGCATATCTATTGAAGAAGTCAAGGTAATGTAGCATATATCAATATAATTGTGTCAATTATTGTCTGAGGTATGCTGTCTGAGGTACGCTGTTTGAAGCAACACTTGAAAGCAACAAAACTTTATCAAATTATTTATTAATTTAGATGTGAATTTTTCCACTAATTTAGATGTTTCAATAAAGTGTTGTAGATTTTTGCCTAATGGTTAAGTAGGGTTGTAAGTTTTTGGTGAAAGATTTCAAAATTTTTTTTTTCTCACTCTTATTACTTCACCCTCGTTCTTTGTCTCAATGTTTCAAACAATACAATTTTGTCACTCTTGGCATACACAATGTTTCCACTACAAGAAAATGGGGGTATAAATGACTTGTCCACAATGACTACACCGACAACAATGACTGCAAAATAGTCATTTTGCAGTCATTGTTGTTGGTGCAATCCTTGTGGACAAGTCATTTATACCCACATTTTCTTGTAGTGTTCACCACAATTTGTTGGTTTTGTTGATAGATATTTATTTTCATGTCATTGCCCACTTTTATTGCTAGTGATTACACAATAGATTTTATCACTTGTGGTTTGATGTTACAATACTGTTCTGAGATAATTATCTTGGTGTTTCAATACAAGTTTGTTGGTAGATTGTCAACATTGCCTCTCTAAGTTTTCATTCTCCATTTCACTTTCTCTTTAATATACACTATTATTTTGCCCTATTTAACTTAATGTTTTAGTAGGGTTTTGTAGATTTTGTAAGTTTTGCTATAACTTTCTTCTCTTGTTTAATACTTCACATTTATTTTGTGTATGTGCATTATGTAGAGGCAACAACATCTCCTAGTGCATAAGCACAAAGACATGAGCTTACAAGCCTTGAACCTAGTTATAGGTATGTACCAAGCTAACCATTTGAAGATGTTTATAACATATGTACCCATAACATAGGTATACTATAATATAGAAAGAGTCTATAATATAAGTATCGACTACTATGCCCTAGACTGTTGCCACAATAAAAATAAAAATAATTTTCTAATTTTTTTAATTATAAGAATTTCAAAATGCAATAACTTCCACTCTTTAGGTTCAAACACCACAAAACAAAGCACGCATCCTTCCTTGCTGAAGTCTTTTCAATGGTATCAAGAATGTGACCAGGGGATGCACAGTTTAGGAGATCTCATGATAACAAACAAACAAACAAATTTAATGGATGGTTAATATAGATACATATAACTATAGAAGGTGTCTATAATATAGATTCCTAGGCTTATGGGTTCATAGATTCTATGCTCATATGCTAGCACTCCTCTTGTGAATACAATAGTTTTCAAATTTAAAAAAATTGTGCTCAATTTAAGGAATATTTATTTTATATATAAAATTGTGGTGCAATTAGGTGCATATACTTTAATACTTCATAGTCAACAAGACAATGTTCATTATCCCTTTCATTTCAGTAATCGTATTTTG
Source organism: Antitrichia curtipendula (assembly GCA_951230915.1). NCBI lineage: Eukaryota > Viridiplantae > Streptophyta > Bryopsida > Hypnales > Leucodontaceae > Antitrichia > Antitrichia curtipendula. The sequence continues at coordinate 353,553 of OX579642.1, read as the reverse complement.
CAAAATCTGTACATGCCATGACTATATCCTCATTTCTTTCCAATTTCCATTTCCACACAAATCTTTTTATTGATTCCATTCTTGTATTCTCCGCCAATTGTACATATTCATCACACAAGCCAATTGCTTTATAGCTACAATGCACTCCTACAAAGACTACAACATTCAATAATTACACCTATCCATGTAAGGAGATCAAACATGCAAATGGAACGTTTCTTTCGGGTCCACAGATTATACTGAAGACTTTAATTCCGAAGTTGCTAGATGAAAAGTTAGAGTTTTTTTGGGCTTTGTACAAATCAATCATTGGTTCTAGATACCTCATCCAACTCTAAGGTCAGATTTTACAACTAAAGGGTTCAACAAAGCTTACCCTATACTCTATTGGTCACCCAAGTGCACGGCCTTGTGATTTGAACTTTGAAGCAACTGGTAAATGCCACGCACAACATGTTACATGGCTTTGTGGAATTGTACAAGACTGACTTCACCCACAAGGATTTGCAATGGAGAAAATGTATCCAAGAACTTGTGTTCAAGGTGAAATGAAATGGATTATTATAGATTTGGAATATGCTAGACGAGATGGAAAGAGATGGGAAGGTGAAGGACTCGTCACTTGGGATGAGAGAACTTTGGACCGCAACCAAAAATATACTAAAGTTTGGACATGTATCAGCTTGGATAGCTTATAGTGAATTGGTTGGATGAGTTACCTTAACCCCTCACCACCCAAGGGGACCAAAAGTGTCCTCACACAGTTTAGCAGTCAACTTCAAAATGTTATAACTTTTGCATCCGATGCCCAAATTTAATAAAATTTGTTGGTAAAGTTGCACATACTAGTCTATTTTTTGAGTTGAAATTTTCAAATCTATGAAATATGTACAAAGCTTTTGAAAGCCATTCGAAGTTCACAGGTTCAATTTGAGTTTACCACACGCATTGAGATGGCTGCAACTTTGGTGGCTTGTATCTTTTTCATCAAATATTAGTTTTCAATAAAATTTGTTGGATTTTGTTCCCCATAAATTCTAATTGTTGTGATAAAATTTTCATGTCAATCCAAGTTGATTTGAATGATTGGGAGCAATTCGAAGTTCAAAATCTAGACATTTTTGCATTACAGTGAACTTTGTCGGCTTATAACTTCTTCAGACAGGGTTTGTTTTCAATAGTTTTTGTTGGAAACGTTGCGCATACTAGTCTAATTCTTGTGGTAAAATTTTCATATCAATATAAGAAGTTATGATTGACATTACAAAAAATATGAGGCCTCAACAAGGCCGTGAGTGCTGATTTTCGGGACCCGCGGGTGATATTACGGAAAAAAAAATAATAATAATAATAATAATTTTTTTTTTTTCCCGAAAAAAAAAATTGAAAAGTGACGTCACGCTGATGTGGCGCTGACGTCAGCGCTGGCGTGGAACTTTGACCACGTCAGAATTTCAGTTTCTGAATTTTTTTTTTTGAAAAAGAACTCCGTAGTATCACTACGGGGTCCAGGCTTAACGGCCTTCCGGAGGCCTCATATTTTTTGTAATGCTGAGAAGCATTTTAGTAGAGGTAGGTTCAGCCATAGATGTGTTTTTTTGCTACTGTTTTCACTATTTTTTGACGTTTCAAAACAACTTTGCAAACGCTATGAGTCAATTGAATGATTTTCTTTTCCACCAAAGTGTTTTTCATTTAGTTTTGAATCACTTTGTAGCTTAAATTTTTTCATTTGAGTAGGTTTAGAAATCGAATTTCACCTCCAAATGTGGTTTTAGGAAAATTTCAGCATCTTTTTTCAGCACTAGAACATTATAATCTTTCAATCTATACGGTCAAATGACTCCAAATTTGATTTACACCATCGATAACATGCAAACTACAAGATTGTACGGTTGAGATTTTTATACCTCACTCACATTTAGGCTTATAACACTTGAAAAGCAAGGTTGTTTTTTAACATGGTTAGGCCTTGGGCGGTGAGGGGTTAAGGCTCTGACAAAGAAAACCAAATGAGGGGTTGGAAGAACAAATCAAGAGTTGTGGAGAAGCAACAAAGATGCTTGAGGGCATTTGCAAGGAACCTATGTACGTTGTAAATTGTTTTAGTACTAAACAAAGACTTTAGTTGCTTTGATCTGCGTTTCAATAACATAGGTTAAACTTCATGCCCAGGGAGATCAATATCAAGTTTTTAAAAAACTACACGAGTTAAAAGATAGGGACCATTTAATTTGAAGTAAAAAAATCTTATATAATATGTAGGCCTACTATAGAATATATGAAACGCTATATACTCTAATATATATAAATTAGGTTGTGTAGAATTATTATCTAGTAGGATTTTTTCATTAATAAATTAACCTTGACAGATAGAAATCATGCAAAATTTTTATAACACAATGATATAGATGTGGACCAAGATATTCAACGTCATGTCATATTTGGTCGTTTGTCATACTGACAAAATGTCAAGATTTAACTCCAATGTTTGTCAAATTCTATAAAATAATAATAATAATAATATCAATAATTAAAAAAAATTTAGATGGCATGTCAGTCTATACTGACAAACAGGTTGTTTAGGCCGTCAAATAAATAAATAATAAATAAACTCTTGAACGCCCTAGACAACTTGTTCATCCAAATCGACGAACATGCTTTTCAAGCCATAAATTTTTTTATTTTTTTGAGTTGTGTGAGCTCCCAATTTGTCACTTGGGACTCAATTTTTCAAATTTCATCACTTGGGACTCAATCTTTTCTTTTTGAATTTTGCAATTTAGATTACAAAAATATACGAAAAATCCTAAAAAGAGTATAGAACCCTAATAGGCATGTGAAATGCCAATATAGCATTTGGTTTAGAATAACAATTTACACCTAATATGCCCTAGATATCCACCTATACATAAGTTAGAATCTAGAAGTCGGTGGAAGTTAGGAGGTTTAGGCATTAACACCAAGAATGCCTTGAATCTGCTAAAATCAGTGACTAGGAAGGTCGAGGTTGGTTGAGGGAGTCCCCATTATATCCTTAGGTCAGGTCCCGATAGAAGGTTTCAGTTTCTTCATCCCATTGACAAAATGGTAATCCCCTCAACGGCCCAACCATTAGCCTATAGGAGTGACTGTTGCAAAACAAACCGGTGGAGGAAATCTACCAATGAAGAAGGGTGATCCCAAATTGAAACCATGCTAGGGTCTCATCAATAGAGTCTACTTGCCAAGATTTTCTTTTGTATGAAAGATTCTCGGGTTAACCACATTCAAACGAGAGGGCAGGAATTAACGTTCTTGTTATAATGGTGCAAAGTAAAAATATGGGCTTGCACCCATGTTGTGAGATTCCATGAAAGGTCTCACAAAAAGTCTCGTAATTTTATGATAGTCAAAAGATGCCTTTCTAGACGGTCAACCGCCAAAACCGCCAATGGAAAATTTGTGGAAATCCTTAGGTTGTGGTAAAATCTCAATAAAAATTAGACTATCTTTTTTTATATTATTAAAAAGCTCTGACAAATTTTAGGACATTCCAATAGTTAGAAGACCCCAGACTGGTGAGATTCTCCGACAACCGACAATTTTAAAGACCACAACGGAGTTTGATCGGCAGATCATGAGTATACAACAACAGATTGAGGCCCAAATTAGGTCTTTTATTACTCCCCCATACCCACTAAGAAGTCTACATTAGTTTCTTTTCTCAAAAAAGTCAATCTTCAAAAGTTGATGGATTTTTTGCCATAGAATTAAGGGGTGGAAATTCCTTTTGAATAAGAAATGACTTTTTGAAGCCAATGGCACAATTGGTTTTCAATTTGGAGTTGATCTCCAAAAGTTAGATGTTAGGTCTAGCATAGAAAGGCAATTAGTCAAAGTCAAAAGCAGAAACCTATAAACTTGGTTGAAAATCCTTGGTGGAAGGATTCCGTGGATGAAAGAAGAGAGGATAAGGGTGTCCGGAACAAGTGTAAAAGGGCACCCTTTTTCCTCTCACCACACCCCCACTTGTTTTCATGGGTCTATTGGATCCAATTTATGTTGGAAATTCTTGGCATTTTTAGCCAAGAAACTTGAATAATATTTTTGGGTCCTTTTTTGTTATTGTTGATGTTTTTTGAGCTTTTGAGGTCTTGAAGAGTCTTTTCCTTTATTGTATATGGTTAACAAGCTAGAATAGAAGTTCCTTGAGGGCATTGAAGTTGGAGCATTGCATCTTGTTTTGAGGTCCTTTTAACATGAGGTTTGGAGCCTAGATGTCTTTGCTTGGATCCTTATACTACCCCCAAAGCAACCCCCCACCGTACCTTGGCAATGCCGCTTAGGGGGGCCTTTGGTTTGGAGTTTTAAAGTGTCACGCTAACCTTGGTTTGTAACTAATCCAAGTTGAGCTAGCCTCCTTGTGCATCTTGACATGTTCATCTACTAATCTTGTCTAAACTTGTTATTGGTTTGTGTGGGCCCTGTATATATGGCAAAACTTTGAATTCATAAATTGTGAGAATTTCTGCATTTTGTTTCAAAGAATCAAAGGGACGGCAAAGCTTTGTACCTCCAAAGAGGCGGAAGTCCTAGATTTGGTATCAAAACCAAAACTATGGCGAAGCTTTGACCCCTTAGCATGAGAACCCCCAAAATTTAGCTTTCAAAAAGCTTGGGGAGCCATCCAAATTTTAGCATCCAAAATAGGGAGTGGATCTAGGGGAAGGGCGGAAAATTGAGCCCTTAAAAGTATGTGACCCCCCACCCCCCCTTCCCTCGATGTTTAGTTACACCCTTAACATTTAGCATTATGTGTGTTTTGCTCCATTTGGCAACCAGCCTATAGCAACCAACCTTAGCAACAATCCAACAATTCCCCTCCTAAACAACTAGTTGTGGTACAAGCATCCAGACCTAATATCGGCAACTCTAGTACCAACCTAGTATCGGCAAGATCCTCCTCCAACGACGGTTATAATGCAAGTGGCTAGATTCAATATTGACACCCTAATATTGGACCTTAGCATTGGCGAGACCCCTTCCAAGCAGTTAGTTATGGTGCAAGCAATCAAATCCAATATTGGACCCCATCATTGATAGCCTTCTCCGTAGCAGCTAATTATAGTATATAAGCAGCTTGCAGGCACAACAACTAGTTTGCGGTGCACAACGGCCAGACTGGGCTCTCAAGCAAAGATCCAAATTTTGGCAACCACTCCATTCAAACTCGGAAGGGAGGGGGTAGGACAAGGAGTTCTAAGTGCGTCTAACTAACATACACACCGCAACCACAACAAGGAGCCAAAAGAAGAAAGATAGAATGGCAATGGAGGAGGATGGAGCTTAGATAGGGAGAGGATGGAGGAGTTAGGATTGGGAGGAGATCTTAGGAGCTCACTTTGACCCTTAGATTAGAGGTAGGGATTAGGGGTCAACAACCGCAATCATCAAAGTGCAAAAGTTACGTCAACCTCTTAATTCACCTTGGAATTTTGACCGTAAAGAAAATGACAACCTCTTGAATTACCACGAGGATCAAACATGGAAGGTAGTCAACGCGTAAGAGGAAGATGACAATTCCTTAAAGTCCTTGTAGTTTGAGGTGCAGGGAACATAAGGCCATTAAGGTAGAAGGACAAAGGGTTAAAGAGAAGAGGAAGGTGAAAAAAAAATAAAAAGAAGAGAAATAGAGGAAGAAGGATAGACTAGTTAGGGGAAGTCAGGTCTAAGGGTAGAGTAGAAACCTAAAGTAGAGGTCTATAGGTCTCCCAAAATCCAAAATCCATAGTAATCAGAGTTAGGGCGAATAAAATACAAGCGGATGAAGTTTAGGACCCGAAATGGATGAAGTTAGGGTAGGAGAGTCCATCCAAGCCTAGATCTAGACTCAACAAGTAGAAAGTAGAAAAAACCCCTATCCAAAGTCTCAAGTCAATTTGAAATAGAAAACCTCTAGAAATGGACGGATGAAGTTCCGAATACCTCTTTAAGGCTGAACTTCATCCACTCATAACTTCCTCTAGGAGTGTCCAAATCCAACGAACTTTATGTTTTTAGAAATGACATGATCTAAAATTTCATCTAAGATTGATATAATAGGACTTTAGAACCTTGTTTAGAAAACACCATGGCCTTGTTTATTGATTAGTAGTCCTAGAGTTGAAGGCTTTTTCCTCCTTTAGAGGTCTCAATTTGCAAAGCTAGGATACTTAGGACGTTAGAAAGATCCATTGCTTGGAAGGCACAATGGACCAACGCATAGACACCCCTTAGAGTAGAAATAGGAATAAAGTAGAAGAACTTGGTTGTGTACGTTTCATTACCAAGGGTGGGTAATTAAATGGCCACATGTTGACATGAATCTTGTTGCGTCAATTGCTAGAACACATTCCAACCAACGTTGATGGACATCTCGATGGGAAATGCTAACATCATGTTAGGATAGAAAACCTTGGTGTGCACAGATATTTGATGTGGATGATGAGATGGACTTAGCTAAGAAAATCTACAATAAAAGGTAGTTGACCAAAATTGCAACACAGTAGAGATAGTGTATATATCAAAAAAATTAAATATAAATGTAAAACATTGACCACAAGTGGTAAAAATTGTCACACTACATTATAAAAAAGAAGATTTATCCACAGGGCCTATTGTATTCTCCCACTTGAAAATGAATGCATTCTATAAATACAACACATAATTTGGTCTCATTAGGGAACAAATGCCGGAAAGTGGCAGCAAAATTGGGATTTTTGGATGAATCCATTCTCAACTCTAGGATTAGCAAACTCCGTTCACTATAACAAAAGTTGGTAAAAAAAGACTGCACTCAAAATCAAGTGTGGTTCTTTTATCTAGTCTGTATACGCTGCCAACGACTATAGTCAATTTCTTTTGGAATTTTTCATTTCAATTTTTGTAATATTGGAGCATATAATATACCATTGAAAGATACTTTTGATATCTTTCCAACAGTATATTACACGCCTCCAAATTACAAAAACTATAGTGAAAAATCCAAAAAGAAGTTGACTGCAATCATTGGCAACATGTACAAGATTAGATAAAAGAATCGCACTTGATTTTGAATGTAGTCTTTTTTTACCAACTTTTGTTATAGTGAAAAGACTGTGGATAAAAAAACTGCACTCAATTTTGAATGCGGTATTTTTTTACCAACTTTTGTTATAGTGGTTTGGTTGGGGTGAGAAGGTTTAACAATTTCAGAAAATCTCTAGTAAATAACCGCAAAAAATGCAAGCTATTCGCCTCATTGTTTGAACGTATTTGAGATGAAAGCAATGTCAAGTCAACTAGTGTTTCTATCCTATGTTCCTCTAGGGAACATAACTTGACCAACTAGTGGTTATTTACAGAGTATAAAATCATAGATTCTGAAACTAGAAGCCGTCTTAATTTCTTGGCCAAAAATTCCTAGAGGTTTGCAATTGTAATGGGGAGCTTATTAGGGGGTGCAAATAGGTCCAGTATATACCTACATTATTCAACCCATTAAGCCTTTGAATCTAGATGTTCAACTCGTGATTTTTTTGGATTTTTAAAATTTGGCTCTCCCTCTACAAACACAATGGTCATTGTCAATGTTCAACGATACATGAGCCATCAATTACCATAATAAAGCTTGAAAGGAAAAAACCTCCTCTATCTAGTACTTCTATCCCAAGAAGATCAGTAATAAGCTTTCAGAAAGGTATTGAAAATGTTGTGGCTTTTGAATTACAAATCATATTTTTAATTAGCAAAGCTTGAACATGCATTTCTATATTTGTTGTTTTTATCCAATTGTGTCATACTGTCAACTAGATCTTCACTTGAATAATTTGATTGTTTCTTTTCTGTGTAGCTTATATACTATTGACATTTGGAAGCACTTTGTCAAGTAGATTACAAGCACAAACCATTGAAAAAAGGTGCCAATTAACTAGCCATAGACTTCATTCTACTTCCCCAAATCAAAAATTATAATTGTCACTTGGAATAATTAAAATAAAACTAATAATAAATAATAATAAAATCTAGACTGTGTGGGGAGAAACCAAATAATGACAAAAAATATAGAAATTATATAGGTGAATTGAGGAAAAAACTACCATGGTCAAAATATATTTTCCACTTTAATAGGATATTTAGATTGGTTCTTACATTGGATTCTCGATTTGGGTTTGTGAACCTAGTATTTTTTGAAAGTCTTGGCTTTTTATTTTTGGCAATCATACTCTTAAAATCATAACTCCCTCTGTAATATCACAAATGCTACCATTAATAATAGGGGCTCATGTTTGCTATGCTACGCATTCATTATATCACATATTAGTAAAATTTGATATATTTGAATAGAAATGCATGATAATGATTTCAATAAGTTTTTGAAATAATTAATTTAATATTTTGTAAAAATATTTTCAATCATGCATACATAAAAAAAATATTTTCACATAATGTTATATTACAGAAATAGAGTAGTAGTTTGCAATTACCTCTGTAATATCACTTTTACAGCTTTTATGATTTCAAAATTTTATTGCTACTACCAAATGATTTGAGAAATTTATTCAATTGAAGCGATTTTGGATTTCACAACAATTAAGTTGTTTATGAAATTTTTGAAATTTACAAGTTTTTCTTTTCAATTCACCAAGTTTTTGGGTTGCCATTGTTCGTAACAATTGAGTCAACTTTTGAATGCATTATAATAAATATATATCTTTTACAGTATTCACCATTGCATATATATCATTTATCATTCGGTAAATTTCTATTGTACATTTCAATATATACTTACTTATAAACAAAATTATACAAAAATTTTAGTAATTTTTATTTGAAGATTTATTGAAATTTTTGTTCTGCATTTTATCTAATACATAAAAATTCTAATAAAATTCTAATGATGAATGCATAGCATAGCATAGCAAGCGCCAACCGCTAATATAAAACTAAATTTGTTAGATCCATATTAATTTCTTCTTTAGTGTCAATTATTATGTGATATACTAATTAATTTTCATAAAGTAAATTTTTTTTTTGAAAAATATTTAATTCTTGAACCATATTGCTTTCAATTAACCTTTTTTGATTGGAGACTTGACAAAAAAACAAATTTTTTATAAAGTTTCATAAGTTCCATGATGTTTTTGAAGTTTGATAAATGAAAATTATCCATGTGGGCAAATTTTGGAATTCTTTTTTATATTTGTTTCTAATCAATTTTTGTGATTAAGGTTAAAAAATTAATCCAAATTCTTTTAATATATTTTTAGGATAAAAAAGTGTCTATGATTAACCAAAATTGTAGCTTCAAATAATTTATAAAAAAGGTAAATAATTTCATGATTATTTTTTTGCACTTTCATTAAAAATTATTAATCTTTCAAATAAAAAAATAAAAAAATTTATATATAAAAAAATCAATACTTTCTCCAAATAGTGAATTATAAAACAATAGATATATATACATAATATTTTGCACTATTTTCCACATAAAACAATTGTTGACCATAGATAATATAGATTCATAGAGACTAGAGAGAGACACACACATACACAAACTTGATCTAGTTTGCACAAAAAAATGAAAATCTAAAGAAAAACACTCTTAATTATTTGGGATAGGTCACCATCTACTACACAAGATCCTAAAATCCAATCTCGGGGAGTTCACTTAGAGTGTCCATTAGAAACCATGTGTGGACAAAAATTTTGACCTCCTATTTACTTTTTGAATTTTGAATTAAAATAAATAAATAAAATACAAATAGATTCTTCTACTTTGAAAGTTTATGTTTTGAATTATTTTTATTTTTATTTATTAATAATAATTGGTTATAAATATTAAAAATAAAAAGATATACTATAGAACTGAAAAATAACTTTCACACCCCTATATTATATAAGAAAAAATTGTCTAAAAATGAATAAAAAGCTCCTAAAAATAACTCTCTATGGAAAGCTCATTTGAATCAAATATTGATTCAATGGTCATTTAAATGTGTTCTCTATAATTATTTGAGTTGAAAAAAATGCCATTTTAGTTCATTTTCAACCTCTTCTAGAAATCATTTCATATTATATTTGAATTGGAAATTTTGGCAATAGAAACCTATAATCATTATTAAACAATGCTCAAAATTTTAGGTTGAAATTATAGTTTATTAGAAACCACTTGTTTGCACGTGGTTTAGGGTAGTAGAACTAAGTGCACCCCCCGGGACTCAAACAACGGTTTGTTAAGTTTTCCTATCACTCAATATGGCAATAATTAAACAAAGTCACACGATTTTCAATCAAAATCAAGATGAAATATTACAAAATTGAATTAATTTCTTAAGAAAATAGTTTGACTTTCTATTACATAAACTTGACTTTCTTTTTTATCCATTTTTTAGGTCTTGCACATATGCCATGTTGCATTCCAGATTAGCTAGATGTTTACATTAGATGGAATGTCTTTAGTAGTTTCGACTTATATATTTTTGTAGTAGGAATTTTCTGTTTCTTTTACAATATGATGTCATCGAGTGGTCACACATTACGGTTGCCCCCCACCAAATATACAAGCCAGTAAAAACTAGTACAAAATGTACCAAAATTGGTACAAAATGTATGCAAATTGGTACTAAATGGAGCCAAAACACCAATTATACCAAAATTAAGTGTTGGACCATTTGAATCAAATGGTCTTATCATAGATTCTCAAATTAAAAATAAAAAAAACACAATTTAAAGTCAAAATTTGGTCCTCATATTAAAATCACACATTTGCTAGGATATTTTCTTATATAGGTCCTAAAATATTTATTAAGTGCCTAGTCTAAGTACCTAAACATTAGAGCATTGGATTTAGCTCTTTAAATTGTAAGAGTGAACCCCAAACTAGGCAAAAAAAGTACAACAATGCTAAACATGAATTTGTGACACTACAAACATTTAATGTTTGTATTCCATACATTTAGTTAATAGATGATATTCACTTTTTGTTATGCAATTACCAATGTATGCAAAATATAAGACTCTAATCCATTTATTTTTTTATTTATTTTTTAAGTCACAAAATCTATAGGAAAATTGACTCCAAACTTTCATCTTATGCAGAAATTTTGCCATGACTACAATTTTGGACAACCATAGGGTGCTTTTACCCCATCGTCGCCATATTTCATATGTCTATTAGTCATATTTGTTTTGCTCAAAATTGCTGAAATACACAGGAATGGGAAGTGAACTTTATGATTTCAATCCAACATTTGAACTTCGATTGGGTAATGTATCAGGTACTGACAGGATGTGACTAGTACTCAAGTTAATACAATTCGTGCAAGAACATAATTCATTTTCAAAGTTTTAATGACTTGCTGATACTCCCCTATTCTACTAGTAGCCGCTAATTAAACAAATACAAATAAAATAAAGTGACTTTCGGTAGGAAAATGCAGTAAAAAGCCACCATGTATCTCACGCAAACTGAAATAACTTGAGTAGCTTAATCCCAGTGTTTGGGGCTGGTAATCACATGGGTTGCATTTTGCAACGAGTAGGGTACAGTAGACATTCAATGGGCAGCTTCAGCGACATATGACAACAATTGTATGCTTGGTAGAAACTTGTAGACATTCAATGTTTCTACAAGAGAGCAGCTGTACGTCCAACACGTGCAAAGACTCCACTATGAACTTTCCCTTTAACGTAGAGTCTGGTTGCCCCTCTTTCTCCCAATCGCAAATCCAATTACACTAGCATGCACACAAAGAACACTCAAGAAAGTTCTTCTCCAAGCAGTGATCCGCACAACTTCAGATACAAGAAAACAAGAGGATCAAACGTTAACTATTATCGTGGCTACCAAATTTTGCCGACTACGGCAGTATCGTCTGTGGACACCGGTTTTCAAGCACCAAACCCGAGGACATTTCGAAAACAATGCATACGTCCTGATAAATCAAGTATAGTTCACGCGCCACTACAAAAACAAAGGACGATTCGTCATACTACAATGCAGCATTCGCGAGTGAAGATGACAAGCTTACCGATAGAAACCACACTCCAACAAGAGAGGATGTCGAGTGAAAGCACCTATGACCATCACATACTTCAAAACACTAGTTAATTTGTACAGTTCGTCATCCAGCGTTGACCACGACTCTCTGTGGAAGGATAAAATGTGTCAAGGAATTTTGGTACAATATGATGGCTCACTATCCGTAGTCACTGTCACAAGGCGGCGGCTGGTCTACAGCAACCAGTGCAGTTAAGCATACCTTCCAACAGTGATGCTAATTTTGAATGTTCAAAAAAATCCTAAATCTCAACCCTGTAACATACAAGCATGACGGCATCCCACCGGAAGCCCCCTTATTATTCAACCTCACACCTGGTCCTCCAAGCAGCGAGCAGCTTCTTCCCCTTGATTTGGGCAAAAGATTTGTGGCAGTCTGCATCGGGACACGCAGGCGGAGGCTGACTTCAATGTACAAAAGGGCAACCCGTTCATCATAATCACAAATTGCCAACTGGGACAATGGCCCCTTTCCATGCATGCGGCTGCTGCTGCTTTCACATCAGGTTCAACGCGTACAAGTCGTCCATGGGAACGTCCAATCCCATATTAAGGAAATCGTCCGTCTGCTGCATCGGGTCGTCCACGTCGAAGTCCAGCCAAGACCCCATGTCCGCTTGCATGTCCGGTAGAGAGAAGGTGTCGAAAGCGCCCTCAACTCCCCCCTGCGGTTCCGGCAACCCCGGTAAACTGGGCATCGCTGATTCGTCCCTCCTGAGACCAGAATGTTGTTCGGCTGCGACAATGGCTTGAATCGAAGCCCTGCCCCCCTTGCCCGCGGGGTGGCTGTCTGCGGCCTTGGGCACCGTGCCCTGCATGGACTTCAACAACGACCCAGTCTTTTGCCTGGGTTTCGTTTTGTTCTTCCGCTCCCCTTTGGCATTCCCTTGACTCGACCTTGCTGACACACTTCCGACCTTCTCCTTCCCGTCCCTGTCACGTTCACTTCGCTTGCCTTTGATTCCACCGAAGCCGTTCGAGTTCGAGCTCAACGTGTTCACATCGCGAGTGCTCGTGTACCCAGACACATCTTCCAGGAAGATCTCGCGTTCTTCAGCTCGTTCCCTGGTCTCTTCCTTGAGATAAGAAAAGTCTATGGATCCTGTACAATCTGAATTCATCCTGTCGGAACTTCGTTCAAGACCACCCTCCTTCGCCCCATTCAAGGCAGCAATAGGAATAGACTCCACTACACTGGGAGGAACGCAAAAAAGTTTATCTCGCAAAGCAGGGTCAGTTATACAACTATGACCAGACTCAAAATCTCGAACCCTTGCCAAAACCCGTTTCGCAAAGTCAAGCGCAGCGGCCCTCGCTGCCTTGCCAGCCGCTCCCTTCGTAAATCGACCGCCCTGCAGCCCAAGGAGGAGATTCACAAGTCAATTCAATATTGCCGGGAATTTCAGTTCACAAAGACCGTTAGTTTTGAACTGTTACCAAATGGTTGTTACGACACTGAATTTACAGGATGGAAAGATAACAGGATTGACTCCATTTCAGATAGACAATATAATTTCAAAAGAAAGTACATCGGATATCACTGAAATCAAAGCCTGCATACAAAGCTCTCACGTGTTTTTCACAAGTGCAGCATTGTCAAGTACCGTTTTCTTTTTATAAGCCAACTCCACAAATTTGTCCATTGCAAGTTTCTCGCGTGCCCTGCAGTCAACATTTCAAATGAGAGAAGGGTATTAAAATTTCCTGTTTGAATATGACTAGGCAGAAAGAGTTGCTTTTGAACCGAGACAAGACGGGAAGTATAGCTGAGACATTAGAGATCTGAAAACATCATACATAAGGACCGGAGCATATAAGATCTGGACAACTACATGCAATAATGATGGAGGAAAATAAGCCATACCTTTCCTCAGTCTCACGTCTCTCTAAAACAGCACTTTGAAGCTTGCACAATCGCTCCTTATTAATCGAGACCTGTCAGTGAAACATCAATCACTTATAGGGAGGAACCATGAACCAGTAATTTGCATCACAATTCACCTTTCGTTCCCGGAATGACATAATTCAGCGCGGACTCCTACCTTATTAGTAAGATCGTTTTGCAATCTCCTCAGCTCTTCGCTGATTTCATCCTCGTCCAGCTCATTGAGGTTCCGCTAATAGCATTCAAAGCACTAGACAAGTTAGATTCCACTCATAACTTTTAACAGCATAAGATGAAAGTGAACCACATGTAAAGCAAGAATCCCAAAGGGAAAAAAACAAGAATGGATGATTGAAATACGTGGATTGCAAATCCTACATTGACACATCGACTGCCGATTTCTGTTTCAATCATAAATTGCTCACTTACCGGTTGCACAGGTAGCAGCCCAATGCTGCTTAATTCCAGCTGTAACCTCTCATCTAAGCTCATCTTTTGGTATTGCTCTTCCCAATCCAACGAACTGATCCCAATCTGGCTGACAGATCCCGGTTGATCATCCGTAACACAATCTTCTACGCCATTAACCCAATCCACTCTACCTAATTGATGGAAACTTTTATCCGCAATAATAACATCTGCCAAATCCACCCCAATATGAAATAAGTCATCACCACTAAAATCATTATGATATCAAAAAGGACGGTGCAGTCAGCCGAAAATACTTAATCAAGACATATTGATTCAACTACAGCAGTCACAGGACCCGGAAGTTGCAAGTTTTTACTTTAATCAAACTGTATAGATACGTTCAAAACTGTCAAAATACCCAAGCACACAACCTCATGCATCTGTAATGCCCATATTATCACAGAATGTAAAATAATCTTAAACTAGAAACGAACCTTGATTGTCGCTCCAGAGAGGATTCCCTTGATCACCAGAAATAGGAGAGCATTCGCTGTAACCTCCATTATCTACATCCGACTCGCCTTCCGCATCTCTCCTATCATAGTCCATCTCACTGTGGCTACTCGGAGGCAGCGGAGAATCTGAGTCTCGGTCTACACAGGTTTCATCAGATACTATCTGACTGTCATTGCCCACCCTTTCGCTGATGAGGGCGGATAGCAGCAGTTGTGACAATGGGAAAACTTTATCACGCCGTCCACTCCTTCCTTTCATGAAAGGTAGTTCCATTTCAGTCTGCTCTCGCAAGTTTTTCAAGCTCTTGCCTTCATCTTTTTCTGTAACTGTCCGGTCAAGACTTGTAAATTTGACGGCTGTATCCAAAGGATAGTGTATAGCTGTATTGCTATCACCCGCCCCAGCCATCTACAGGCGCAACAATGATGATCGTTTAATATGCTGAACATATCATCTGATCACACCTAACAAAAATGTTGTAACAGGTAATAAATAGTCACACTGAATGAAGTCAAAGCTATCAGCCCCAATTCATAAATCTCCGCTTCTTGCGGTCAGAAGATTTGGAATACTACAAACTGCAGCAAAGATTGCATGAACATTTTGCTTCGGTAAAGCATAGTAAAGTAGAAAGACTGCAACACGGATTGCAAAGGAATATGAATTTACGTCTTTGTGCAGAAAAGAAAGCTCATCTGAAGTCACATGAGCGAAATAAGCTTCGACTTGTCTCCAATAGGAACTGGAGCAGGCAGCAGCTGCACAAACACATATCCGGCAACGTGAAATGAGTCGAAATTGAATATTGTAGATAGAGTATAGCAAATACATTACTACATACTCCCAGAAGTCATACCACTAAAGTCGACCGCTTGCTGAACTGCCTCCGACAAATGTTGACGGTCGTCATTTTCCTCTCCTGAACATCCCAAACTGAACTCAGAACACAATAAACTGGACACTTGCATTTGCCGGAGCAATGACGAAAATTCGGAACATATTCATCAAGCCAGCACGGAACTCACTCCAGCACAATCCTGAAAGCACAATAAAATAATTTCACACCCATACCTGACAACGCAGAAACATTATTGCCCAATAAACGCCTCGGTCTGCCCACAGATTTGCGATCACTGACGACTTTCTTAGTTACTGGGCGTCCAGGTCTGCACACATACCAGGATGGGCTATAATGTTTTGTCTCCTTAACCTCATGCAAGTCACTTCAGAACCATGCACAACACTTCTCTACCAATTACAGCAGAATACGACTCCTGCCACAATTTCCATACAAAAATTCGAATGCTGCGATCTGTGAACAACTCAAAAACTGGATCACTCTGGAAAAAGGAGAAACGAAACAGCATCAGGGGGAGCTCTTGAATTCCAGAAAAAAAACTCACTACGCATTCCAGAAGAATGCTCACAACCCACACCGTCCTCTACACCTAGTACAAAACCACCTCCTTTCACCCAAACCTCGACCATGCTTCCACAAGTGTCGCAACCTACCCTGCGGGTTTTGACTCCACCGTCGCCCTGGCACTCCTCGTGGGCTTTGCATTCACTGGCGACGCTACTACCTTCCCAGATGGCGAGCTCACGGCCACCACCCGTGGTGTCACAGACCCTCTCCCTGTCCGACCTTGCCGTCTCACCCCGTCTCCACCTCCACTTTCCTCCTGTGCTAAGACCATCTCTTTCCTTGTTGGCACCACCACAGTCCCCAACTTCTGAATCATACCCGACATTTTATGCTTCCCCACCACAACCTCATTTTTAAAGTTCCTATGCAGTCTTTCCTTCTGGCCCTCCTCCATGCAGTCGTCGCTCTCAACAGGCCCCACCGAAATAAACAATCGCTCCGCCTGAGTCTTGCTTGGAGGAACACCATGCCCGCCAGACAATCGCTTTGCCAGATTAGAACCCCCACTTGTAACTGGAGGGTTCAATCTCGCGCTAGCAGTCACGGTTGACGCACTTCCGTCCAGCAACGGCGGATCTCCTCCACCAGTCCCGTTTGCCTCTTCCTTCGCTGGAACGAAGATACCCACCGGGGGCATGGGATTGACTCGCCTTGCACGTGCCATCTTCTGATGTCGAGAGCTACCCCAAGAGGCAACAGGCGGGGATGATGAGCGAGAGGAAGCTGGCCTCTTCTTATTCACGGGCCCAGAAGACACCTGCGGCTTCGGTGGAGTGATCACCGATGGCTTCTCGCGAACCTCCGTAAACGATGAAGAATGACTCATATGGCCCGTCTGATTCCCGCCTGCAACCGAATTCGATCGCGGTGCTCTTGCACCCTTCGCCTTCGGTGTGATTCCAGGGCTTACCTGACGCCCTTCAACTCGAGAAATCGGTCTGCAAGAAGACGGCCAAACTGTATTCAAACATCTGCACTTTCAAAAAGTAAAATCTCTCGCTCACACTTGACAACAAGAACGTTGTCATATAACTAGACAAGAGTCCAGCACTCATAGCTATACAAAAATCAATTGCACGGATGTCGCCGCAAATTCAACCCGCTGCGAAAACACGTACTTGGCTCCAGGCTTGCCGTTCAAACGCTCACGATCTGTCATATCAACCCGCTCCAACTTTCCCACAGCGTATGATGCACCCTCAAGCTCAGTTCTGCTACTACCTCGTATACTTGACCCATTAATCTGCACGCCCGATCCCCCCTTCTGCACAGATGTTGTGCCATGCACAAGACCAGACCTGCCAGATAGCATACCAAATGCACATACATATCATCAGTACGACAACACACGAGTTCGAATTCACAGAACATCACCATCCCGCTCATGTTCAGAGACAGCCCCAGAAGATGGGAGTCCAAAGTATTCCATGCCAAACATCTAGACCAAACAGCAACAACACCACATCTGATCCAATCACCATCTCAAGTTTTGCGAACACAAGCGATCGAAAATAGACCAATAAAAAAGCTCCATCAACACAGCAAATGAAATTTTGACATGCATGCAGGATACCCACACACCTGAAACCATGGCCTTCGCTAGGACGCGATCGATTATCACCACCGGCTCGGTGACATTGAGCATTACCCTTTTGCTCCCGATCCCGATCCCGATCCCGATCCCGATCCCCGCAACCGTTCACACTACCCATCCCGGACGCCTCTGGTTTTAAGGTGGCTGATCGTCGTCCTTTCATCTTTGCTTTCTCCCATCCTTCACTACCTATTACAGGAGTTTTCTCCGTCAAGTCCACTGGAGAGCTCAGGATGCCACTTGGCCTGGTAGTGTCCCGTTCTCTTTCTTGCACCGCAGAAGATCGCTGCACAATCCAATTGATTGCCCTACCCTCGGGCTGGGAAATAAACCCAGAAGACATTATAAGACACTGTCAAACAAAGACGCACCATCCACCCCAACACTCGAAAAAACTATCGAACATCAGATCAAATCCAAGCACTAATCAAATGCAGAACCTGTCATAGGTACATCTAGCCGAACAACCCAGAGCTGAATTAAACGAGTGCTCCAACAATACAAGCAATCAGCATTCCCGTCGTAAACAGCGTAGACCCTAGACCTCTTCTACAACTGCACAACTAAAGAGGAGCGCCATAAAATATTCCAAACCCAAATGATGCGTCTTATATAAACACATAAAGAATTCCGGCATATGAGGATATTTAAGTTCTGCCATCACACTCCATCCAACCTGCGCGTGCACCCAAATAAATATGCACAGGAGATATATAGGAAAGACAATTCACAAGCCCAAAAACCATGCTGTCATCATACCCGTGCATCGGCCAACAACGAAGTCCGCATCCGCTTATTGATGATCCCGCTCTTGCTCTTCTCGCCTCCCTTCGAAGCCTCGCCACTGCTGGGAACACTACGACTGCCACCTTTTGCCGTCGCCTGCCCGCACGGCGCGGCACTCCTCGGACCGGGTCCCGGCTGGGAAACCCGATCATGCGCCCCCGAATCGGTTTTGTTGCGTTTTCTCGACTGCTGGAATCGGTCCAGCTTTATCACCGCCTCTGACAGGTCCCGGTGGCGTTCCCTGTCAATGCACATTCCCACCAAACTTTCACATACGGGCCGCCCACACAACACTACTAGTACTGCTTCCACAGCTTTACGATTCACACAATGCTAGCTTGCAAAAACACAAATCCTCCCCTGCTGCTATCACAATAGGTACTATTCCGCCTGCCACAATCACCCACACCACACCCTATTGATCATCCGCAGACTTCAAACACGCTGGCTCGCTCGCTCCTCTTCGCCCCCTGGCTTCGAGACCCACATAACATGACATGACCCCAAGTCGACGGCAATGACTTGGATCCGTACCGGGCTCTGTGCACGTTCTCCGACAGTATACTCTTCACCCGCTTAATCTCCTCTGGACTGGAATTCTCCAGCGCCTTCGACAGCAAGCTTCCCAGACTCGGGTCATCGCTCTGTTGACCGGTCGCGGTATTCATGGCCCTCCGCAGCTCCACTTGCCGATTGGACTTGGTGTCTATCAAGGTGATGGGCTCTAGAAATAGAACGCTCGTCAGAGGCAGAAGCTCGCCGTGGGAGCTCGAGGGCCCGCCCAACGCAGACCCGCGGCCAGCCTCGTGACTCTCGCGGAAACTATGAGACTTATCTACACTGGCACCCGGGGTACGATGCAGAGAGCCTCCACCACTATGCAGACCCTCATCAGGGTTGCTCAAATTCGACGCGTCCAGCCTCTGCAAGGATGCTGCCATTGTTGCAGCTAGGGCACCACGGCGGTGCCACCACCAACCGCACTACCACATCGCCTTCACCTCGATCCTGGATACCTCCTCATATGCTCCCAGAACCGATGCTGCAGTCCCATCGTCCAATACACCCCCCACGAATACGGACATGCAAGGAAGACGACGAGGCCCCACTGGCTTCAACCACATCATTGCCTCCCATCTAGGGCGTGCAGAAGAACCACACTAGCTGCCTCCCATCCTCCACACCCGAATTATACGTAGCAGAGGAGTTCCTGCGCATACATCACACCAGATTAGGCCACCTGCAAGCGGGGGCGGGCACTGGACATCACCCAGGACCGATTCACCATGCTGACCTCCGGGTTCAAAATGTGGTTTAATGCCAACAGACACATTAAGCTCAAATTGATAAATCCATGGGAACGTGTTTGTAAGGTGGTCATGTCATCCCTCACACTTCCGGGCATATGAGCTTCCGAGCTCTTACGATGCAGACGTCCGGGTTCAAAATGTGAATGTTGCTGTTTCAAGTGGTTTCAACGCAGCGGGCATCGTTTACTTACAATCCACGTGTGCATGGCAGGAAGACAATCGTAATTTCGCGAGGTCAGGATTCAACATCTCGGTTAACTTTTCTGTATCTCCTTCGAGGCCTCTAAAATAATGTGGACAACGAGGCACTACAACAGCAGGATTGAAAAGATAAAAAAGTGCCCAACAACAAATAGCCCAGGCAGCACGGCAACTACGCCTCCGCCCCAATTTTGTAATGTCGAAACCACGAAGGAAGAACTTCTGGTCATACCGGCAAAGATACGCTTGTAACAATGTAAGCTTGTAATCATCATGACCTGCTAAGCAAAGTGCAGAGGCGAGCGCGGGAGGGTTTCGCACATTCTTAACTGAGTGACAGAGTTGACTCCCATAAGCATGCGTATCTACTGCAGTTAGCCTCGGTTGCAGAATCTCAACCCGAATTCGATCAGTCAAGCAAATCCATCCCAGACTCATGCACTTCCAAAACAAATTGGCCCATGGGAGTTAAGATCGAATGAAAGGCAGGCCAATATCCCCGACCCCTACAGTACCAGGAAAGAGAAATTCGACACGATAGCCCCCACAAACCCTCGAACCAGGAATCGGGTCCGCTAACTCTGCGAATTGCATAGATAGGGGGAGAATTAAGGACGTACCGGTCCAAAGAATGAGCAGAGGCACGGCATTACAGGGGTTGAGCTAGGGTTTGGTGTCTATACTTCATAGAATGCTCCATTCTTCACCAAGACGTGCTCCCCTTCCAAATCCTCATCTCTGTTCCAATTCAAGGCTGCTCATCGTCCATAACCAAACCCTTGGTCCATCTAAACGCTGGTGAGTCATTCTTCCATCTGCAACCGCCTCATTCTTGCTCTGCTTTCCGGGATGTCGACTCAGGGATCACGTCTGGGCCAATTGCAATGTGAGGGATGCGCTGGACGACACACAATACTGATACCTGCGGAATACAAAACCAAATGCGGGAGATAGCGCTAATCATCCCGCGGCTCCGTCCAGGGAGGACTCACAGTCGGACGGACGGACGGACGGACAGACAGACAGACTCACTGCCTGCCTGCCGCAAAAGGACCCGGGCAGGGCCACGAGCAAATCCAGAATGACACGCCACCCCAGATCAAGCTGCGCCCCTGGAAACGACGACGACGACTTCTCCTACCGACCGATGCCCCGCCCGCGACATGGCTGGTGCTGTGCTGCGATGGCGAAGGAAGAATGAGAGCATACCCAGGCCTGGAGGCGTGATCAATGGACGATCATGTCCCAGTGAGCAGCTGCCATCACAACGAAACGTGCACGGAAATCAGCTGACATCAGGTCACCAGAAGCGAAGCGAAGCGGGCGAGAGACAAAATCGAAACGCTAACCCAGGAGCCTAGCGCAATCGGTCGCGGAGGGACAAGCTCTGCGCAATTGGGCGGGGCAGGGATCGGGGATGTCATCGCTAGGGTTGCAGAGCCATGCCATCACAGGCCATCGCCATGATCCTCCTCTCTGGCTCGCGCTCCCTCGACAGACTTCATACACTGTTGCTGTTCTTCTGCTTCTTCCTCTTCTTCACCTTAGTTTGGCTACCGTAAGTTAACCTTACTTAACTTAACTTAGTAGTAACTCAGGTAGTGTGAGCTCTCATTTAGAGGACTAAAGCTGGAAAGAAACTGGGAAAGCTTGGGGCACCCCTTTACATGTTTAATTACAATTCTAGAGGATTGGGGATTTTAGGATTTTAGGAAAAAAATTATTAATATTAATATTATTTTTATTTTATTTTAATTATTTTGTGTATGGTATGATGAATTGGGGTCAAAAGATATAGTTTTCAATAAATGAACAGTTTTTAATTAACTTCTGTTTTTGATAAATTTCTTCTTGGGCTTGTTTTTAGTGTTGAAAATTAGTATTTAATATTAGGGAGCTTCAGTATTTGGTTTGGAAAATGGGAACAATTGTTTTGAGACTAAAACCATTTTAGTGAGGTATGCATTTTGGAGATGAGATTATAGGTACAGATTAATAGAAGATTGTAGTACAAATTGTAAGCTTAGACACCTCTTTACATGTTGGTAATGAGATTTTAGCATTTTTATGGCTTGATGGTTTGTTTGTTTTATAAAATCACCTCTATGGTTATGGAGTGATGAATTAGGATCAAAGGTAGAGATTTCAATAAATAGACAGCTTTTATTTAGCCATTATATTCTCTTAGTTTCATAACCTTAAGATAGTTTTTTAATGAATTGTTTATTATTCTAAACTAGCACCTTGTAATTAGAGCTAGTTCACCTTAATGTATATATGATCATTTTGTCAAATTTTGAGTGGTCATGAAATCATTTTGCACATGACACTCTTGGTTTTATATGAATGGAGACCTATAAAGCTAAGGAATAGTGAAGCTATAACTATTTTGTATAACGCAAATATGCCTCTATTTGAGCTCCATAACCTAAAAGCCACTCAAAAATTTTGAATAATGTTCATTCACCCATGACATCTTAACTCCTAAAGGTCCGATTATTTTTTTTATTCTTAGCACATATAATGTTGTTTTGGATGTATGATGTCATAAAAAAAAATTTGAATACTGAGTGTGTGCCAACATTTTTAGTGTACTAGACTAAATAGATGACATGACTACCAAGGTTGCAAAAAAATAAAAATTCAAACTTTGTCATCCATGTTCAATAAATTTCTATACATGAAAACACATGAAAATCATTATTTTTGCGATCTGTATAAGGTTGATACACAAAGAGGCTCAAAGGTAAGAAGTTGTCCAAATGTGATCATTTTCTCCCCTCATTTTTAGTAAAATAATATTGAAGTCCTCTACTCAATAACATCAACCTCTCTCTACAAATTCCCTATATGTGAGTAGTCAAAAATTGAGAAGCATCACTTGCTCTTCAATATACACTATGAGTACACATACGCAACACCTTCTTGATCTAATGCACTTTAAGACAACTAAATGTGACCTTCAATCCCTAGAGTATTTGCAATTGGGGCTCTATTTTTACCACTTCCAAGCAGTTAAATAATAGAAAATGTACAATTTTTCTATGCTCGTCTTGTTAAATCCAACATTGTTCTTACAACCATTTACTTACATTGACATAAAGATTTACAGTGTGTACAAGCAAAAACATATCAAGTCATAATATGTAGAGCAATGATGAAGGACAAGATAGTCTGCTCATTTAACAATAATATTCTTAATGATCTCTATAATATCCTTTAGATCTACTTTAGAATAGGTCTATATCAATTTAATATAATAAATGAATTTATTTTTTTTAAATGCCGAGAATCCCTTCATCCCTAGTCAATAATTTTGTAATTTACAAGAATTTATCAATATATGACATATTTAAAAGAATTTTGTATTTTAGTTGATTTTATTGACAAAAATGTCCTATGGACGATTTAAGGGGTTAAGTCAATAGACTTTCAGTAAACTTGGTCTCTTTCATCTAGGTCACCAATTAGCTTTTATTTTCCAAACTCAATTTAAAAAATCTTTCCAAGTACTAATAATGTTATAAAAACATTTAAACTTTCAATATTCAAATTCCAAAAATTTTCAATCAATCACTATCAGTAGAGTAAGGTGAAGTAGTGCCTAAATGTATTTTAGTATACATAAGTAGAAAGGCTATCTCTAAGATTTATATTATAGAAAAGATAGACATACCCCTAAAGAACCATTTGATCCATTTGGGAGCAATTTTGGTCAGGGTAGGTTCTTATTGTCTCAATTTGCAGTGAATCTTTTTGAATTCTTTTTGAGGTTGTATAGTTTATCAAGAGTTTTGTGGTTATATAATTTTTGTTTTAATTGGTGCCAGGAGCAAAAGTTATGATACAATAAGCCAAAAACAAACGTCAACGAATAGCACAAAAAAAAGTCAAAAAAGTCAAAAGAAAATTAAGTATTTTTTTAATCTAAATATTATGTTTTTGTCTACATGTGAAGTTTTGATTCATTCTATTTGAACTAGGTATGAGAAAGTTATGGACAATCTTGTTTTGGGGGCAATCTAAGCATCTTCTTGAAAAAAAACTTTTTGTCCAACTTTGAATGCTAATATCTTCCAACCCATACGGTCAAATTTGATGAAATTTTTACTACATGACTCTAAAAAAGTTAGGTACAAGACTCTATCGTCAGATTCAAAAATATAATTTTTTTATTTCCTTGGATGAATGCAGCAGAAGTGGTAGTTTTGAGTGGTTTTGGACATAAAACACCTTTGGGCTTTAGGGGTTAAAATTTAAGAAAATC
This sequence comes from Antitrichia curtipendula, assembly GCA_951230915.1. Classification (NCBI taxonomy): domain Eukaryota; kingdom Viridiplantae; phylum Streptophyta; class Bryopsida; order Hypnales; family Leucodontaceae; genus Antitrichia; species Antitrichia curtipendula. The sequence goes on along the minus strand of OX579642.1, from coordinate 329,096 downwards.
ATACATTTATATTTGATTTATATTGGGTTAAAAGAAAACCATATATTTGTATTTGTTTTTATACCCAATGGTTTAAAGCTTTTAGATTGTAGTATTAATCCCTAGGACTAGGCATTCATGTTGAATAATGCATGAACACAAACACATCCCAAACATTTAAAAATTGCATTTTTCATCCATCAATTATTTTGAAGATTCTTGTATTGGATCTTAACATTTGTATAGTATAGATTTTGAAGATTTTTTTTTACAAATATTCTATAATTCAAAGGATATTGATAGGTTTGACCTCAAAAAATAACTCTTTTAATTCAAAAAAATGGCCCTTCAATGTGGACTTTGATTTTGGGACAGAAGAAGTAAATTATGTTGATGTATAAAATATTATGATATACTAAATTGATAATGCCTTTAATTTGGAATTGAATTATATTGACTTAAAAATGATGACGTTTTAGCTAGCTAATTGAACCTTGTAAATGAATTGTTTAGTTTTTTGAAAATTATAAACAATGAATTGAAAACAAACCTGAGATTTTATTTTATTTTATAAATACTTGCAAATCCAAAACCCTTCATATTTTTTACATCATTGGTTGTTACAAAATGAATCAAAGTTTCATTCTATTTCATTCTATTTGTAGATCTAATGAACTTGGTGGTAAGGGCGGGCCTCTCATGCCAAATATTTTTTTCACCTAGAACATGATATTTTGCAAAATGTTGTTAAAGTGATTGCAAGAAACACTTGTCAGTATTTGATTGCATTTCAATGTCATATTGGGAGTACTATGAACTTTTGGAAAACAAATCTATCTATATATATATTAAAAATATAAAAATAATATATTTTTAAAATTGTAGACCTAAAAATAATTTCTGAAACTTATGTACCAATTAGGAAAACTAAAACTTCAAGAAAATAAAAATGTTTCATATTTGTATTTTTTTTAAATAGAAAAAAGAATTCAAAATATTGAAACAAAAATTGTCAATTTGTTTTCCAACCTTAATGGACTTTTATCAACTAATTACATTTTGTAAAAAAGAACTCTATGATCCTTACATTGATACAAAGAAAACACACTTTGAACACATGCGAAAGATTGACATATACTATTTTTAGAAAAAAATTCAGTCAATTAATGTAATACTTGAAGATGACATTGAAATTCTAATGTTTAACTTTGATTTTTTTTTCAAAATGTACTACTACAAACTCCTCAAAAATGACAAGGTGGCATTGAATTGAGGATTGTTTAAAAATAATAAATTATTTTTAATGAATATAAAAAAATCACTCAGTGTGTAGATTAGTCTTATTACTCTTATGTGCCTTAATTTTGAAAGAGTGTGCTCGGCTGCACTCACCTTAGACTGGGCTCAGTGTCAACAAGAAGACATTCGGCATACGCCGAGCAATCTTGTGCATCCTGATGCTCTTTCACGGGTTCACCACCATCGGCACCATCGCCGGATGGGTGATGGTGATCTTGAGTTGTCAAAGCTCCTATGCTCCAAATCCTCCCGCATCAACCTCCGCGGAGTGCGTGTCCCGCCCTCCAGTACTACAATGCAGCTAGCTAGCTAGTCGAGTCCCTAACGAGCACCATCTGCGCATTCTAGTAGCATTCGACATATGATGGAGTCGATCCTTCTCCACCGCTCGGCCACCCGCAATCGTCAGGATTTGCAAGGAGTTTCTTCTCAAACACGGCGCACCATCACCTTTCTCCCTAGGGCTTCCGGGTTTCACGGAGAGGGCGCACCTTCACCAATTGGCGATTTTTTCAGTTTTCCGGCTAGATTTTCGTAGCGCTTCCATCTGCATAGGGATCGGAAGTGTGAATGATTCATCTGGAGGAGCGTTGAGATCGTTTTGGTGAAGTTTAGTAGCATTGATAGAACTTGGCAGTAGTTTTTAGCGGCAGTCATTGTGACTTTGGCGGATTCTGTACGTTGGGTTTCTGGGCAGTGTGGCGCTTAGTCTTGAGTCTTGGGTCAGAATTACTGATTAGAGCGGCTCTCTTAGTGATTGCTGCGAAATCGGTAGTTTAGCCTCGGACCAGCTCTCTAGGATTCCGAGTTTTAGGGATAGGGTAAAATTTTCAGTTGATCCTTTTTTCAAAAATCGGGGAACTTAGTTATTAAAAGGGTCAGATCTGTCAGTGTCAGTCTTCTCCATGCTATAGTACTTCTTTTTTGAGTATTTAGACATTAGGCTCGTCTGGTTTGGGCGAAGCTGCCGTCAATTGCACGATTAGATTTCGTTACTCGAACTGGAATGGAGAAGGTACCAGTTTTAAATCTCCCAGAGGAGCTAGGAGAAGGGTGGAAGGCATCATCGACGCTACCACCAGCCTGCATGAATAAGCAAATAGCTTCGGGGGTTCACCCTCTCATTTTGACGAAAATAGGGGCACAACCTAACCCTACTCTCAGGGAAGACAATTTGGAGGAGCCTCTGATTGCGGGGCACCCATTCATTGATAAAGAATGGTCACTAGACTTCCAGTTCTCAGAAGAACAGCTTCTAAGCATCAAAAGTGCTTAAGATGAGCTTCACGGAAAGCTTATCATTGGGAAAACACTAAGTCAATCTTCAGGTTATTCGGCTATTGCAAAAATCATGAAGAATTACTTCGCAAGCACGCTGGTCTCCGTTCAGAACATGGCCAGAGGCTTCTTCACAGCGGAATTCGACTCAAGAGACTCTGCCATCGCAGCAGCCGCGCTGAGATCTGTGATTAGCAAAGGCAAGACGATCCAACTTTTTCCATGGAAGAAAGACTTCTCTCTAGAGAATTCCATGAAAACTTTGAACACGGGATACATAATCCGAGTTCAATTTCCGGAACTAGATCCAGTCCTCACAATGGAAGCATGGCTTAAATCCATTGCATCAAGAATTGGGGAGGTGCTGTAGGTGGAGAGCCGGGACCTTGCCCTCAAGCGGCTAGGAGGTCCACTGATTACAATTCGAGTCATGGATGTATCCAAGCTTCCAAGGAAGATTCTGATGCATCTTCCAGAGGCGGATGACAGCCACACAAATATAAACCAAGAAGTGAGTTATTCGGGGTTGCCAGATCAGTGCAATCGCTGCAGAAAATTTGGTCACGCAGCAGTGAACTGTCCACTTAACAAGGGGACCGTCTCACAGGAGAAACCAGGGAAAGGAAGGAACCAAGCGGCTAAGGCGGCAGCTCATGAAGATCAGGAAGGATTTGTCACGGTGAAGGGTAAACATAGGCGGAAGCAACGTCCAAGTGAGAAGAATAAAGAGCAGTGGCAAGAGAAGACGCAAGTGGAGGCGAAATCAAGAGGACAAACCAAATTACCTGAAACAACCAGAGCGTCCAGAAAGGAGAAGATCCCTCCACAGAGGGCAACGGCAAGTGCAAATGGAGATGTTGGAGCGCGAGGTAAAGAAGCGGACAGTATGGACATTGACCTCCCTCAAAACTCGCGACAGCTAAAAGACAATCGTTCAGATATTCCTAAAGGGATTCAATAGTCTCCTCGCAGCAAGAGTTGCAATCCACTAGAGGAAGGGCTCATGGAGCGGAGCGTGTCACAAGTCCCAGCCCCAGATCCAATAGCAAAAATACAGAGACCTACCTCAAATTTAGACTCTTCAGATCGGCGGGAAGCTGCTTAGCGCACTAAGCAGGACAAAAACATGAGTCCAGACAAAAGTCAAACACAGCAGCCCAGCTCGTGTCAACCAGCAGCCACCACCTCCCAGGATAGAGTCAAAGTGGTGACAGAAAGCGGTCCGACTTCAGCCCAGCATGAGACATCCATAGCGAACTCCCAGGACCGGCGAGGAGAGGGAGTAAAGGAAGGCATGGTAGTCGCCTTAAAGGAATCCCTTCTCTCCGGTAAGGGAGTAAGCGTCGCAAGGAGTGAGCCAACGCAGGAGATAAAGATAAATCCAGTGGTCGCGGTATCACCATCTGAGAAATGGAGCATGAGGAGGATTCTGGCGGCTGATCCATCTCCAAAGATCCACTCCCCAGGTCAGCAAACTCATAATGTTGTAGCTACCAATCAGGCTCACCTTGCCATAAGATGTCCGCCATCTGCATGGCAACCGGAAGATTTCCCTCCATTGGGACCTACACATCCCATTTCGGACAAAAGGCAAAGACGCGGTGGACTTCGAAGTAAAGACTCTAGTCAAGACGACAAAGTGAAAATGAGTAGGTCATCGACTCATGTTCCCGCAGGATGGTGGGAGATATGGCCAGAAGAATTACTGGACAACACTTTTTAGGTATATCCGCCAAAGCAAGAAGACAGACTGAACAAATTTTTGTCCATATGGCCAATCTTCTCCCGATCCCAGAGCGAGGATACAGAAGTGCTGCTTGCACAGAAGGCTGACCGCACCATCTCTATCCCATCGCCACTCACAGTCAAATTCCAGGAGGAAGGCCTATTGGTGGTGAACATCAAAGGAACCATCCTCTCGGCCCTTCAGGAATACGTGAAGGAAACGCTCCGAGACCCAATCCAAGTGAACGAGTGGGACAAAATAACATGGTTTGGGAGATTGGACAGCCTTAAGGACGATCAGGAGCTCACCATCTTGGCGGTGATTCAAGTAGCCGGCAATATGTTGGTGTCAAGAAAAGTGTCGTGGATGTGGCTTGACTCCTCTCTCATTTCCTCCCTTGCACCGGGTAGGGGGCGAGCCAAGGCTTCAGCCCTGCTGCAAGATTGGGCAGGAATGTACACATCCGACACGGAACAGGAGGAGTGGCAACCGGGCCTTCAAGCTTCACCGCGCCCGGCCTTCAAGAAAGCAAGAACTATCATACAGGGGACATCCAGATCTGCTTTAGAGGCGATGGACATGTCCAGGACGGCCGAAAACAACCCTCAGTTATGATGGAAATAGACCTTAAAATGGTGACCCTCAACATTAGGGGAGCAGGGGTCGGCTCTCGAGGTTCTCAAAAACAAGTGCACATCCGCAGGTTGATGGAACGTATGTCGGACGCGCCGGATGTTATCTTTCTTCAGGAACACTGGATGTCAGCAGAGCGATGCTCTAAGAGATGTCACAACCTTCCATATTAAGGAGGCTTTAGAGCGTGGAATCCCGCTATCAAACATTAGGGTGCAGTTGAAAAATGGAGCGCTGGGACCGCAATCCTAATCTCCAAAAACTTAGCAGGGTTAGTCTTCGACCACAAAGTGATAGTGGAAGGTTGAGCTCAGTTCGTGTCACTCAAAACGGATTCGGGATGTACAGTCACGCTCATCAACGTATATGCTCCCACGGCCTCCTCCCGACGCACAGAGCTTTGGAAGCAATTGATAGAAGCTGATATAGCAGGTGATTTTTACATTCTAGCGGGCGATCTAAATATGGTAGAAAACACAACAGATAGAACCGGGAACTCTCTCACTTGCACCTCTCCAAACATGCAAGAGAAAGCAGCATGGACCAAATTCCTTAACCACTACGGAATGACAGACTCCTGGGAGATGGATCTCTTTCATCGCAATTTAGGATTGAGGTATACATGGGACAACAGCAGAAAAGGAGAGGCGCACCGAATGGCGAGAATTGACAGAGTTTATATTTCTTCCTCGTTAGCAGAACAAGGCGATCAGCTCACCATTCACCCCATAGTCAAAATTTCAGATCACGGACCAGTCCAGCTGAAGATTTTTTCAGCAAGGAGATCAGCAAAGAAACCAGACCTATTCAGTTTAAGTGTCCTTAAAGACAGACAAGCTCGGGAAAGGGTAATACAGGCATGGAGAAACCACCCAAAACCAGGCCCATTGGAGTCACACATGGACTGGATTATCCATGCACAGCGGACGGCTAAAACGAAAGCGGTCAAGATCCACAGGGAGGAAAAAAAGCGGCATTTTAGCGCGGAAAACAGAGCCCTTTGGAAAATAAAAGAGGCACAGAAGGCGCTTCAGGATTCACCAGGGAGTACTGAAATATCGTCCAAGTTCAACACAGCCCAAACTCAGCTTCAGGAGTTGACGTTGGATTTGCTAGAAGAGCAATATCACAAACTGTCTTCCAGATGGTTAAAAAACGGCAATCGCTGCACCAAAGAATTCTTCAACGTGTATAAAGACGCTCATAGAAGAATCAGCGTCCCGCAATTACAAGTAGGAGACACAATGCTCTCGAACCATTTGGCTAAAATCCAAGCAATCTCCAATTTTTACAAAAACCTGTACAAGGCGGAGAGTGATACCCCGAAGATCGTTAGCGCTCACCAACGCGTCATGGAAAGCATACCTCAGGACGTCACGGCTTTACACAACGAAAGTCTTAAAGGTGATGTCACCATGCTCGAATTAAGGGCAGCAATCTCGGACTTAACATCCGGTCATGCCCCAGGAGAAGATGGAATCCCGACGGATCTATTCAAAGCATGCTCAGAAGAATTGGAAACGGACTTGCTGGGAGCTGTACATGAAGCGCTGAAAAACGGAGCCTTGACATCTTCACACAACAAAGGAATTATTACACTTCTCCCCAAAGGCGGGGACGGCACCTTGATTAAGAATTACAGACCCATAACTCTTCTTCCGTCCTTCTATAAACTAGTTGCTAAAATCTGGGCGACACGATTACAGGGGATATTGCCAGAAATCATACGGCCCAACCAAACAGGATACGTCCGGGGGAGGAGCATCATAGACAATATTTTTCTGGCGAAAGAATCCATGAAATATGCGAAAGAAACAAAGCAAGATCTGGTATTGCTGCTGCTTGACTTTGAGAAAGCCTTCGACAGAATTTCGTGGCCGTTTATCAAAGACGTTCTAGAGAAGTGAGGCTTCCATACAGATTTCATTAGAGGCGTAATGTCACTCTATGTGAATCCTTCATCTTCAGTCTTAGTAAATGGGGAGCTTGGTGAAAACTTTAACCTATCTAGATCGGTTAGACAAGGTTGCCCACTGGCTCCCTTTCTATTCATTGTAGTCTTTGATGCATTAGGCTTTTTGCTTGAAGACACTTGTTACGGCATCAAGGGCTTCAGACTACCGAATGGGAAAGTAGTTACAGACGCAGTTTTTGCCGATGATGCCTCCTTATATCTCCAGAGAACGAGGAAGAATCTACAATGAGTAAAGGAGCTACTTCAACTATTCTGCTTAGCCTCAGGTTCTAAGGTGAATTGGAGAAATCTAGCGCAATCTGGGCTTCGTTGCGTCCAAAAAGATTGACCTGGGGTGAAGATTTCGGACTCCACTGGGTCCCGACAGGAGAGGGCATTAGATACTTAGGCCCTTTGGTTGGCTTTCACCTCCCCAAGGACGCTAATACTGAGCCGCTTCTTGAGCTGCTTAGGAAGAAGCTGCGGTATTGGGCATCGAAAACGGTTTTTCAAGCAGGAAGAATCCTTATTTGTAATCAAGTCCTCCTCGCCACATATTGGTACATAGCAGCTTGTTGCGGTCTCTCCTCCAAAACCTGTGACAGGATCAGAACCATGATCTCGCAATACTTATGGACAGGCAAAGAAAGAAGTAGAACGCTAGCAAGAGTTCGCTGGGCAATATGCATCCTCCCGATTTCAGAAGGAGGAATCGGACTCATAGATCCGCTCATACAGACACAAGCTTTACTCGCAAAGCTGGTCATAAGAAGCTTAGCGCCAGGCGATGCTCCATGGCAGTCCCTGATGAGGTACCGAATAGAGCAAGGCAAACCCCTAGCGGATTCTAAATGGCATAGATCTCCGGTATGGCTTCTATTTGGTAAAGGACTAAAATCCGAAAACCACTCCTCTCTGGTTACCACGTGCCTGAAAGCTTTGTAGCCATAAGGGGAAATCTAATACAGAAACAGTCGGCAATTCTATCAGAAATCATGCGGCAGCCACTCTTTGGGAACCCTCTGATCTTAGAGGCAGCCGATACACCACTCGGGAAGGGCCCGAACATGGGTCTTCACCTATGGGCAAGAGAAGGATTATCCCAAATAAAACACTATTGGAATGAGGCTAAACAAAACTGGCTCACAGGTGAAGAGATTCAGAACAAGCTTCCAAATCGGGGAGCGGTAACAGATCAACGTCGGAGTAGAAGATTAAAGATTCTCAGCCATATTCCATGGGATCCCAAGGCGTTTCCGAGAAGAGAGCACATAGCGTGGATTAAAGAACGACGGAGCAATACAGTTTTCTTCAATGACCAGGACACGGGTGAAGTTACGAGTTATACAACGAAGAAGGGGTCAGAGCTACTTGTTAGAGATGTGGTCCAGATCCCCCTTCCGTCAGTCGAGATGCACCTTGTAAGAGTAGTACGGTGGTCAGCTAGTACGCGCAAGTTCGCAGAATGTAACCCAACAGTCCCTCCAACAGCACCTGATTCAATGTGGCATTTCAGGAATGCTAGAATTTAGGATCTGCCATGGGATCCAGGCGAATGGCATTGGGGGAAACAAGGCGTGCTTAACGAGGACCCATTCTACGCATACACAGTGAAGAGGGGTTATGACATAGGGCTTTTGAAGAAATATGAGGTTTCGATGGGCTCCCAAGCCTTGATCAACCAAAACTTTGATCAGGTTCAAAGATTATTCATATACAGGCTGATGTGGCACCATACTCGACTGAGGAAACCAGCTATGTTCTCATGGCAATTATTAAACAAAGGAGTAGTCACAGGGGAATGGTTGCAAAAAAAATTCCCACGGCGGCGGTGGACTGCCCATTATGCGGCCACATCCTCGAAACGGCCAATCACCTCTTCTGGGAGTGCAAATTTGCATCTTAGATTTGGGTAAGATATAATGTCTTTAGCTGTCCCTATGGCGTTCTAAGAATGAGGAATTTCAAAGATGTCTCCATTGGTAGAATTAGCACACAAGCTTATGTTCTTCTGGACAAATACACTTACATTAATCAACCGTGGGATATCTTCAGATCTTTCCTGGTTTGGCATATTTGGACTGAACGCTGTAACGTTAGATATGGCACCTTGGACTTTAGTCCCATTAGGGTGATGAAAGCTGCTTGGTCCTCTACGATCCACACTGACATGGCCATTAGACATGATTTTAAATCTAGAATTAGGAATGTTGACAAGCTCGCGGCTATCCAATCAGAGTTTGAATCTAGGTGGTTCCCGGAGTTTTATCACCCTGGACTTAGACTTTGGAAATTTAATCTTCCTCCTGAACTCTTGTTATAATTCTTTTTGCTTTATGTGAAGGGGCTTTGTGCCCCCGCCTAGTCGTTCACGGCTTTCACAACAAACACGGCGCACCTCAAACCCAGTCACTTCCACATGCTGGTTTGCCCCCCCATTTGAAGCTAGTTCTCGCTCGCTCACCGCGCGCGCTCTCAATTAATACCACCTCTACATCGATCGAGCAAACTGCGAGCACTTTGCTTCCGCCTTGCGCGCAAGAGTGGGATTTGGATTTTGGTGAGCTAATAGGAGGTGAGGACATGCGATCTTGGAGAATGTGAGTGCAATTTGATCGAGCAAACCCATGGCCGGCATCAAATCTAAACTGATGCACAACCACCCTGCAACTCGATCTTAGCTAGTGCCGCTCCAACAACCCTGCAGGCAGGCAGGCAAACAGTAGAAGTTGAAAGCGCTATCGATCAACGACTAACACTAACAGCAGTTCAGGGATTCTCAGATGCACCTCAACAGGGATGCCCAATGTAGACTTAACTGTGTGAACAAAATTAACTTATACTATCGTATGTGAAGGTCTGATTCAGCACCTAAGTGCAAAAGTTGAGTTTCCACATCAAATTCTTAGGGGCCACGTCACCTTAGACCATTCACAAGATGACACGTGTCACATTTCTCAGAAATGACTTAAATTTCTGTCGAATCTAACCTTCGCATAGGGTAGTGTGCCCTTGTGCAATTACCACAGTCAAAATAGAAGTAAAGTAATTTCTTAATTTTCTTAAAACCAAAAATAACTCAAAAAATTCATAACTTTTTCACACATTAGGTTCAAATGCCACGAAACAAAGCTTATGCACCCCTCTTCATAGGGAGCTTTCCAATGGTACCAAGCATGACACATGGTTCCAAACAAACAAAATTGTAACAACCTCACTTAAAGTATGGATGGCCTCACTCAGTCACCCCCAATTCTTGAATTAATTAAAAAAAATCATTTCTAGGTATCTAGGGAGATATAATAGTTACCTTCCGAGGAGGACCATTGCCTTGATATATAATGCTATGCACTTTCTCCCCATCCTCATTTCCATTCATGGGGCTTAAGGCAAATAAGCCACCCTCTCTAAACAACATGATGAACCTTATAAATGCTTAATTGGTGTTGTGATATAATCTCTAACATTTCAAAATTTCAAAATCTATAATTGGACTTCATTGGTAATACAGAGAGAAATGAATTCATATTATTTAATTTCCAAGCTGTATAGAAACTACCGGTATATTTTAGAAGCTTTATTTTGTAGGTTTTGCTCAAAAAAGCCCAAAATATCATTTTGAATGTCAAAATTAGGTTTTAAGGGAAACACCTCAAAGTATTGAAATACATTGATAGGTACTTGTATATAATTTTTTTTGATAAACTATTGCAAATAAAATTTAAAAAATAATGATCATAATTTGAATGTAATCTTGAAATGCTTGGCCTATGACTATAGAGTTGCAAGTCAAATTCCTTCACTTTGTATGTACCCATTTAGTAACTAGTATGTGAATGAAAGTTTTTTATTTTATTTGTCAAAGATGAAATTACATGTCTTATTTACTTGATAAAGAATTTAAGGTAGAACAACCCATCATGGTCAAATGACCCATGATGAATACCTAAGGAATGACCCCATGATGGTTTCTCTCAGTTTACAAGATTTTAGGCTACAATCAATGTCTTACCTAACACTAATGGAATAATTAGGAACCTCATTAGGAACCTCCAACTATTTCAATGTAAATAACTATAGGAAGTGACTTTTTACAGCATTCCACGTTAGAAAATATTGTGACTGCTTTAGAAGAGTAAGGTGAGCATTGTGGATATAGTTGCACTTTGGTTTCGGAGTAGTCTACATTCTATAGACTCTTTTGAGCAAAACATTTCAAAAAATCATGGCCATAGTGAATTCATACTCTGTTAAAAAGAACATAATTTCAATTGCTCTTGTTATTTTCGACACTTGTCTATATGTGGGAAAAAAATTAAAAAAACTCAGCCATATCATGAGGGCAAACTAGCAATTCTGCTACCATGATGGGTTGTTTTATTTTATACTTTTTTTTGTGGAAAATTGAATTTTTTGAAAAGTTTTGAAGAGAATGTAAGAAAAATCATTTCTAATAGAAAATTGTCTCAAAAATCTGAAAATTTCACCATGAATATACATTATAGAGAAGAACATTATAGAGTAAATCAATTTTTTGTGTCATTCTGTAAATAGAATCCAATAGACATTAGAAATAAACCAAAAGTTCAAATTGCAATAAAACATTCAATTTTATAAATTTTTCAAAATTTCAAATTGGAGTATAAACTACAAAAAATAGAGAAATTAGGTTGCTTTATCAATTAGGTTGCCTTACATCAAAAAAGTTATTTTGCAAGCCATCAAAGCCAACAAATATTTCTAAAAATTTCTCAATTTGTATACATGGAGGTTCATGAGTTCCAATTACAACAATACCTAATTCAAAAGTAGTGCATTCTTGTACAATAACAAAAAATATTTATATAGTGTCAAATGTCGAGAAATTAGTGTGGAAAAACCTAATTTCACTATTTTTTGTAAATTAGATGACCTTCATTTTGTAAGTTTAAGTCAAATTCAAGAAATATTATTTTTATGGAGAAAACTCATATCTAGAGCAATAAGCAATAAGTTTCCAAAATTTACTAGATACACATATTTTGTGACCCATTTTAATTATATCCTCTTATAAAGAAAGGTCATAAATGTCTCAATGAGGCAATTTCCAACACCATCCAAAGCAACAATTCCATTCAAGCAACTCCAACCACACTCCATGAAGTTATGTAGGAAAATTAGTGCATTTACAACCTTTTTGAACAAAGTTCCAAAGAAAATTTCACTCTGAAGTTTGCCCAAAGTACCTTTTTCTAATTAAAATCTGACAATTTCCTTTGCCATTTGGCAAATTGTCAGGTTTTTTTAAGTTTTACTTTGGCATTATTTTGGACTTTAGCATGTATAGTCAATTATGTTAATGTTTATTATGCTTGTGAGGGATTCATGCATGTTTTAAAATGCAGAATCCTTGGCAGGAGTTGAAGTTGGGGCCCCCATTGTCTTGGGGCCAAGGATATAGACTTTGAAAAATAGAAGGACCCAAAAGAGGGTCCAATCATTTTCTGGAGATTGGTTAGTACAAAGAAACATGCAAGTAAAGACAATTGTCTTTTATCACAATCAAGAACACTATACAAACAAGAAGCATCACTTGGTCTAGGTCAAATTGAATCACACAAGTAACTTGAGGGATTAGTACACAAGAAGTGATACTTACTCTCATTCTTCCACAAAGGGATGGCATCATCGATGATATGATCAAATTCCTCAAGTGACCTTTCCAATACAATCCTAAACATAGCTCCTAAATTCTTGCCACCAAGCCTATTTCTAACATGGGATTTGATCAAATTTTACATATTAAACACTTTCTCACAAATTGCAGTAGACACACATTGCACTTGAGTCAATTGAACAAATACAAGCAAGTTAGGATACCCAATTTGCAAAGAATGATTCCATGCAATCATGCCCAAAAGATCTTTGAAATTCTTTACCCCCCCCCATTTGGTAGTACACTACAGTTTAAAGAGGTAGTGACTTACATTCATAAAGGGGCAAACTGACGATTGAAGAAATGCAAGGTTACCCTAATTGCACGATTGCAATGATTGTGAACTAAGTCACCAAAAACATTGCATTTAAGTGAGGGTAATAAACATACTAAGGCTAAGTACTAAAGTGGCAACCGGCAAGGTCCCATACTAGTTTAAAATTTCCACCCTATCCCCACTTCCTTTAGTTGCCCATCTAAAAAACATAAATTCAAATGCTAAATATCCTAAGTATTGTTAGGATAGCCAGTCAAATTGCTAGAATTTTTTAAATTACTAGAATTCAACTAGATCATAACTAAACCTAGGCACTTCCTAGACATTAACTCCAACAAGAATTGGATGAAGAATGCTTTGTAACCACTCATTGCATACATTGTTCCTAAGTTATCCAAATGTTATTTTTTGGCTCAAGTGGCATTCATGGGTCAACTCCATGATGTGGATATACCATTAATAAAATTGCACACAAAACATTGGATGAAGATCATCCATTCTTTAACAATTGAAGCAATAAGAATTCTCAACATCCTTCTAGGGTTGGAAGTGATGCAAATTAAGCATCCTCAACATCCTACTGGGGTTGGAAGTGATGCAAAGAGTATCCTCTACCTTACATCATAGCACCTGTCTTTGAAATCTTGAGATTAGTGTGTGCAACACTGAATGCCCTACTCCACTACTCAAGATAGACGGTGATAAATGTATCGATTCATTCAAATGATCGTTCACAACGATAATGGCATTGAGCGTAGAAGTTATGGTGGCATGCTAAATTCCAGAGGGTGACTCCGGTGAAGTCAGGAAAGTTACAAAGAGAGTCAAGAGAAGATGCTTTATTGAAGAGTTCTTGAATGTAACTCACTGGTAACCAACATGTGAGCACATCCAACCTCAGGGGATATACGTGTCTCCGGGCAGCTCCTACTTCTTAGTTCTCTAGAATCGCTTCATGAAAATTTCAGGACAATTTGGTTGTCACTGAAAGCATGAACAGCCATCGCCAGTGTAAGAACGAAATTGAATTATTACGGTAGACTTCACGCAACTCTATTATTCTGAGCCCTGGGTTTTCAGACAAACGCGGGTGACTCACAAATCATGCGTGACGTGAGCTAGCTCAGCCTCCAAAAGACTTTGTACAACAATCTCCAAATTTCAAATAGATGCCTGTGAAGCAGCCGAAATGGAATCTGCAAGAGAAAAGAAAGCTATGAAATAGTGAATACTGAAGAATGGCAGACGCCATTCTAAATAAGAGCTATCGACAGCAAGAAATGGGCTCTTAATCCAAGACTCAATTAAAGTTGTAGGAACATAAAACAACTGAAAACTGCAAGAAAATGCACCAAATGCAATCGTTCTAATTACTGATCACATACCTTTTAAGTCATGTTACACTCGTCAGAGATAAAAATTTGAGAATTCTGTACACGCTCCTCAATTCATGGAGCCCCGACATCTGTCACACAATGTACAATATTGGTAACCCATATGATCAGATTTTGATTCAGGGTCTACCGTGGGGCATATTATGGATACCTCCATACCCAGGCAAATTCATCTACATCAAAGCAAACATCAGGAGACAAATGGCACAGTGGATATCGTCAGCACAGAAAATCCAGCTCTAATCCTACGGTAATTGAAAGATCACCCGATTGGCGCCCAACGAACCAACTGCATTGACAGTCATGACGATAAAAATCAGCAAGATTTCTTAAATAATGAGTTAACACCGCGTAAGTAATGACATACTTGGCAGCACCGCAGAAGCAGGGTATCTTCACTTCCTCTGGACTAAACTTATAGTCATACGTCAGCTCCTCCCCGGGCACAATTCGTTGCTTGGAATATATGACAACCTTCTTTTGACCTTCAACAGTGATAATCTTCGTGTAGCAATTTGGCTGCACACAAACCAGACGATTAAAAAAAACTGCTAGGTCAGCAGGCAACCAGCAAAAGAACACTGTCAGCACCAAGAGTGTCATTTGGCTTGATAAGACCACGGGTGACCCTAGTCAAGAAATAGCCCCTTGACGTCAAGATATCATTAGATAGCTTTCTTGTTGACACTACTAATTAGGCTCTAATTACTCCACACTGTCAAGTCTTTGGGGCTCCCTTGGCAGTGCAATATGCACAGAAGTCAATATGTGCGAATTTAGGGCTTCCCCGAGAGAAGCATATGGGGGCTTCAAGAAAATTCGAAAAGGAGGGTAGAGCAGGGACCAACTCTGGCACTTCATCACGCATCCATGCGCTTCCAATAATGAGAACTACAAAAGGTATTTGAACCCGAAAAGTACTTCTATAACTCTTCAATAGCATCTATTTTATTGACGTTTCTGACAATAGGTGTCAGCGATGATAATATCAAAATTGAAATACAGCGTTTCTGAGCACTCAGTCAATTATTTCAGTAACAAATATCCACATTCAAATTCAAATTCACTGACCCCATACACAGCCAAGACCGCCACAGTGAAAGAGGGTTGATACTTACATCACAAGAATGGTTAATAAATCTTGCAAGTCCTCCACGCCGTGTGGCATCCAGCTGAGAGGCATAAAATCAAACAAAACTAAGCCTTGTATTACTATATTAACCACAAGCATCTTAAGCCCAGGTCACCAAATACATCAATTAACTAGGCTTAACAATTATGTCTGACAGAATCAAGTAAAAACTGAACTTGGTGATTATAAAACACTGATTAGCGTTCACATGCATGATGCAGCAAGCAATACTTCACCTACTCGATATTAATAAATGGCAATGAAGCTGTGCTGAAACTATGTTCTACAAAATGAGATTGTCTGCTGCAGTCAGCTGTGCTGCGGTTAAAAGAACATTAGTGAAATAGTCCTGTGAAACTTGAAAGCATACATGACCAAGGTAAGGACTCTTTGCTACAAAAACAAGAACATTGAGATTTACCGTGTGCTCGTCATCGACGCGGAACATGTAACTGCTGCCAATACCAATGGCCTCATATCGCTGTTCTCGAATATCCGTCATCTGATAATTACACAGAATAATGATAAAAAATAAAACCATGGTCCTCATAACGTTCTTGAACTTCAAGGCACTGGACCCTTTGCTTCCCATGAATCAAGGCTCCTTTCACTGTAGAAATCTTGAATACAAGCTTGCCCATGTATTGTGGGCCACTGTAACACGAATATATTCTTGTTACAGTGATACTGTATAAGGACCCCTCTGCCTTCCCATTGAAGACTGTTATGCTAACTTCTACATTTCTGAACGTACGAAAAGCATTATCTGCAGACTGAAAGTCAGCAAGGCATTGTCATGCAATTTACGAGCAACTAATCGCAGGATCCTTAATCTAAAGAACCACTTTCACTGTCTCATTAAACGCAGCAGCAGTCAGTGTGAGCAATTGAAGTCAGTCAAAAGTCGTCACTTGCGATTATTGAAACCTGACTTGAATGGTAGTCATATGCACCACAAATGCACGTTAATCTATTCCAAATAATCTACACCCACTGCACCATACGATGAGAGTCACGGTCATCCTGAACTATCAAAACTTCGAGACATCAAATCCGTAAAAACATCAATTAATCAAATGCAATCAATGCAATTCATGCAACTACTGGTGGACACATACACTAAACCCTAAACCATTGATAGCACCTTGACATGCGCAGAGAACATGTTCAGAATGCCCGGAGTCGAAAGAGAATGCTTGGAGCCAACCAATGACAAACAGAGGGAATGCGTACCCTGTTCCGAATAACCTCCCCGACGTACTCAATAACAAATTCTTCAGCGTCCATTGGCTCTGCAGCCACCAAACCCCAATCATGAATCTTGCTCCGCTGAAACTTGAGTTGTTTCTTCCGAGCCTGACACATAATTCAGAAGACCCACTCTCAGTACCTCTTAAGCGGTTAAGTACACAAGAGCTGCAGAATCAAGTGTGACCACTCTTCATAGTTGGCTAGATTCACCCAGCACATTTCAGTTGTAGCGTGTCCTGAATAACAAGAAACATGACAAACAAACTAAACAAACAATGTGGAAGCACATCAATCCTCTGTGACTTGGAAGGGATTTGTAAGCTACCTTGAGCATGTTGAATCTCAGCAAGTCAGAACCTTCAGCACTAACAGCCAGCTTTCGCATGTCGGCTCGGTTTTTGCGGGCAGATTGCAGACCTGCAATGCCAGCAGTGGTTATATTATCGCTGACACGAGGCTCTTTTTTCTTTGTGGCTCTCCGTATCTTCTTTACTTCTTGCTTCACTTCTTTTTTCAAAGCTGTTTTCGCCTTCCTTTGCAATCTTCTCTTCGCTCTGTCTCGAGCCCAAGTGCGCCACTCCCAACCAGTAATAGAGCATCGGGCACAACCCACTGCAGATGGAACAGCTGGTAATTTATCACCGCTCGCTAACTTTCCACTACCCTGAGTCTTTGTTTCCGGATTTCTGAAGTCATCAGACGGAGCATATTCTCTTTTAGCAATGGTATGCTTGCCTCTCTTCAACTTCAAGCATGGAACTGGCTCTGACTCCTTGGCTGCTGAACCACTTGATTTGTTTAAGAGAGCAGATTTGATTCTGCGTACTGCCAAACCAGTCTTCCCACTCTTGCACTTAACATTTTTAGTCCTAGAGAAAACTTTCTTACAGCTCTGTGATTTTGGATCCTCAGAGCATGTTGAGGCTTGTGATTTTCTGTAGCTTTTGCATTCATTCTCAAGGTCCATTTTGATGGTGTTTGCCTGCTCCTCACTTGACTGGTCCCATACAGTATCTTGCTCTTTCAATGCTGATAAACGACCAGGGTCACATACGTCCACCATGAGCGTGTCTTCAGATGTAGCAGCAATCTCCTGAAATTCTTCCCTGGGATAACGCCTGACCTTTCCTTGCACACTACGACCAGGAATCTCATGCCGAACTGGAACATCTGCTATCTCCTTTTGGGGGGTTGTCAAGGGTATGTACCTCTTTACAATTGCCTTCTTGACAAGAGTAGATTGCCCATCTTTACCAAGAATTATGCCTTGAACTGAACCCTCATGGTCTTGGTTCAAAAATTTGTGCGTACGAATAACCTTCAGGCGAACAGGATTCCTGTCATCTAAACCTTCAGGCTCAATTGAAGGATCATTCAGTTCTTTCGATATTGTAACAGACCGCGATGTTGGGCTCTTGACGTTAACATCGATTGTAGTGGCACAGGTGAGACGACTTCTAACTCCATTATCATTATTCTCACTGGTTTCTTCACAGACGATGGGACTCGCCTCGTCCGCCGGTACCAAACCTAGATTCTCAGATTCTTCAACATCTTTCTTCTTCGTTCTCTTCCTGACATGGAAGACGTCCTCAGCAGCTTCCACACTAACAAAATTGCAGGCTTCATGCATAATCTCGTAATCTTCCTTCTTAACAAGCTTCCTCTTGGAAACTGGAATATTCGCAGATTTAGAAGTGAGGGTAACACTCCTGATGTCACCTGGAACACTCTCATGTTTAACGGCCAAGGTCTTACCCATATCTTCAATTTGAGGATTTCCAAGTTCAACTGCCAAGGTCTTACTCCTGCCAACTTTCTGCCCCCGCGAACCTCGTACAAGCTGCCGAAGCCGATCTCTTTGCGACAGCACAGGTACACAGAGATCATGTACGGAACTGCTCGCTACATGAAGCTCTTGCTTTTTCTTTTTGTTCTTCGTTATTTCTTTCACCGTCTCCGCTGGATCCTTACTCATCTTCACCTTCACAGTTGCCGTGACGTTCAGACCTTTTGCGTCATTACACAGACTGATTCCATTAACAACTTTATCAATAGGTGTATCACCAGGGTTCAATCTAGGCTTCTTAATCTCCTTAGAAATTTGGTGACTTCCTCCACCGCTAATTGGATCTTTCGACTCCTTCCTCTTGCGTTGAGTAAGCTTGGAGGTATCCTGAACCCGAATTGACGGATCAGCCTCCAAAACACTGGAATGGTTGAGTTTATTAGTGCTTCGCCCGTCAGCACCTTTGACAATATTCCTTCCAGGTTTCTCGTCCAACAGCTTCTTAGATTTCTTAAGAACCTCATCCAAATGCTCGTGACATTTATCAGGAATCTCATTCACACGCTTTTTAGATTTCTGCGGAGTCTCGTCCAAAAGCTTGTCAGGTTGCTTAGTAACCTTGACGACACCCTTCTCACGTTCCTCGGGCACCTCGTCCGAATGCTTCTTAAATTTTTCAGACTTCTCCACAGCTTGCTTCTTCTTTCCTTCAGACTTGTCATCCCCTAGCTTCTTCGGTCCCTCGGGCTTCTCCTTCGCTTGTTTCTTAAATTTCCCAAGCGTCTCAAGCGTTTTTTCCTTAGAGTTGTCAAGCTTCTCAGCCCCTTGCTTCTGGGGCATCTTATCAACTCGCTTCTTGGGCCTCTCATACAATAGCTTATTATAACTCTCAGCCTTCCCGTTCACTAGTTTTGTAGGCCTCGCAGGCTTCTCATCTGCTTTCTCCTTAGATCGAGCGAGAGAATCGAGTTTACCCACGTCACTGGAAGACGAAACTGTTTTAAGAAAATTGTACTCCTCTCTTGAAGAATTCCCCCTAGCAATTGAAACTTTCTTGGGAGAACTGAGGTCGAGATGAGCACTACTCTGGGAGTCATAATGAAGAGATTCCCCTTTAGATAAGAAAGCGTCCGCCCTCCTTTCAAGATTAGGTTGCTCGGGAACATCTACAAACAATAAAACATTTAATGCACACCAATATTAACATCCTCCGATATCCAATTTAGCTAGCTTTACATCCTATGAAGTTTGAACACCAAAGGGAATTTTCAAGCAATTCATGAGGACGCAAAATCTCCACAAAAGAATAATTCAAACGACATCAACAGGCCACTTTCAGAGAACTCACCACTGCATTTACCTATACACAAAATCAATTGGTAAAATACTACACAAATCGCCTACACTAATATAGCTCTGAAATATAAGCTGAAGACCTCAAGTCACTGCTATTATCGCCAGTGTCGTGGCATGAAAATATACTGCGTGGCTTTGTCCAAATAGGACATACCTGTCGACCCGTGACAACCATGATCCTTCGTAGGAGGAGAAGAAGAAGGCACAGCATTTGTATCACGAGCTCCAAGAGGGGTACCCGCCTGTTTCCACTGCACAAATGCAACCAGAATCACAGACATATCCAATTGGACGTACACTAAAAGGAAGCATTATCCATTGAGAAGTCAAGACTTCAGATGCATCATGAACCTTGCCAAGCTGTAAGTCCTGCAGGTTGAAAGACGGTGAGGACTTCTCCTTCCAGACCCAATAAGAACCTCAAGTACTTACTAAGAGGATGGAACTTGAACTACCTGAACTGGTTGAGGTTGCGATGTAGCAAGATTGTTGGAGTTCGGGGAAGAACTAATGGACTTAGATGCTTTATTATAGTCCACAACGTGAGTAGAATGGGTAGTACTCTCATACGTGGCAGAGGTTTTCTGTACAGAATGCTTAGGCAATACCACCGGTCTTCCATCAGGACCCTGCAATTGAAGGCAAAGACATCAAAAACTAAGACCGCATGCAACAGCTCAGAGTCTAACTTGACGACCCTGGCAAGTAAAAAACATAAGCAAGCAAAGAACACTAACCACGTCAAACCCTGGAGGCATATCTGGACTTGGTGAAGAGATTTCTAAGTCTTGCACAAACCCAGATGGAAGATCGGTAGCAGGAATGTCTGATGAAGGCTGTATAACTTTAGGAGCCTTCATCCATTCTTGCAAAAACTCGGCAATAGCCCCATCAACCAAGCTTCTCTGTGCCGCCTTCAATACAAGAGCATGAATTGTTTTCCTGGCATTGTCTAGTGTACTCGATCGCAGGTTAATTTGAGGATTGGATAACCGGATACTCGGCTCGCCACCTAGTATAGTAGTGTTCCGATCGCTTGAGGGTATGTTGGAAAAGAGGATTCCCTTCTTTGCTGCCTCTAGTAACTGCCCAAGGGACATAGGTGCCACAAGCTTTCCGAAGTGCCAGATCTACATATACAATTTTAGTAACGTCAGTTCTACATCCATAAACCACGTTGAAAACTTGAGCAGTTACCATATGTTGCACCAAAGCAATCAGGCCCCAATAGATCAACTTATGATAAAATCATCAACCAGCATAGCATGAGCTGACCACTTCAACTACACAATCAGCCTAGTTAACAATATATTAAACCAGATTGCCAACACATGCCATCATCCTGAATAAAAAGGCAATATCTAAAATTGAAGAAAACCGCTGATAGAGTCATTATACTGGCCAGCAGATGGATGCGCTTAAAGAAAATAAGGTGTAAAACCTCAAGAGAATCGTAAAGGTGCTTTGACGTAAGCCATTGATCTAGTTGCCAGAGAGAAAAGAGCCCTTGCATGGAACCATCCGCCCCTTTGTACTCCCAGCACTGCTCAGCCCAAACCTGAACAACGAAGAATAAAATCTCAGTGAAGCATTTCTAAATAAAGAGCGTACTCAACCAATTTCCCTGAACATATGAATATTTGATGTCATTTCCCAACTAATATCTAAAATGATACAATACAGATGCACAGAGTCGGAGGAGAAACACCAATGCAGTAAATTAGGCGCTGATATCAGGACTTGACTTTTAACTCTACATCAATTTGTATGCCATATTATTTGTTTATTATTACCGTATGATATTCATTTATAATACCATCGCCAGAGAGAGAACGACTCTCATTCAACGAAATGGAAGACAGCATATGGGAAAACAACGCGAATATATAGAGAAAAAAACTTCGCAAGGAATCTAATTTCAAACCTATGTTCAAGAACCGGATACATTGTCAGACAGCAAGGATAGAAAATGTGAAAGTAAGAAGGAACCAAAAAACGAGAATGAATGAGAAAAGCTCAATAAGATGGTAAATATAGAACTTTCAATTTCATTGCTCTGAGGATCTGACTCCTCGCAAATTGGGAAAGAACCCTCGCAAATGTGAACATGAGACGCGACAGCAGGAAAAGCAGCACTCTGGTGAGTACAAGCCAGTGTCATCTCAATCAAATAAAACAACATCAAAATCAAGACCGCGACGGAGAAAATCTGCTGAGTAACTTCCATGCCGAAGCGATCACCAGAAGCCCTACGAGCAGCGCACACAGATTCATTCGGGTATGTCAGAAAATAAATAACATGAACATAGCGGCGAGTCTTTACCTGCTGATGAGCAAGTTCATGGGGTCTGGAGTAGACAAATTGCGATGAAACAGTTGGCGCATCAATAAGCATCTTCAATTCCTGAGGTGCAGAGTAGACACCGTCTTGACGATAATACACAACCAACTCACCCGGCAAAAAACTGACATTAAAGCCTTGCCGGAGAATCTCGAGAGTGAAGGGGCCGCTGAAATAATTATAGGCGTTACAATAGAACCAACCATTCTCATGGTTGCCACCGGGTGCTCCTGCATCGCTTACATCCCTTTCAGTACCAACTGTCTCTTTGCAAGGCGCAAAAGGAGATGCTAGAGGAGATACATTCTTGCTTTGAAGATTGTGCGAAACGTGATTGGGCCTTCCCGCATGTGTAGATATTCTCGATGGATTTTTGACATCTGCGATACCCGCTTCCGCCTGGGAACTCAGACCCCGTCGAGAGCCGTCCCCTGGAGGACCAACTCCCTGAAACTGAATTTTAATATTACCATTTTGGAGATCTTGATTCCGTCGGCCGTCACCCGAATACGTTTGATGATCGAATTTCTCATTAAGCCTAGTTTCATTACCATATTCAGGTGGTGGTCCAGACCTTGTTGCTCTAGTCCTGTTCTCTGTGAGTAGCTCTTCCATTCCATCGGGATGAAATGGGTCATAATCCGAACCGAGGGACCCCGTTCGGTGTGGAGCTCCTCTCCCCGTTCTTGCATATTCCATACTCGGAGAGCGTGCACATGCAACGTCTTCGGAAGGCCATCCATGCCGTCTTCCCTTCGAAACAGCAGTTGATGAGGATCTGGACGTCCAACCAAGGTCGCCTTCACGGGAGGGCCGGTGCAAGTCATGCGCTTGATCACGTACACGAACAGAAGGATCCTCAGTGGCCATAAGTGTGCCTCTTCGACAGCAGACTGCGCACTAGCTGCAATAGGATGCGTCGTGAGGGACAAGGTGACAGAAGGCGTCTCTCCTGAGACGCGGTGTCTTCTGCGTGGGGTTCATAGGTCATTGAATGGTGTCTGCAGTGTTCTGTAGAGTCTGCAGCAAACGTTACCACCAAACCCTAATTATACTCTGCATTTGAGACTTCGAAAAGAAGACTAAACCGAGGAACTTGACTTGATTATCTACTCCCCTAGATAGAGAGAAGGAGAAGACAATCTTTCTGTCTTAAATTTTAAAGAAAATTACGTGCATTGACCTAGAGGGATTCTTGCAAACAAGAGGAACGAAAATTCAGTTGGCATGAACATGTAGGAGTGTCTCTGTGTTAGGAAGTCGCCGGATCTTTACATTATGGCAAGAGTACACATCCAGAAAGCTCGCCCTACGACCGAGACTTGCACGGAAGAGGATCTACAACGGCAATTATCGAAAGAATTGTGCCCGGAGCATTAATTGCGATCATCATTGCTCACCAAAGGAGCTCAATCAGTCCCAATCACAGATAACCAAAAGTTTTCAGGAGCGTGGAATCCAAGAAACGAAGCTAAAGCATCAAAATTCATCGCCAAGCGCCAGCAAAGACGAAATCACGGTCATCCTGCCCTAACAAAGCCGAATTCCAGAATGCAGGACGCACCTGTGTCCCAAGCCCCAGTCACACAGACAGATACAAGCTGCGCTGCTTCCCCGTCCCACGCCACGCAAACTCTGCACTCCAACCACCACAACAGAAATCTGCCGCACGCCGAATTGCCTCGCCCACAGCATCCAACGAAAGAATCACTGCGAGACCTTAGGGCATGAAAGATTCGGTTACAGACACATTTGGAATCTCCGCCAATACCGACACAGCCGGCGCAATGAGGGCGGAAACACCAAGGGCAACGAGCAAAAAGAAAGAGCTCCCTCACTCCACCTCACTCCACTCCACTCCGCTCCACTCCACTCGGAAGACGGACGAGCGCCGGGAGCAGAATGAATTCCGAGTTCAGACAACACAAGGAAGGACTCGGCCCTGACGAAGATCACAAGCCTGCCTGCCTGTCGCCAAACAGGACAAGGAATGCTGCTGGGATGAATAATTAGAGGTCTAAATTGCGAGGCAACCACGACCCCGTTGAACCGGACCTTGCGCAACAGAAGGAAGGAAGGAAGGAAGGAAAAGGAAGGAAAAGAAAGAAAGGCCAAGAGAGAGCGCGTGTCTGTCTTCTTCCCGACGTCCCGACGGTCCTCCACTTCACCCGCACTCTCCGTCCTTCACCGAGCACGTTGTCGGCTGCCATAAGGAAGAACCCCCTTCCAAATTTAGGGACCTTCTGAGTAATTTCTTCTCCTCCTCCATTCTCGGCACACTAATTCCCTTGGCGAGTTGCGGCAGCGGCTTCTTTGTAAAAAAATCCATGACCATCGAGGCCAAGGGCTGCTTTCCCTGGAACATGGATGGATTGCAGCATCGTTTTCTTCTCCCAAAGGCGGGGTACACACCATGAACTGACTGGGGTAATGGATTCCAGTAATGCTCCTTAGGTCAGAGTTGGTTGATGCATTTTCCCATATTTGACATTGATAGGGTGCATTTAAGGTAAACCAGCCTATGACAGGCAGAATGACTGATTTGGTATGTTGCCATTAGCAAAATAAAATCAGATTTTTTTCTAGTAGAGACAACTTTGAGAAATGAAAGAAGCAGTTAAAATTTTAGTTTTTGGACAAAGTAGGAATTTGTTATGAATTTTTAAAGTATTTTTCCAAAACAGTCTGTAGACTATCTGAAATCAATAAAATATGTCTTCATGATGGTCATCTTACCACCTAATGCAGTCTTCAGATTTCCTAACACAACCACAAGAATTTTTAATGTGGCCATCACACAAAGGAATAAAAAAAAAACTCTTTATGATGAGTTTACACTCACAATGTGTAAGTGTCCTATGACAGTCATTACTAATTCTATCACAATCACCTAATGCACTAATGTGGGCCACTAACCAACCTAATTAAATTGTAGAAGCAAAAATCTGAAATGAACTGTAATGGGTTTAGGTGCCTGACATTTGGGTGTGAGGGGACACACAACCATCAACGAGGTGAACTATTGAACTCATCAACTTAGATTTGAAGCCATAGAATTTTGAAGCCACCTAGAATAGACTATTACCACTCTGATTTGCAATCTGATTATATTGGGGTTAATTTCAAGAGGGACACATATTTCTCAAAGGTTTGTGCTTGTTTCATGAATCTAATCGAAGTGGAATTATAGTTTTTTGATTGAAATTGTAATTTCTGTGAATTTCTAAAGTGATTTGCCTTGAAATTACAAAATCGCCTTCAGAGTAGAGTTTAAAACGTCTTACAAACAATCCATAATCGTCTTTCAATGTGTCTAATGGCACTAAGTATTCACCAAAAAGGATTGACACATTATCCCTTGTTGGCATTAATGCACTAATTGTCAACAAAATGAATGGATTTGGATGTTTGTCTGAATGGAATTTGGACCAATAGTAGAGGATTGAATTGGATAGTGAACAGAATTGGATTGGTCTACCTTAAACCCATGAAATTTTGAAAGTCATTAGATTTGAAGCTAGTTATAGAATTTCAAAGTCACTAGAACTATGAGGGCATGAAAACCCCAAGTCATGCAACAAATGAACCATAATTTTGCATGTCTTTCATGTAGCATGTGTCTCCTTTTCTTTTGTGTGCCTCTTCATCCACAATGCATTAGGTCACTAGCTTGCCTCTTCAATTTTGTTTCATACAACACATGAATGCAATGTCTATGTGTTGGAAATCATCATGAAGTACACGTTCATCTTCCTATCAAAGCACCAAATTGTTGCATGAAGGACCATTAGCAACAACAAAAAAACATGTGGAGGTTGGTAGCTTTGTAGAGTCCCAATTGCACTGGGCATCAAGTTTTTTGAGGCACAAATTTAATTAATTTTATGATGATTTTCTGATATGAATTAGTTTAGCTAATATTTTTTATGAATTGAAAAATAGGATTTGATTCAAAGTAGCATGACATGAAGAAATGATGAATTTTTAAGGGCATAAATTTATTTTTAAATTTACCAAGGCTCTAATGTTCTCTGTGCTACAAATAATGACCAATTGAAGGTTTAAAGGTAATCAATTTTTTTATTGAGAATTTTTGGCTATTCATAAAATGCATTTTGATTAGAATGTTCCCAAAACACTCATGCCCCAATTTTGTTGACATGGTTGTTGCCGTGCAATTATCGTTGCCACAAAATGTGAACTATAAGCACATCTATTACTTCTTTAGGTATTTCTACAAGATGATGCTACAAGAAGATGTTAGAAAAATAAATAAATCTTCAAATATGAATCGGCCTTATTTCACCTACAACTTATTAGTATATTGCACTTAGACATGTCTAGAAGGACAAAATGTTATGCAAATGTAAATGTCTCACAAATCTCCCATGAATGTCCACTAAAGTAGGGGATATTATTTTATTTTATTTTTTTAACTTTGATAAAACCTTTTTTGACTACTCAAATAGTACCTTTTCATTTTACTTTGCATCCAAGTCATCTAATTGTATTGCTTTGAATACCCACAAACTTTTTTTTCCATTTTTTTAGATGAAATTAATGATGAAGTTCAACTGATGTGCACATTCATTCACATTGATAGGACTTATTCACACTAGAAGAAACCCATATTTTTTTTGACACATTTTTTGTGACGTCCACTTGTTTTTATATTACACTTGATGTTACAATTAACTTCTTGATGTTAATATGTCTAATGTCATTGTTGATATAAAAAGAGTTAGACATCACAAAAAATGTGTCATGAAAAAAACGGGATTCTTTTAGTGTCATTCTCTTATTGTACAAGAGAGTTTTAATTTGAACTAATTTCATTGCATACATGAGTAACATTTGAAATTTATAAACTTAAAATGGAGAAAAACATCATTCACACATTGCATTGCATATCATCAATTTATACATTTTTCATCTTTTTAATTATTGAATTGAATTTATAGACATTCTTCTATAGACCTCTTCTTATAGACTTCTTACAATAGACTCCAATTAAGAATACAAAATAAACTTATTAACAAGAATGCTTCACAAGGAACTCAACCACCCAATCATAAAGAGAGATCAATCTCCAAGCTCAAGAGAGTCTCCTCATGACTATAGAGACTATCAATAAAGACTATTAGTCCTTAAAATAGACTAAAAGTTATTTTCTATCTGTAGCTTTCCATCTTTGGTTCTATCTAGAACTATAAATTCACTAAAGTAAAAGTCCTAGTTACAATTCTCCAAATCATATATTTTATCCAAATCATCTCTTCTAATTTTATATATATATATATATATATATATATATATATATATATATAACTCTAAGTTCTGACACACTTGTCTTTCTTTGGGAGTTGTCTAATTCTAGTGCACTTGTCATCCAAGTAGAATTGTCTACCTCAAGTGCATAAATCCACCATCCAGAGATATCTATCTCCAAACAATCTCTACTTATCTACTACTTCACACTTCATTATGAATTAGTTTTGTCGTATACGTAGTTGAGTGTGTAAGTATCTTTATCACAAAAATGTGGTAAGATGACACGGAATATCGTCCCAAGAGATTCTACTATGTTGCTATGAGTTCAAGTTATCTGGATTATCCAGAAACACCCAAGCAAGACCCAAAACCTCTTACTTTATTTTCCGGAAACAACCATCTTCCGGATTCTGACTTGGATACGTCCTTTTCTGAAATCAGGTTTTACTATCCCATTGGTTTGTTATAACCTTGTTTTACCCTCAAGGGATTAATCTTTTGATCTTTAAAGAGGTAGGGACTCCACCACTTATGAACCTCACACTTAATAACCTATCAAAAACAACCAAAACGACCACTTTGATCTAAATACTACAACGAAGGCAAGTTTCTGTACTCTCATGACTTTTTGGATGGCCTATCCAAGAAGCAGGTTAAGCGGAATCCAATCACTCTTCTTCACTACAACGACAGATACATGCTATTCGGATTCAGCAGAGGGGGATTTATTAGGTGCTAGACTAATACTACAATTGGCAGATCTTCCGGTAACTGGGGTTTTTCCTCCTAGCGGCCGCTTAACTCTGCACGGGACCTCTCTCAGTCCTAAAACCTCACCCGCACCATTCCAATCGGATTACCGTTCCAATAGTTTAAAGACACTAGTACACAAGTCCTCCAGACCAGACCTAATTCCATTACAAATCCTTCCCTTACACTCTAAACCAAAACAACACGGATCCGGATTCCTCCTACCCGATCTTCCTTACTTCATACACACAAACATATAAATCAAGGACTCCATAAAACACTTTGGCGCTTGAAAGTCCACTTGGTGGCTCAGTTTAAAGGAAGAAAACAAGGTGCACCTCAAATAAAATGTGCTTGGAGGGAATGGAATGGGCAACAGTCTTGCCCACCCTTAAAAACTAAGACACAAAAAGGCAAAAGGGCCATCCGCAATCCAAGTAACCTACCATTGACGCATCCGAGATATCTGAAACGCCAATGCCAGTTATCTCTATGAATCCAAAAACGGGGCCCAAATCCAAAAACAGGGCCCACATACGGAAAATCCGTTCCGAGGAAAAAAAAATAACAAACTACCACTAATTCACTATCTACCTCATACGACGCGTCTTCTTCGAATTGCTGCCACCTTGACTCGCAGCTCCTGTCGTGCTCGACTTCAGGGGAGTCAATTGGACCGCCGCTCGGGTCTAAATCTTCTTTGGCATCGACGGGATGTCCTCATCCGTTTCCGTCTTTGATACGCATCCGGAATTGAACTCTTCTTTCTTGGACTCCAAGATCTCGTTGACCTCCTCCAGCAAATCTAGGTCGATGGGTGCCTCACTTGACTTCAATGCGTGCTGTTCCGGTGTAGCTTCCGCCTGCATATATGCGAAGTCCTCCGGATTGGTTGGGGCTGGATTCGCCATTGCCCCCAATTGCTCGAGGAGGTTCCTCAGAACGGTTGACTTGGTCGGGTCCACTAACTCCGGTGACTTGACCTAGGTCTGATTTGAGGTTTCTTGCTGAACCGGAAGACTTTGCTCCTGAGCCGGAACTTGTACTGGGGTCTGACTTCACTGTGTTAGCCACCTTTGAGGACCTTCATGCGGCTTCAATAGGATCCCAAGCCCCTCTAGTTGTGAACAAATTAGAATACCCACCATCGGTTTGAGCGGAGTCTGCAAATATGGATTGGTGGAGAAATCCGGATCCGGAAATGTGGAGAAATCCATCATTTGGTCCGGATCGACACGCGCCACCAATGACTACATCTTCTTCAGCACCCTTTCCATCAATGCTTGAAAATCCATGAGGATCATCACCACCTCGGCTAATTGGGTGTGAGTCCTCAAGTTAGCACTTGAAGCTCTGGATTTATTGTTCGCGATTTACTGTTAGTTTTTAGTGTTAATTCATGCAAAATAGCATGAATTAGTAGTTGAGAGGAGTTTGGTAGAAATTCCTACCAGATTAGTGAGGAACCTTCATAAATTCATGCAAAGTACAAAATACTCTGCTTTTCTATGTTTATGTCTTAGTTCAATGTCTTAGAGTCCATATTAACGTGTTAGAGAGATGTGAAGATGTGAGAGTTAGCGAGTTCTAGTGTCTTGTCCATGAAAAACTTGACATGTGAGTACATGTGACAACCTGGCTAAATTATAAGAGTCTATGTTCAGGTTTAGAAGTGTCTAGATCCAATTCATGTAGAATTTGAACTAGTTATGTGAAAACCTACAAACGTTGAAGAATACGACCCAGAATGCAAAGTAAAAGAAGGGCGAGGTGATTGGAGCTTACAGAAAGGTGCTTTTAGGGTAAAAGCATGCCAAGAGATCAACAGCGGAACTAATCATCCACGACAAACCCTGGTACCAGAATAATTTCCCCCTGGGCGGAAATTATTAAGGAATTGCTAAATTTAGCATCCTTATTGGAGATTTGGTTTTGCCCTTGACTTTTGGACACTTCCCAAAAGATTGCCCAAAAGTTTCGGGATTTTACAAAACTCCACGATGACTCCATGGGAAGTCAATCGCCTTTGAAATTGATGGTAATTTCTTGGAAATTATACAGAGTGTGGTAAAATCTCACTGAAAGTTAGATTAGAGTTTTAAATATTAAATAAGCGACTTGTCAAGTTTGAAGACTTTCTAATAGTCAGAAATACCCAAATCGGCAACGACATCAAATTTAACAAGAATTTACAACACGACGGCGAGTTGACCGGCGAGCCAGGAGCTAGCGGTGTCCGAATGTCGCAAACAAGGAATGTTTTCTTACTTTCACAAACCTTCCAGGCAACCCTAGCCAATTAGTTTTCTCTAGAAACTCAAATTCCATTAGTTGGAATTTTGACTTTTCTCTAGAATTACCGTTAGTGGTTTTTACGAATATTTACAGCCTGAAAGAAGGGGGTAGGAGGTCCTCTAGGCTAATTGAGGTCTTTTGAACGCGGTGGCGCAATCGGTTTTCAATTTGGATTTTTTTCCTAAAAGATAGATAGGGCCAGTTCTTAATTTGACTTTTTTAGAGTAATTAGCAATAATTTGAGGTTAATTAACAAAATATCTTGGTAAAAATTGAAGATTGGATTTAGTTAAGATGTCAAATCTTTCCTTTGAAAGCCAATTTAGATTAAACTAAGAATATTTGGAATTGACCTAGGATTAATTTGCAAAATATCTAGGTTAATTAGGGTTATTTTCATAAAAATCTTTGGGGAAAATCAAGGATTTGATTTAGGCGAGATTCCAAGGCTAATTAGAGCCTCTAAGGAACTTGCTTGAGGACCTTCCTTCCCATTAAACAAAGATTAAATGCAAAATATCTCGTGGTAGTTTAGAATTTAATTAGGTAGTTAGTTAAACGTTTTTTAACCGACAACTTATCGGGGAGGGCTTGGCTCGAGTATAAAAGACCTCCCCTTGAGGTTGTCGGTACCCTCATTTTCATTATCAAACCCATGCTCATTTTTCATTTCTTTGTTATTGCTCTACTTTACTACCTGCACGTTGTCGGAGTACTTTTAAGCCAAAAATTGGCTATTTCTTTACAGTTTGTGCTATTTCTCTTGTGTTTCGAAGGAGTAGAGGGTCCCTTCAAAGCATATTGCTTTCTTGTTTGAATTTGGAGGCCGAAAGCCCCAAAACTTTGATTCTTTGCTTAAGATTACTTGAATACTAATCCATTGTGGCACGGAAACAGCATTTGGTACTAAAATACTTAAAGCGGCAAGGCTTGACTTTGCCAAAAGTGTTTTGGACTAATTTCCTACTCAGAGTTCGTTGTCTAACGGAATTTGAGGTTTTAATTGCTAATGTTCGGTTAAACACTTTCATGTGTACTTCCTTTAGCGATTAATTGTTAACTTTCATTTGAAATTTTGGAAGATTTGGTTCTAATGTTCGGTTAAACACTATCATGTGTACTTCCTTTAGCATCTAACCTTTCAAAGTACTTAAACTTGTTCTAGAAGCCCTGTTTAACATGGGGTTGCCCTCGCACGGCAAAGCTTTGACTTGCCAAATTAGAATCCTCGGAATAAGATTCTTTTTGAAACTCATTTAAAGTCCAATTCCGTTGATTTTATTTCTCTTCCGTTTTGTACACGTGGTGGAGGTATTCTACTTCCAAGTTTGCCATTTGTTGCTTTGGATCATTTAAATCGCTAGACTTTGTCTTTATTTTTGAAATTCATAAAAAATTAGCTTCACTGTGTCCTATTTTATTAACCCCATCAAGGTTATTTTTCCTTCTTTTTAGTTTAAGTTTAGTGGTTATTTTAATTGTGTGGTTGATTTTATTTTCAAAATTTCCAAAAAACCAGAGTTAAGTTTGGAAGGAAAGGGAGCCAAAGTTCAGAACGAACAAAGACCAGAACGAAGATGACCACAAGGACGAGACATGGGACACTCGGGAGCGGAGCGACGACCAGTAGGGGAGCGCCATGTGTCCTTGGTGGGGGAAAAAGGGCCGGGCAACGGGCCAGTGAGCCAGGGGCGGAGAGCAGCAAGCTGAATTCCGTAAACGACCAGAACGAACGAAGACCAAGACAAGGACGACCACAAGGACGAGCCAGGGGGACACTCGGGAGCGGAGCGACGGATCAGTAGGGGAGCTCCACGTGTCCTCGGGGAAAATAAAAGGGCCGGCAACAAGCCAATGAGCTAGCAGGCGGAGAGCAACAAGCTGAATACCGTAAACAACCAGAACGGGCGCAAGTCCAGAGCGTTTCACAAAAATTCCATTCACAAACTACAACCTTAGGGGGTGTTCATAACTGGATTTCTACCAAAAACTCATAAGCCAAGGCCATTGCTCGCCATGCACACCATAATTTTGAGTTTTCGGGAAAAATTTGAACACTAAGAATTCTTCCAAAACTCACAAATCTCTCCAACACCATAGCTCCTCAAACAACAACAACAACATAAGAAATGAAGGAAAAGAGAGGTCATAAGAAGAATAACAAGGGAAGACAAAGAATAAAAAGACTATTGAGGTTAGTATCTTACTATTGAGTTTTGGATTGTTTTGATTATTTTATTCTTTTCGTTAGCATCTTACTATTGAAGTTAGATTGTTTGGATTGCTAAATTCCTTTTACTATTCATCGATAGATTTGTTTTGATTATTTAAGCTTATTTTATTAGATTACTATTCATTCGATTGGTTTTAGTTATTAATTAGGATTCCAAATCCAAATTAGTTGTTTGTTTTGTTGTTTGTGGTTTGTTTTATTAGGCCTAATAAGCCAAATAGATACAAACAAAAAACAACTAATACCTTTGGAATATTTAACGAAAAAACTATTAAACAATTGACAAAAGAATAATACTACTATTCATTGGAAACTTGGAAAATTGAATTAAATAATTAAATCTAAATTAAATCCCTAAAACCAAAGGATTATTCCCAATTGCCAAAACTAACAAAATTTGGCTTTTAGATAGGTTTTAGAACTACAACTCAACAACAATTGACTCAAATTTAACTAAAATGGCGTGACTCATGAAAGGCAATGGAGGACCACAAGGAGACAATCATGTTTGTGTATTGCGATGACGAAACTGTTGATGTTTTCGATACTGAGGTATGATTTTCAAAACTCATTTGACTTTTCTTTTCATTCTTTAGATTAGATTTAAAAACCAAAATTAACAATTAGAATCCCGATAGCTAGTTAGAATTTAGAAATCGCTAAAAACCTTTTAACTTAACTAAATTGTGGAAGTAATAATTGGATGAACTTTGAATCAATTTGGGAATATTAATTTCATCCAAAGGAATTTAAAAAGGAATCTAACCTGATTTAGGAATCTTAGGAATATTAAAATATTGGAAAAAAGTTAAAACCTAATTTATCCTTTTATTCTATAAAAACTTGTTGAATAACGAATTCCATCCAACTAAGGGGAATTTTAATTCATCCATAAGGTTTTACCTAACAATCCAAAATTCTTGTTTTTTACCTTGATAGAAAGATAACTTCTTACTTTCTTCATAAAAAACATAAAATTCTAAAAAATTGCTAAATTTAGATTAGTAACTTAGAATTGGAACCCATCTAATAACAATTAGGAATATTCTTAAGGAACAATTAAAGAATCTTTTGAGACTATAATCTTTTAGAAGACTCCTAAACCACCTTTTACTTTCAAAATTACTTTAATTTCGAAAGAAATAAAGAGTGGATAAATTTTGGCTTAAGTTTGAATGCAAATTCTTAAAATAGTTCAAAACTAGGTTTTCTCTCAAAAATCCATTAGTACAACTAATTAATATTTAAACCCTAACATTTAGATTTACTTAGAATAGATTTTGGCTTA
This sequence comes from Antitrichia curtipendula, assembly GCA_951230915.1. Lineage (NCBI taxonomy): Eukaryota > Viridiplantae > Streptophyta > Bryopsida > Hypnales > Leucodontaceae > Antitrichia > Antitrichia curtipendula. The sequence continues at coordinate 295,155 of OX579642.1, read as the reverse complement.
GATAGAAATTTACTTGCATTCAACTAATCATAAAAGTCCTAATTCTTTAACCATTAGTGTGTTTCGAATTACTTAGATTAGATCAAAACCAACATAACAAAGTGTCTATTGCTTGGAAGGCCAAAGAACACTACGTTTGATTTCATTCCCTAAAAATTACTTTTCATGCCGCTAGAACCCGTGTGCACGTTTTACCTCTGAAGGGGGGAGATTAAAACACTCACATTGGGCACACCATCAAGATTTTGTTTTTTCAAATACCTATTATCTCAAAAGAATTTGGACTGCCTGTCCGAGTGTTCGCCAGTCTGCCCGTCCGCCATGTTGCCCCATTGGCCCGTCCGCCCTATAAAGCCGTCGGCTCGTCCACGGGTTCACCCGGCCCTCTAACCGCCCGTCCGATGGCTGACGTCCGGCGGACGGTGACCACTACGTCCGCTGAGTCTGCGGACGCTACGTCCGGACGTCCGATTTTTGGACATGATTTGCCTCCGGACATTCAAATTCGTCAACCCTGATACCAATGCGATGGAAATTATGAGGTGTGCCATTCTTGCAAGGTTATTAATCTTGGAAATTTTTCTTGATGAAATCCCTGATTTGAAGCCTCTACAATGTCTCATGCTCTTAGTGCAATTCCGTGTTTTCACTTGTGCAAATGGTGCACCGGATGATGTATATCTTACGCTTACTTCTGCACTTACGTATACTGTCCTAGAAGACTCAAATGACTCAAATGGGCTAAATCGTATGATTGATGACATGTGGACGACATTAGAGTTGAGGCTAGACTGCAATTTCATTGTAATTTTGGATGAAGCGCAAGCATTGGATTCTATAGGTGTAGATTGTTATGAGTCCCCCGAGTCAAGAGTGCTAAGGTCCATTTTTTTGCCGTTGGTGAAAGCCCTACAGAAACCATCTACATCTTTGCCAGGTGGGCCAGTATTTGTTGCTGGTACAGGTGTCAGCTTTTTGAAGTTGGAAGCGAACATTGGTTTGGTGATTGGAGAAGAATCCGTCCAAGGGGCGGTTCGATTTGCTTCTGCTCCATATTCTTCATGGAAAGATGTGGGTCAAGTTCTAGAATTCTGCAGGCCCTACCTGAAGCTAGTGGATGGGCAGGAGGAAGACAATGCCCGTTATTTGCTGAAAAAGTTCAGAGGCCGTTGAAAGTGTTTGGTAAGTTATGTCTAGCAGCTTCTTCAACTGAATAAAGGAGTATGGTCAGAAAAGGTAGTAGACGATTATTTCAAGGAGATCACAAGCAGCAGCAGCATGAAGGACATAACTTCAATTTATTATGATGTGAAGGCTCTCTGTGAATCAAAAGGCCCTTTTTACCTGATTATATCAAAAAGTATGACACTGATGCCTTGGTGCAAAGACTAAGATTTTTCATAGCCTTTGGGGCGGAGGGAGAATATCTCGTTTCAACGAAGGAAGACATGACATTGCTCGAGGTTGGCTTTGGATAGCTAAAACATTCATCAGATTCCAAATGTATTCTTTTTGTATTTGAACCGACGGTCCATTAGAACATCTTGAACTATTTGAGCAGTACTATTTCACTAGAGGTTCTATTGAAAGATCAAATGGTTGGTTGCATGTGTGATCCTAGTTCAGTGGACAGACTATGGGAGAACCTTTTCACGATTTATGTGGCCAAGCTGTTTGACGGCACAAAACTCTTGGCCAGTATTTGTTGTTTCAAAGATGCAGAACTGGCAACCCTGCCTCAGAATTTCGCAATTGACAGGCCAATGATTACCGGTGAATAGAACGAAGCGTGGAGGGAGTCATACAAGAACAACACTGTAAGTGCATTTTTTGATGCCAAAGAGAAATATCGTCAGCCATGCCTCATTTTTAACGATAGATCTGGACTTGATGTTCTATTTGTTGTGAGACTTGGAGATTTGAAGATTTCTGTCTTCTGTCAACTGAAGCTGCGATGTTGGATGAACTGGATTAGTGCAGAGGCAACTACGAAGCTGAAACGCATGTACAAGGACTTGAAATATGCCACGTTCAAAAACAAGGTGCTTGACGCATGCAAAGATGATTGCATCAACTTGGTAGTTGGCTATCTTGCAAAGAAGCCAGCTAAAGTCGAGTCTGAAACGCAGAAAAATCGTTTATGTGGCTATATAGGACAGACGGAAGCAGAGACTTTGTTTGGCCCTAAGGTGTGTGATTTCTTAAGTTGCCTCGGAGAATTACAGAAACAAAGTTCGTCATTCAACAAATATTGCATTTGAAAGGACCCGCCCAAAAGTAGAAAATGGCTTGAAATCATACCTCAGGGCCTTCAGAATTAATTAATTATTTGGCATCATTTCAAAATCTTATGAATTTATTAAGTAGAGTTCAAAGATTCCAAAAGATTTCAAAAGATTTTAGAAGATTTTAAAAGGTTCCAAAAAAATTCTTTAAAGATTTCCAAAAGATTCCCAAAAGACTTTAGATCCACTAAAATTTTGCTCATTTGGTCATTGTACTATTCAAATCAATAGAAAAGTAGACACTATTTTGTTCATTTTCACCAAAAGTTCAAATTTCCTTTTCTTTAATTCCTACGCATTTACTATGCATGCTTAAGTGGATTTATGTGAAAAAAGAGGGGTTTTAATGCCCACCCAAAATTGCAAGTCATGGAGGAGATTATTGGGGTTATAGTGGGAACCTTGCAAACTCAACCGCTTGTTTACGTGAAAATGAATTTAGTTTGAGATGATATTATAGTCTCAAATAATAGCTTATGCAAGGGTTGTATTCCTATATTTATTGATTTGGTTGCTATTTCATATGCCATGTTCTCAACTTCAACAAGTACTTAGAAAGGTAACAAAATTGCACTTTACTATTAACACACAATTTTCTAGTAATGATGCTATACAAATTTGATGCCAGATTGCTTGTGCAGCAGTACAATTACAACTTCAACTTAATTCCACCTTGTTGCTTTAAATTGCTTGAGAAGCACTTCTATGTAAAGCCAAGGTCTTCTCAACTTCTCCAAATTTTTCTTGTTTTTTTTTCAAGTTGACTATCATTTGTACAATTGGGATTTTCTAAAGATTGGAGATATTATGATTTTCTTTAAATAGAAAAATTGATTTAAATCAAGTTTCACTCTTAGTTGAAAAAGTGAGACCATAAATATGATTTTCTAGAATAAGTAGAATCAAATAATGGAAAATCATACTATTTCATAGTGCATATTATTCCAAATTTTTTCCAAATTTTTTTAATAAATAAAACTATCAAATTGTAGTTCATATAAGGGTTCACGAAGGCCAATACTAAATGGTCATATACATCAAACATTAAAAAATTGCCTCAATTTCCATTATTGTACTTCATCTATTAACATTTGTAATTGTAGGGATATAGTTTATGGATTAAGTTGAAACCAAAATCACATACTTTTCTTGATTTTAAATTTCTTGGAGTGCGACTAAGAAAATGTATTTTTGATAATCTACATTTTATTCCTTCTAAATTTTTTTTAATTTAAAAAAAAAATTATAACGTTTATAAAACTTTGAATGTAGCATCTTGAAAGCTTGAAACACACTACTTTTCTATCAAATTTCTCTTAGTGTGGGCTCAAGGAATAAACTGTTAACACCATAATGTTTATAACTAGCTATCACTTCCTATTATGTTAAAATAATTCATATTATTTTATACATTTTTGTAATTGTTATATTTTTTACTAAGAAATTACTTCAAAAAATCAGATAAATTTCATTTGATTGTTTCTAATTATGGAAAAATGTTAAATTTTGAGTATGTCTAATTATTACATGAAAAAAGTATCAAATTTTTGAAAGGTACATATTAAATTTGAAAACTAATGAAGCTTGCTAAAAAAAAGAACATAAAATGTCTTTTTAAGGTTTAGCAAATTTTAAAATTTCTAACGAAAACAAACTTAGGTACCCTCCTAAAGGATCCGATCTATTGCCAAATAGTCAAACATCATACCTAAGCTAAATTTAGCCTATTAAATTATGTTTGAATATTAATTCTACATTTGTATTACATGGACTATGAATTGTCTATCACTATTAAAAATTCAATTTGTTTCATGAAATAATATCATTGTTATAATTTTTGTAGCAAAAAGTGCAAATAACTAAATAAAAATAGCAAAAACAATTCAATTGGTTTGAACTTTTTTCAAGAGAAACAAATAAAAACAAGAATTAATGTGAAAATTTCTCAATAAATTATTATATTTTCTTACAACCAAAGTACCTTTACCAATGATCTTCAATTATAGTAAAAAATTTAAAATTATTCTAAAATATTTTGTAATTCATACAATTTAATTTCTACGTTTTTCTTTTAAAAATTTAAAATTAATTGATTTATCCATCAAAATCTTATAATCATTTTGAAAGAAGAAATTCGAATGAAAGAACACACAATAATTTAATTTGAATTCTAACACATTGAGCTTGCAATTGCAAATATTCTTTCAAATTTTGGATTTTTACTAAACTTCAAAACATATTAGAATCAAAATTTGTCAAGCTTCATTTCCTTCATTTAAATCAAATATCAGTTATAAAGTAGTATACTCTAAAAGCACCCATGTTCTGAAAGCGGTCATGACACAAAGGTACATTTACTTTCTTCAATGTTCGAACTGTGTACATTTCAGAAGGTGGTCGCTTTTAGAAACCACTGTGTTTGAACTTCAAAAATTCCTAACTAATGCTACAAAGATCTGAAAAATATGAAACGACTTGGGTTAGATGCCAATTCCATTTTTCTTCCTATATAAACTTACTGAAAATTGTTTCAATAAGTTTAACTTCCCTGAAAAGGCGATCTGCTCTTAAGTGGTCGCTTTAAGAGCATACTACCTTACTGGTTACCAAAACTGGTAATATTGAGAGATACAGTAAAGTGGTAGGTCGGGGACCGGTCTGACAAGATTACATTACAGAGGCTATGAATTTATGGGGAGGGTCATTTTTAGTCATAGCCTCTGTATGGGGACAAGTCAGGGACCGGTCTGACAAGGTTTGTTTGTGTATAGAGTGACAGTTTATTTCTTTATAGAGTGCCGGTTTAGGAAGGTTCTACTGTACAGTAGAATTAAGGTTGACGAATGTGCATCCACTTTTTGAATGCGTGGACCTGCAGGGGTTAAGATATATACCATTGAAAAAGGAAAAATGAAGAGTGGGATGGCTCAAGATTCGACTATGATTTGCTACCTGAGTTTTCATGGAGACTAGTTACAGTAAGAAAGAGATCGGGAAAAGTCACAGGTCCAAAACTTGACACGAAGTCTTTGTCCTACATGAGTACTCTGAATCATGGCATTTCACTTTCATCTACAGATACACCGGCAGCTCGTGTCACCAACTCATTAATACTGCTAGAAAATGAGAGAAAGAAAGACTCGGCAGTCGGCACTAAGTCGACAGCGCTTTTTTCTGGGCGAAATTTCGCCAGCTCTGACAGGTCTCGGCCCGTTAGCTCCGTCCCTCCAGAGTTGCGCCAGTGCTGTGAAGGCTTGTGGCAGGTACTGTTCCAAACCCTAAACGCTAAAACACGCTGGGTCACACTAGAGTTGATGAGAGAATGATGGTAGCGGTGCGCCTTCTGGAGGATGCACTAAAATAAGAAGACTGACCATGCCCAAGAAGGGAAGACATATGAGCCATTTCAGAAGACGGTAGTAGCGCATATGAAATGTAAGCGCAAACTCATCTGAGAAGTAAAGCCCATTCTTGTCCACCATCTCCACAATAACACTTCCCGTTGTACGCACCGACACACACGGGACCTTCACCTGATAAACACCAGGCTTGGAGTATATCTCGTTTTGCACCAAACGCTTTGATCCTTGGTAGTTGCCTGGAACTAAAAGAGTGACCTGCACATGGACAATATTCGATAAAATCATTTGGTCAAAATGCAGTGCATATCCAACACTGCAGTGAAACTAACCATCAATATTTCAACGTCGCATTCAAAGACTGAATATTATGTGTTCACAACTGAGCATATGTCCAGTCGGCCAACATAAGTGGCAAGTTGGCCCAGGACAGATACTGGACAGTAAACGCACAAATCAGCGTAGGAAATGGATATCAGCAGATTTCAAAGACGTAAGGTAGTTCACTCTTTCTCAAACAGGGATTTAGAAACAGGAAGCTTCAACATATGAAAAGAGTCTCAACCAGGGACATACCGTAATATTGTAGCTGCCAGGAGAACCTGCCATGGGTCGATGTTGATCAACAATTTTGAACTGCACCCAGAAGTTATTTCCTGCCTCGTCCCGAAAATTCCGAGAATTAGAAAGAATGAACACACCTTCACGGTTTTGCTTGCTTGCCACCACATTCCGCCCTTGTAATTGCGACGGCCACGTCTGATTACAACCAAAGCATGAATCAGCAAATTCCACAATAACCTTCCTCTGCTATGGAAACCTAAAAGAGCTAAAAAAAGACACTAGTGCAGATAAGCTTAAGCACAAGTCATTTATCAAAATAACGATCAGAGCTAGGGCCTCGATTCTCATGAAGTAAACATTGAAAAACCTCAAAGCAATGCGCCTTTATTTTCTAGTGAAATTAAGTAATCTCTTCAAAGAGGTCAATTTCAAAAAGACAAAAGTAACTGGATAAATAGATAGAATTTGAGTGGAAAATAATACGAACAAATTGACAAACCCATTCATGCATTCTCAAGATGTGGCTATTACTAGTCACAATGCTATTGTGATTCTTCTTCAACGAGAGGAATGCATTGCTAATCCAAATTTGGTACCTTGAGAGGATGATATGGGGCCGGTGTTTGGAAACAATAAACATTGCCATTCATGGTTGTGACAATCAAATCTAAGTCATCACCTCCATCTACATTGTCTGCCAGTACCATACTATACCTGCAAGTGCGGACATAGTTAAAACTCATGAAGAGCAGATTCTTGAGTCAATTACAGGCCTTAAATTACTGCATATAATGCACACGTCAGCTATCTGAGAGGATCATGCTGGTAATTCCAAAATAGGCATCGTTTGCATACCAACAAATCTAATCCAGCAAATCCGGAAAACCTCACCAGTCAATCGTTAACTAAGTAAGGGACATATCTCCAAATCAAATGTGTAAGCTCCAAGGAACCTAAAGTAATAGCAGATATTATAGAAATTCTTACGTACGAAGTTTTGAGATCTTACGAGGTCTCTCCAATGTCGATAGCATCAGCACAACCAGTAGACCCTTCAATAAGGTAGAAGTAGCCATCAAATGAAGTCACAGCAATAGTCAGCCCTTTCCTATCCGCATCCCGCTTGTTAAGATCCACTAAAAGAGCAGGTGCCATGATTCGCCCATGTGTTCTAAAAGGGAATGGAACAACGTATGAACCATCTGAACCCTTGAGAACAAAGATTTTACCGGAAGCAGTAGGGATCACCACATCTGTGTAACCATCCCCATTAACATCGCCAATAGTAGCCCCCTACATAACCCAATCCCACTGTCAATTACTGTCTCAGATAATGGTAAAACAGAAGGTGGAAAGTGATTGGACGAAAATGAACCAAGTAGCAGATGCAAAACATCACAGAAAGGGGTAAAAATAACCATAGACAAACAAATTTAGTTTTACAAAAAAAAACACGAGGTCGTCACGAAATGAAAAATGCACGACTTGCTCGAGGTGGTGGATGATATCACCTGGGCAACAATACTCTTCAAATGAACTGTCCAGAGCTCCTGGCCATCACCAGTCCAAGCAGCAACATTACCACGAACATCAGCACTCAGAATCTCAATCTTTCCATCATCATTGATATCACCAGCTACGACTTGTCCTTGAATTTCGCCCATCAAATGGGGAAAAGGTAACTTCAGGGTTCCTGTGAAGCGGTCATGTTAGCACATTGCAAATTTCGGCATTAGGAGAACAACGAGTACCAGGAAACTGAGGTGTAGGGATACTGAACCCATGACTTGCGTTCATGAGAGTCCACTAACTTAACCTCCAAGCGCTCCAAAGTCCATATTCTAGATGATGAACAGAGTGCTGTTTAGGACGATGTTTTGTCCAAATAAATTCACATGCATCACAAAAGTGATGCTTAAAATAATTAAAAGACAACCTTCCTTTACGACCAATTGGACGAAATCGAGACAGATATTATATGTGTACAGAGATATAAGAAAGAATCTGCAATTAGTTTAAGAAGGATCCAGTCGTTGAAAGGGTTAGACAAGATTTCGACCGTAAAGAAGGAAATAAATAGAATCATTATGTGCAGCTTGAAAATTCAGACAACCCCAAGCTCAAGTGCAATGTGACACTACCGTTATGATGAAGGACATAAAGAAAGCCAAACGATGTCCCAACGATAATCTCCAAAAAGCCATCTTCATCCACATCGACCACCGTTGGAGAAGAGTAGATGTACGCGCGATATGAGACCGAGTCTGTACTGAGATCAAGCTCTACAGTCCACTTCACTTGCTTCGTATCCAAGTTGAAGACCACAATTGAACCACCCACATATTTACCAATATCAAGTCCATCAGGGAGTTCTTTAGCATGTTCAGGAATATCATAATATCTGTATCAGGACAGAACTGTCTTGTCAGAGATAGATGTGCATCTCTCAGTATTGCAAGAACCACACACACTAAATGTGCAAGTTGTCCTTAGCATCTTGATTCCATCCATAGAATGATCACACATTTGGGGACAATAATAAGCAGATATTAACACCAGCGAAGTGATTTTTTCCAGAAAGACTGCTAGTGCAGAATTCACAACAATGACACAACTTCAACATTGGAAACAAATCTAAACACAAGGCAGAAAAGAAGAAGGAAAGGACAAGGGTGCTTACTCACGGTCAAAGAAGTAGGATGCTGCCACAATCAACTCATCCACTCCATCTTTATCAATGTCTGCTATAACCTGAACAACAACGCTTGAAGTCATATACACAATAAGCAAAACACAAGGTCCGAAAATCCATCGAGTCATCCACGACTTTGGAAATGCAAATTAGCTCATACAGATTCAGAAGTAGTTTTTCATATCCAGAGTAATCATAGAACTAAGTAGTGTAAATGTCCTAAAAAATAATAACCGCAAATAACTCATCAATGATTGTCACAGTAAAGGCAACTCTTACAGGAGTGCAAAGAATGTGTGCATCGATATCAATGAAGTCAGCCTCCTTGAGATGTTGCGCTTCCGACCAAGAGTCGTCAGCCCACATGGACTCATCCACGTAATCATCATAGTCATATGTGTAGTGGTCTGCAAGTCCTTGATCACCATGCTCTTCTGCAGTTTCTTCAGCACTCCGGAAAACATCAAATGAGGAGTCTGCCTCATCCTCCAGTAGGTTACTATCGTCATTTTCTACCGTTGCCTTCTGATCGTCCTCTTCCTCTAGAAGTCGCCGCTTCGTCATATTAGGAGTAGGCACATGTAAGCTGTCATTCACCAAAGATGTAGATCCATCCTGCATTTTTGCATAGTTCCCATCTAGTGAAGCGTTGATTCCTGCATACTCATGTCGTCAGCTAAAATGTATCCTCTTGCTCTTTCAAACAAATGAACGTGCACTCAGTATCGCAAGACCAGGGTCAAGTAATGACAAATTCGTATATTTTCCTTTAAATCCGAAACTCAAAGCCTTGCAATGGAAAAATTTAACTGGGAGGGAACCTAGCACAGAATAGAAGTGCCAGCAAGGCAAAAAAAGAAAATCTACGATGAGAATACATCCCGAGATTTTGTAAATGATACAGCATGGTCATCTGAAATCGATGAAACAACTCCTACTCAGACCCACATCAAGTTGTAGCTCCGGTATTCTGTTTCAATTTAAATTGTGCACCTAACTTCCCAAAGAAACGTGGAAACACAAGTTACCAATTACTGGAGAAGTCCCGTTGTGGTCAGTTGTATTCAGAATTGAGACGATGAGAGAATCATCGTGAACTTCATTTTGAGTACGATCTGCGTGGTCTGGGCTAAGACCCACGTACCAATCTTTTCGAACCCTCCTCCTCGGCACAACTAACTTCTCACCCATTATAAACCCTGAAGCCCTTTACAACCTCAAAAGTCAGTTCAAAACTGACAATACATTAACATTCCACAAACGTCCATACGTACATGATTAGAATACGACTCTGGAATCAATTTGAAAAGAAAAGCTGAGCTAGCTCGACATCAAAGTCCAACTGCTCCTGGTTGTCGCCAATAAAGTTCAATAATCAAACCCATCACAAGCAGCTGTTTCATCATCTCCTATGAAATATATGACAGATTTTTTGTGATTCACATATCAGTTTCGACAGATAGTTCTGATACATAAGATAGCAGTAATTTCTTCTTGAAGTTTAGAGTAAACGCATAGCTATTTTACATGAATGGTAAATCCAAGAGACCATGAATCGAATAATAAGTCAGAGAGTTGAATGTACCGGAAGAAAAGGACTTCGCCATTGAATGTCGCCAAAGCAACTTCTCTTATGCCATCCTTGTCAATGTCATACATCAAGGCACTTGAGTGTACGGTTGACTGATGATACGCAGGCCAACCTGCATTTGCATTGTCAGTGATGCAAAGCAGTCCACTGCCCACAGATCTCACCCTCATTCTCCACTTGCTCTTCCTATCACCTAATTTACTGCACCGTAAAGACACGGCACACTGAAATTCCTGATTAGGGCTGGCCCATTTGATTTATGCAGGACCATATCTGTGGGGGATACCATATTGCACTTTTGCAAAAGAGCGTATGACACATGAGGACACGTACAGAATCATCCAATGCAATTTTTGACGCAGCTAAATTATGCATTAAGACAAAATCAGCATTCCAGAGTAGAATCAAAAAGCATCTCACCTAAACCTTAAACCCTAAGTAAACAGAACCCAGGAGACAAAAAAGTGGAGGAAGGTGAAACCTGGTAGTTTTTCCCCATCAGAACCTTCTAAGACTTCCAGGTAATGAACAAAGGAAGGAACAATGATCTCCAATTTGCCATCACTGCAGGAGGTAGACATGGAGCAGGTGTCAAAGCCAAGAAAACTCCTTGATTACCCGCCAACGGACGAGAAATACTGTAAACTTCAATCACGAGACGTGCACAAGATAGTCGCACTCAAATTCCACACTTCACCTTCCATGCGTTCCGCAATGTTCTCCACGATCATGATGGACTAGATTAGATCTAATTCCAAATTGGAAACTGAAAGACACGTGCCTCTGCGGGTAGGCAGCACAGACCTCTTAAAAGAGAAAGCTGAATTGATAGCTATAAAGATGCAGAACTAAGAAGACAGCTGATAGAAGATCCCAAGTGAATGTGCTATAGGCCAAGCAATTCTAGTGGGAAAGGTTTCACGATACTCAAAAAAGCTCACCGTATCGTTATGTTAATAAGAAAATGAAAGCCATAAGAGATAGAAAATGGAAGGGGTACTACGTGTTCAGATCAGTGATGAGGGGAGTGGCGTAAATGCTGGAGCTGACCTCCGTCTGCCATCGCAACTCGACCTGCTTGGGACAGCGCGAATTCGCAAGAGCCTCTTCATTCCTGAACGAGCAAATCAGCAAAGGCGGATCAAAGAAATAGCAAAGGCGACAATAATTTAGGCGATCGTGGAAGAAGAAATAGTGGCGCATGGAGAGGGAAGGGAGGATGCAATGGAAAAGGGGGGAAGAGGGAAAGCGGGCGAAAGAGGGTACAGAGTAGGGTAGGCGAGATGGTCATCGGAAGCATTATTAAGGAGGAATTTGTTGCCCTGTATTTGATCCTTCATGTTGTCATCATGGGCAACAGGGTGGCGAGGCGGAGCGGCAACCGCAGAGCAGGCGAAGAGGAGGAGGAGGTCCAAAAGAAGGGCAGGCGTGGAGAGCGCCATGGCCAAAGAGGGAATTACAAGGGCAAAAGAGACATGGCAAAGCCAGGAAGACGAAGAAGAAGACGGGCCGACGAAGTCGAGCACTCGACAAGCTCCTGACAAAGAACAAGTCCGTGAGTGCTTTGCAGGGCTGCAGGGGATTTGTTAGAGCATTTCCATCGTTCCTCGTCAAGAGAGGCGCGCCTTGTCCATTTTGAAGGCGCGGGGAACAGGTCTTCGGGTAGCGTAGCCCCAGCGATCCTCGCCAAGTGCCCACTTTCAGCATAACATTCTTAACCCTAAACGACGCGGAGGACGTTTTCTGGCCAATGAATGATAAAGACTCCCTTCATGTAGGACAGAAGTGCAATTATTCATCCTCCAGATTTTGTGTTGAAAGGGAAGATCTTATTACAGTAATTTGTCTTCCAATGAGTGTTTTTTCATTTTTTAAGCCAACAATTCACCCAATATCCTTACAAATGATTTCCATGGTGATCGGCTCGTCATTTAAGAGTTAACCCCTCATAACTTAAAGGGTCCCTTACAAGGAATTGACAAACCATGAATTCCCCAATAAGAATCCATACCTAGATCCCTAAAGGACCGAGCCCATTTTCCATCAAAAAAAACTCAAAACTATCATTTCTATTGCAAAGAGCAAAAATCTTTTAAATTTTATTTTTTTTGCATATCTAACCATAGGATCTTATACTAGACTAGTATAAAAATGTATGGAAGAAATTTCAAAAACTTTACCTACATAGATTGCAAAAAATTTGCATCCAAAGTGAAGAAAATAAGGGTTTTTTGCAACTTACTTGACTAGATTTTTTGGCTTTGAATCTTCTTAACTTAAAACTTTTGTACTATTGATTTTGATTTTCTAAATTTTCATGTTGAATAGTTGAGTTGAGAATCTAAAGAAGAAAATTCAAGAAAAAAACACTTAAGTTTTACTCATTAAAAAATTGTTAAGTAGAAGTAGATTCAAGATTGAAAGAAATACTAAATCATTAACCCCTAAACGTCCAAACTGCCTTTTTTGGCAACATAGCGATTTTGGGCAGCTCATTGCGTATGGAATTTTTATTGTTTTTTGCTGAAATTTCCACACAATATGGGCACGAGGTTTATCTTTAAGGCCCAACAATTTTCATAACTTTTGACTTCATTGTTCAAAAGTTATTGCATGATCTGTAATTTTCAATGCTCGACGGACAGCCCAAAAAAAAATCTAAAAAATCTAAAAAAAAACTTTTTTCAAAAATAAAAATTTGAAATTGGCTCTTTAGATTTATATATACTTGGAAAGCTTTGAATCATTCCATTTTGATTTATGAGTTGAAAGTTATGAGGTGCTCTAGTTTGCAAGTAGTTATGGATTCCCAACTCAAAAATAAACTTTGGAGTCCTTAATTTAATTCAATTTTTAATATTTTTTGAAAGAAAAAGAAGCATATAATGTAAATTAATTATTACTATATTAACACCGTTGGGATTATAATTTTTCAATTTTATAATTAAATTCTTAACAATTTAGTGTTTTGAATCATTCTCTACTTCTTTCTACTTGCTATACTTTTTCTATATGTTGTACAATTTCAAATGATCTAAAATTTTTTAAGCATGTAGCCAACTTGCTTTGAAGAATGAATCCAAAGAAGCACAATCATTTTGGAGATTTTTTCATACAAATGTGACCTTGTGAAGTGCAGCTGCCCGTATTTTTACAGGGCTAAAAAAATGAGTTTTGTCACTTCAAACGTTAAAATCTTGCAATCTACAAGGTGAAAAATTCTGAAATTTTTTCCACATATTTCCAAACTAGTTTACTACAAGATCCTATGGTTACTTGGTCCAAAAATGTTTTTTTATCTAAAATTTGGTGCTTGAATCAGAAATGCCAATTTTGGACTGTTTTATATGAAAACATAGTCTCTGACGTTTAGGGGTTAATAGCTTTAAGATGAAATTGAAACACAATAATTCCAATGGTGAGATTGTTCTAGCAAGCAAACTTGACCTTGTCTAACAATTTTTTTTGAGAAATTGTAAAAACTACATTCACAAATGAATCCTATAATTTATTTTTTCAAAAGGTCGCTTAGATTGCCCAAAAAAACTAAAGATTGTCCATAACTTTCTCATCACTAATTCAAATAAAATGAATCAAAGATTCAAATGTAGACAAAAATATAATATTTCAAGAAAAAAAATTAAAAATTATTTTGACTTTTTCTTTTTGTGTTGCCCATTGACCTCCACTTTGGCTTATTGTGCCATAATTAATTTTTTCCCGGGCACTGCTTGAAATAAAAAATATATATCCATGAAGCTCTTGCAAAACTACACATTCTCAAAAAGTTTCAAAAACATTCACTACAAATTGAGATAATAGAAACCTACCTAGCCCCAAATTGTCTCTTGAGGGGACAAACGGTTCTTTAGGGATTAAACCCTAAAAGGTATTTTTGGATTGAAAAACATCATTCCTTTTGAAGGGTTATAAGTCTAAATGTCTAAGTTTAAGTTAATATAGAAATCTCAACCATACAATCTTATAGTGTACATGCTGAAGATGACTTGAATCAAATTTAGAGTCATTTGGCTACAAAGATTAAAAGATTATAATGTTTTTGTATTGAAAAAAGAAGTTGAAATTTTCCTAGCAACACATCTGGAGGTAAGTTTCAATTTCTAAACCTACTCACATGAAAAAACTTAAAACAATATAATGCTTCAAAACAAGCATACAAGCACATTGGTAAAAGGAAATATCATTCAATTGACCCATTGTGTCTAAAAAATGGCTTTGAAATGCCAGAAAAATAGCAAGAAAAATTGTAGAAAAGGCATCTTGAACTAAACCTCTTTCTACAAAAATGCTTCTTAGTAACTCATAACTTCTTGGATTGATATAAAATTTTAACCACACAAACTAAACTAGTCAATGCAACTTTTTCCAAAAAATTATTGGGAATAAGCATTGTGTGAAGAAGAAACAAGCCACTGAAGTTCACAATAATCCCCAAAGTCAAGATTTTGAACTTTGAATTGTTCCCAAACATTCACAAAAACAACTTGGATTGGCATGAAAATTTTACTACATTAATTAGACATCAAGGGGAACAAGACTCAACAAATTTGGTTGAAAATAAACATTGGATGAAGGAGATATAAGCCCCCAAAGTTGCAGCCATTGAAATGCAATTTGGTGAACTCAAATTGAACCCAAGAACTTCAAATAGATTCCAAAAAGTTAGTAGATCTTTGATTCATTTGAAAAATTTTACCTTGCAAACAAGAAGAGAGAGCATAAAATTTCCAACAAGTTTTATCGAAATTGGATATTGGATGCAAAAGTTACAACACTTTGATTTGGACTTCTAGACTATGAGAGAACACTTTGGGTCCCTTGGGGCCCTTAGGGGTTATGTTATGTTAGGTTGTTTGTTTTGTTTTGTTTGTTACGTTGAGATCTCATGGATTGTGATTCATGTGCAAATAGTGGATCCGTTATAGATTGTCTGCGTCAATTACGGATTCAGAAGGGGTGCCGGAATGTGCTGTCCAAGATTGATTATGAGAGTATAAGCATTCAAAAAGTTATTACGCTGCCTCCAAGTTTCAATGAGAATATTATATTTGAGTTGCCGACACTAGATACGGGATGCTCTATATCTCAGGCCAAGCAGATGTCTGGAATGGATAAGCGTTACGACGGACACGTCTGGTCGAAGATAATGACAACTAATAACAATAATCATATGGGCTTGACGTTTCGCACATCTGTGTGCCTTGGGCATCTTAGATGCAACAAATCCAACAATGCAAGTTGCGAGTTTTTCTTTCGTGTTAATCGGATTGAATCTCTGAATGAGTTAGAATGGGACAGACTGTCTCCATTTGCCGTCAATGTTGAAGATGTGCATCCGCCAAGGTCATCACTTATCTGCAAAATCTGCAAACAACCTCCATCGTGTATTGCAAAATGTTCTGTTATGGCATACTATGTCTTGGAAAGCATTGGGATGATTCGGGCGTTCGTAGCACCTGGGAGTTCACGAACATCCCATTAAGGATGGAGAACTGCGGGACATCCAAGAGAGAACTAGAGTCCTAATTGGTGAACAAATGGAAAAAACACCAATGGCAACAAATTCATCTATTGTTCTGGAGGCTACAAAAGAACTCCTTGGCGAATTGATCCTCAGCCAAGACAAAGTGGATCCAAAACAGCTGAACTTTAATGACCTTGTCCCTGTCCTCGACAAATGCAAGTATTTCAGTTCCCCGAGTATCCAGAACGAGGTTACATTGTTCAAGAGTCTCAGGAGATTGGGTGTCATTGATAGCATTACTAAGTTAAGAGGTTCAAGCACTTGGACTTTCATTCAACAGAACAAGTTTCCAGGACAAGGAACAAAGGCGGATAAAGTAATCCTCTTCAAAATGTCAAAAGTGGGTTCGGGAAGTGGAATGGATTTAGTAAAGCAAATGCAAGAAGGTAGTAACCTTCAGGACTCATGGATGATGTTCGATCACGTGAAAAGGGTAAAGGGGTGGACCACAATAGCATGCCATGTTTATGATTTCATGTACTGCCGCGTTATGACTATTGTGATTTGCAACATGCAATCAGAGGATACAACCGCCCAGATCTTATTTTGGAGGAATTTAAATGCCATTCTCGCAAGACATGGTGTGAAGGATACCCAGTTTAAGGAATTTATGGCTGACAGCGCTCAAGCAAATTGGAATGCTGTTAGGACAATTTATGGTTCAGGAGACAGTAGCGTGGCAATGGAAAATCGTGAAAGAACATGCCTTTTTCATTAGACGAAGTCCATGGAAAAGCATACGAAGGTTGACATCCGTGGTGACTTGCAAGACCAACATCGCATGCTATACAAGTAATACAAAAAGCGCCACTTCCCTAGATGAGTCTGAAACGAGGTACCTTGCCATCAGAGCTTGGTGGTTATCATCAGGTGCCACTTGCGAAGAAGGAAGACGTCGATTGGACTTGTGGTTGTCATTCTGGCATTTCCGCTATTGCCAATCACTACTAGAAAAACAGTGCCAAAATTAACAAAACATCAACAAATTTTTGTTGATTTGGGTACTGCATTGTCCATTTTCACAAGTTTTTGTTGATTTTCGTAAAAACTGCCCAAATCAACAACAAAATTTGTTAATTTGGGTACTGCATTTTTAAATTAACAAAAAATCAACACTTTTTTGTTGATTTTGACTAAAAAAAATTCTCAAGTAAATTTTTTTATTTGAAAAAATGTGTAAATTATCATAGTTAGTATTCTATAAATAGTTTGTTTATGGAAAAAATAAATAAATCATTCCCAATTTGGTAATTTTCAAAGTCAGCAGACTTCAAAGACCATTTAGGCATAGCAAAACAACTTTTTTTTAAGAACTTTGAACTAAGAAAAGTTTCTATATACAAGTATCTTTCATCTCCAAAGATCCGTTTGCAATTTCAAGTCTCCAGTCAAAAGCTATGACTAAATTTCAGAGAGAGTCTTTCATTGAATTTTTTCTGACATTATGAAAGACCCTCTCTGAAATTTAGTCATTAGTTTTGATTGGAGACTTGAAATTGCAAACGGATTTTTGGAGATGAAATATACTTGTATATAGAAACTTTTCTTAGTTCAAAGTTTTTAAAAACAAGTTGTTTTGCTATGCCTAAATGGTCTTTGAAGTCTGCTGACTTTAACAAAAAATGGAAAAAAAAATACTTTAACTAGATAAAAAAAACAAAAAAAAACTATACACACACGCATGTGTATGTGTGGTGCATTGGTTTGAACCTTGCACCCCAAGAATGAGGTGCAAGGTTCAAACCTTGCCGGCAACCCCAAATGGGGTGCCACGTGGCGGACTGCCCGCGTGGCGACTGTCTGCATGGTGGTCTGCCCACGTAGCAATGACACGTGGCAAATTTTCATTGGTCCGGGTTTTTTTAATTTGATTTTCAGAGGAAAAATTCAATGCCCAAATTAACAAAAAACTAATAAAAAAATCAACAATTTTGTGTTAAAAAGTACCCAAATTAACACGTCCAAATCAACAAAAAAAATCAACACTTTTCTGTTGTTTTTTGTTAATTTGGGCACTATTTTTTTCTACTAGTGAATGGAAAGGCTTTTTGCAACTTGTAAGTTCACTTAGCCCATATATGTCTTTTATAAAACAAGGATCATTTCTTGGCCACTTAGAAAATAATCTGCTTTTGTAATGACTGTAGTTCCGGTCATAAATATCAAGTATTCTAATGGTAGTCCTGCATATTTGTATTCAGGATCTTACGGAGAATGAACTTATAGAGATGTCGTCTTGCAACCTTGCTGAGACAGTCCACAATAAGTGGCTTCAGCAATCTGGCAATTGTGGTAACGATCTATACATAGCGACGATAGATGATTTTGTTAGAGCATTCATGCAGATGGTGAGGTATTATCAATATTTGAAGGGTAATGAAGCCGGCAATCGTCCGGGGAAGGAAGAACTAGAGCTCCGAGCTGCCCAACGACCGGCACAAAGAAGCGGGAATCCGATGACGCTCACTGAAGCTATTTCAAGCATTCCAGGAGTTTGAAGAATTTGTGAATAGAAAGCCGCAACTAGAGGGTGAAGAAGTCTTCGGATCTCATAAGTGCAAGGCAGACATGCCTCTGGGATGCGACCAAGATTCTCACAAGTCTGACAAAGTCAATTTTTCTCGTCTCCAAATCCAAACGAGATCATCAAGAGCATCAACAAGTGGAGACCAATTGAATCCTATCATTGAAAATGACACGTTAGGAATGAATGTGGATATCAAAGGACTTCTTGAAAATGATGTGAATTTGGAACGTGTAAGTACTGCACCATCCACTTACGTATCATGTATCCAGGAGACAGAGGTTGACAAAACTCAGTGGCATATTTCCAGACTACCAAAGGCATTTGCGAAGGCATGCTTTGTTGATCAAGCAATTACGAAGAAGAAGTGCATTGCTCGAATAGTACATAACAACAAATCTACAGCAGCGCCAACTTATACAGGTATGATGGTCAATTACAAAAAAAATTGTAATGATCGAATGGATTTCTTTTATTGCAACAACAACATCAAACGGTGCATGAAGGGATATCGACGGAAGTGGTTGTTAGCTGTACCACCTGTTCCAAATATTTGGCCTGTTGAAATTGGAACCAAACTTTCCTCAGCTGAGATTTTAGCACTCGAATCGATGGGATTTCAACTTCCACAATGACAAGTCATTTCACCATGACGACTCTTTGGTGGAGATGCTACAATAGGATTGGTACATGGTTACCCAATTCCGTCTAGTCCAGATGAATATCCCAAAACTCAAGCGGATAAGCTCATTAGACGGAATCCAAAGGCCCCAACAACAAAGCATCAAAACAATTGTGCTTCATCATTGACTCTTGAAGCACACATTGAAAATGTAACCATGGTCCCTCATCCTAGATTTGGATTCATTGTTTCAGTAATTTTTAGTGTGGAGCCTCGTACAGAACAGTACATGCTAACAATTTCATCATTTCCAGACTGTACCTGTCCTTATTTCAAGGAGATGAAACTAAGGTGTTTAGGAAAGCAGGGGATATGGACTAACTATAAACATTTGTATTTCATTTTTACGGTCGTTTGCAACTTCTAGTGCGAACTAAATGGCTTCATTCATGCCGCAAGCTTTAGCTTTAATGAAGTAAAAGCAATTCTTCTCCGGGGGATACTCAGTTATGTTCGTTCCAGTTAGTTTCTGTGCAATAAGACAGCAAAAGTCTTTGTATGTACTATGCTTCTTTATGAAATTGAAAAGTAAGACTTAGAGGGCCACTACTTGCATACATTATTTGTCATTGTCTTTCATTGCAAATGTGCTTATATTGTCATGAATGACTGCATTATGACTCGTAGTAGGTAATCAATTGTCATCAACCGTATCTCTACTGTCATTTAGTCGGGTCTTATCCTTTTTTAAGCCCTGAACCCGATGTTTGCGGAACAAGTGTTTCTGTACACAACAAGAATGAATTTTGTAGGTAATTGGCCTCAGAAATTGGCATGGCCATCAATGACTTTAAAATCACAATAGTAATAAATAGATATGAGGTCTATTGTTATAAAGATGCCTAAATCCACCCTTCCGTCCACCACGGTTATAGGAGGGCCTATCACCATGGTCATAGGTACCATAAGATTGAAGTTTCCATTAGTGCAACGTAAGTTACATAACTAATAATGTAGCTAAACATATTATGTTTTCAGTATTGCTAAACTTCTTCTAAGTTCTCACCCTAAACATACCTTTCATGTCATTGCATCAATTTATGCATGATTTCTCTTCAAATTTATTACTTGTTTGTCTAATTATTTTCCCCCCATATTTTACATAGGTTTCTTGTACACCTATGTATTTTGTCAGCAAATTTAGTGCAGTGTTTTCATGCAGTGCCAATGAATGTTGCACCCAATGTCATCAAAGTTTTTAATCTGCATTTATCTATTTGTTTTATTTCTGTCATTCAATTTGTTGCACCGTTGCCACCCCATTTATCATCTTGTATCCTAAACCCTAAACCTAAACCTGCTTGCATCTATTTGTTTGACCCTTTGTCACCTAGTTTTCCAACTATAATGAATCAGTCATGTTATGACGGCGTCATCCATTTTTTCATCCACGTTCATCTTCTTTTTCATCCCATTTCCATCCACATTCTTCCATTTATTCTAGCATCCTTCATAAAATGTGTCATCACCTGTCATTCAAGCTTTCAAACCAAAGTCTTCCAATTCGTCCTGCACATCCATGAAAATCTGCCACACACAATCAAATTTTTTTGTAATCCACAGTCGTCCATCAATTTTATAAACATTCATCCATTTTTTTCATCTATAGTCATCCATCATTTTCAGCCGTAGTCATCCATTTTTCATCCACATTCATCCAAACTTTTCAACCATAGTCATCCAAAATATTCATCCCGAGATACTCCGAATTTTTCATCCACATTCATCTAATTTATGACAATTTTTTCATCTAATTTTTCCAAATTTCTCATCCATTTATCATTCCATTCTATGAAAATTTTCATGACTTCCATCCATTTTTTTAAAATCCCGTCCATTTTTCAAAATCCTATCCTAAATCCACGCTCCATGCTCTACGCTCCACGCTCCATGCTTGCATACTAGCTGTATTAGACAAAGGGCAGGGTGATTGGAGCTTACAAAAAGGTGCTTTTAGGGAAAAGCATGCCAAGAAATCAACATCAGAGCTAATCATCCGCGGCAAATCCAGTACCAAATGATTTCCCCCTCGAGTGGAAATTAACAAGGAGTTACTAATTTTAGCCTCCTTATGCATAATGCAATTGGAGATTTGGTTTTATCCATAGCTTTAGAAAACGTCTTAGAGGTTTTCCCAAAAGTTTCAGGATTTTACAAAATTCCACGACGACTTCATGAGAAGTCAACCGCCTTTTAAACTAATGGCAATTTCATGAAAATTATCCAGAGTGCGGTAACATCTCACTAATAATTAGATTAGAGTTTTGTGTGCCAAGGAACCGACCTGTTAAGTTTGAAGACTTTTTGTTAGTCAAAAGTACCAGAATCGGTAACGAAATCGAATTTAACAAGAATTTACAACATGACGGCGGTTTGACCGACAAATTAGGAACTTACGGTGTCTGAATGTCACAAATAAGGAGTCTTTTCTTGCTCACATGAACCTTCCAAGCAACCCTAGCTAGTTAGTTTCTTTGAAAATTGCAACGTCTAATAGTTGGGATTTTGACTTTTCTTTGGAATTACTGTTAGTGGGTTTAATTTACAAGTATTTATAGCCTAAAGGAAGGGGGTACGGGGGCCCTTAGACTAGTTGGAGTCTTCTGAATGCGATGGCACAATTGGTTTTCAATTTCAAATTGTTCTCAAGAAGATAGGAAGAGTTCAGCCGTAGACCGTTTGACTTTTTTAGAGTAATTAGTGGTAATTGAGAAATAATTTGCAAAATATCTTGGTAGAAATTGAAGATTGGGTTTAGTTAAGATTTCAAATCTTTCCTTTAAAAGCCAATTTGGATTAAATTAAGAATATTTGGAAATATCTTAAGGTTATTCACAAGCTAACTCAAGGACAATTACGTTAATTTCCTAAATATCTTTGAGAAAAATCTTAGATTTTGTTGGGACAAGGTTTCCTTGCTAATTAAGGCTTGTTCTAAAAAACTCTTAAGATTAAACAAAGATTAGTTAGCAAATATCTTAGGATAGATTAGGTTTAGGCGTTTAGCTTTAGGTTAGTTTTGAATAAAAGACATAATATCTATTAGTAAATTGAGGTGGTGGGGCCTTCTAACAAGTATATAAGGCCTCCCTTTGAAGTTTTTGAAGATCCCAAAACTATTTTCTAATTATCGTTACTCTGCTGGAGTATGGAATACCCACACTTCAATTTGCTTGACCGACTTTGTCGGAATTATCTATTGAAGCCAAGATACAGCCAACTTTTACTCACTTTTGCTTTCTTTTAGTGGAGGATCTGGTTAGAGGACGCGGGGTTCCCTTTACAACCAACAAACTACATTAAAATCGTACTATTGGGAGGTTTAGTCCCCAAACAATGGATATTTTTGATAAGATACTAATAATTCGTTATTGTAACAAAATTTGAGTTAGAACCTTAAGGTGGTGAAGCTTGACTTCACCAAAAGATTCTATTTCAAACCCCAACTAATACTTTGTTGTATAACAAAAATTGGTTTGATGAACTCCTAATTTTCGGTTTAAACACTTTCATGTGTACCTCATTTAGGACTTAAATTCTTGGATACTTAGAAACACACTTTAATCCTTGATTTTCGGTATAAACACTGTCATGTGTACCTCATTCAAGGATTATGATACTTTCAGATAAATCAAGACCGCTATACGTAAGTTTAGCCTGGGGTTGCTTTCACACGACGAAACTTTGACCTTGAAAAAAAACAAGTTACCTTAGAGACTTGGGAAGAAAATTAGCAGTTGTCAAAGCTTTGGTTGAGCAAATGCTATTTAAACCCAACACTAACACCAAGATTGACCCTTTCCGTTTCATTTGAGATTGCATCATCTACTTTGTTGTTCTAAGTTGCCAATGTAATGGATTTTAGTCTTAATCCTTGCTAGTTTAGATTGATAGTTTAGCCTCTAATAGAATTAGTTTGCTTTAGGAAAAAATCCCCATCAAAAAAGATCCAAAGTCTTAGTTAGATTTGCTTGCTAGTTATTATTCCAAAACCCATCAGATTAGGCCCTCCAAATCAACACCCAGAGGGTTTCCAAGGAGAGGGTCCACGTCAAGTGAGTGAGAAGGGGCGGGGTCGAGAGACTGAGGGGGTCCGGTCGGGTGAGTAACTGGGGCGGGGTTGAGAGACTACAAGGGTCCAGGTCGGGAAATGACCAAGGCGGTGTTGAAAGACTGTGAAGGTCCAGGTCGGGGAATGACCAAGGCGGGGTTGAGAGACTGCGAGGGTCTAGGTCGGGGAAGTGACTGGGTGGGTTGAAAGACTGCGAAGGTCCAGTTTGGAGTCAATGACTGGAGAGTTAAAAGAGCAAAGTGAGAGGTCGGAAAGTTTCGAAATAAGTCAAGTGCAAGTTGGAGTGCATCAAAACAAAGGAGAAAATAACTAAGGTTAGGCCGCTGCTACGCCATGCCACCCAAATTTTGTTCCTTTTTTTCCTAAATTTTGCTTGTCACCTTTGAAATTCAAACTTACTAAACATACGCAAGTTCATAACTCTCATAGCCATAGTTCCAAGTAACCATCAACAACTAAATTGAACACAATTAACTAAAAGAAGAAGAAGAAGAAGAAGAAGAAGGTAGCAGACTAGCAGCTCCAAAAAAGAATTTGGATTAAAAAACCAATATTTCTTAGGAATCTAACTATTGACGTGGAGATTGTTCTTGATTTCATTCTCTTTTTCCTATTCATCTAACTATTTATGTGGGCCTTGGTTGTTGTTTTTTATTCTTCTTTTCCTATTCATTTAACTATGCATGTAGGCCTTAGTTGTTGTTTTTTATTCTTTTTTTCCTATTCATTTACTATTCATTCGGAATAATATTTTTGGTTTGTTCTTTTTATTATTGCAGAATTTGGTTTTAATCATTAATTAGGATTCCGGTGCAAATTAGTTGGTTGAATGTTGGTTTAAATTTTGTTTTATGAGGCCTAATAAGCCAAATAGGAAAAAACAAAAGTCAACAAAAAGATTAAATTAATCCGATGAAACTAATAAACTAATGAACAACAAACTTAACTATTCATTGGAATATTTATTAGAATTGGATAGTACTAATCTTTAGAAATAATTCTTAAATTGAATAAATCTCCAAGGTATTTGGAAATAGGGCCTTGAAGTTCATTTTATTCAAAAGAATTAGTTAGAAACCAACTATAAACATTCAAGTGTTTAATTTAAATTCCTAAAACTTAAAGTACGTTAAATACTTAAAACTAACAACATCTTGTAGGAATTAGCCAGGAAGAATGTAAAAAGGAAGATTTTCAAAACATTTTGATTCCCGAATTTGTGTGAAAAAAGGATAAGAGCATGTGATGGAGGACGACGGATATTACGAATCCATCATGCTGGTGATATGCGATGACGGGACTATGGCTACTATGGACACAGAGGTATGTTAGTTAGTTTGTTTTTATTTATTTTGCCTTTTGAATTGTTTTGTTTTCAAATAAAAGTTAGAATCATTGCTTTTAGAAGTTAGTTATTAGATTAAAATTTTAGAATCTAAGTTAGAATTTAGAACCTAATAGGTAAAATTTAGAAGTTTCTAAAAACAAATCATACTTAAAATTTAACTCAACAACAAAAAGTTAATAACAATTAAACTTAACCATAAAGTTGAATGAGAGTTTAAGATTTTCATTTGAAAGAATCTTTAAAAAATCTTTTTAGGTAGGAATCAAACAAAGAGTCTATAGAGATTTAAAAATCCATTTTTATTGTTAAAAATACTTTAGTTTTGAAGGATAAAAGTTTGAATGAAGTTTAAGACCAATTTTGGACGAAAAACATCCAAATAGGTCAAAAGTCCGATTAATCTTAAGAATCCGTAACTTAAAAGAATTAATAATTAAACCCTAGAATTTAGAATGATTTTGGATTGATTTGCTATTTTAGATTAGTGGATGAAGGTTAGCACAAGTAAAGGGTCGAACTCGATCCGTGGTAACTTTTGCTAAGAATCTCGGAATCTAACTTTCTTTACCATTCTGGAAAGGGGAAGTTATATTCTATTAAAGAACTTAGATACAATTATAGTTAGATTCGATTTTGTTTTTCTTTTCCCATTTTATCTAACCATAATGTTTTAACCCATTTAACAATTAGTGTTTCTTAGAATTAGTGAAATTTTACAGGATTATCAGTGAGAAAAGTGTCCATTACTTGAAAGGCGAACACTTAGCTAGGAATCACCCAACCGGAGTAAATCTCTATCAAAACAGCCGCTAGAACTCGTGTGTAACTTTCTAACTCAAGGGTGGAGTTAGAAACGCTTACAGAGGCCGAGGTTCATGAGCTATAAAGAGATGTATGATTGGCAAGATACAAGTGATGCAAATGATGTTGTTGTTGAGTCCTTTCTTCAGCCTAGCAAAGGGTCTACAAACCCAACTGATACAAATGAACCATTGACTTCTAATCCAGATTCAATGGATTCTACTCCAGCTAAAGTCAAGAATAGGAGAATTATGCCTTCCATTTCCCGTCAAAGAAGTATGGATGAGGCGTTACAAATAGACCACATATAACAACTTTATAAGATGTGGGATTCTTTCTTTTATGAAGCCAACATTGCATTCAATGTCGTGCAACATCCACCCTTCATAAACGCAATGAATGAAACAGCAAGCGCATGTTTTTTGTATACCTGCCATCATACAATGCGGTGCGCACAAAAATGGTAGATGCAAAATCGGCAACTATAAAGGTCGTAGTCTCTAAGCGGACGAGGCATTCTCTCGAGCAATATGGAGCGACTATTTGTTTGGATGGATGGACTAATACCAATACTCATCCATTGATGAACATGATGCTCATTTGTCCTGCTGCAAATGTTTTTTGGGGATCAATGGACTACACTGGAAATAAGAAGGACATTGCCTACACAGTGGATTTGATGGCACAATACATAAAGCAAGTTGGTCCTGCAAACGTTGTTCAACTATGTATGGACAATACCAAAGTAATGTTGGGGGCCATGACAAAGTTGATAGAAAAATACCCTCACATGTACAAACAAGGGTGTATATCACACATTTGGGACTTACTTCTAGAAGACTAGGGAAAGGAAAAGAAACTTTTAGAGTTGATGGATAAGTGCAAAAAAATCTGCAAGTTCATCAAGAAATATGAACATACCTTGGCTCTATTTCAATAGTATTCACCAAAGAAGGTGTTGAGACTTCCAACCAAAATACGCTTTGCTTGCAACTTTCTCATGGTAGATCGTTTGGTGGATTGCAAGCAAGCATTGTACAATGTGGTATTGGATGAATCAAATGCACCTTTTGAGATCAATCTGTATACCGGGAAAATAGAGGATATATTCAGCATCAAGCCATTTACGCAAGGCAAAATATTACTTTGGAAAGATTTTGAGTGTAGTGTGAAAATTTTCTACACATGATACAGCTCGTGATTCTTTCTCTTCAAGTATTTGATGGAAAAGCCCTTACAATGTCAGAAGTTTGGTTAGTCATGCAAGGCTTAGAAGAGTACGTAAAATCTTTCAGAAATGCGCCTTTTTTTTTGGATCCATTGATTGCAAACATGTATGAGAAGCATTTTGACCAACATTGGAAAATGATGCATACAGATCTACACTATGTAGCAGCACTACTGAAGCCATTTCTAGCCGATGTACCTTCCATTCAAAACAACGGAGAGGCAAAATCGGCACTAAATTGGATCATACAAACAGTCAGCAAGACTTTGAAAGTGAAGCACGATGAAGTAGTGATGGAGCTTGCGCAATTCAGAGAGAAGATAGGCCCTTTTGACCCCTTACAAGAGGCTCTTGATATCAATCAATGTCCTTTGCTGCCTCATTAATATTGGAATCATGTGGGTGGCAACACTCTTCTAAAAATTGCAAAGAAAATTCTATCTTAAGTTTGACTTGCTCATCATTGTCATGTGAAAGGAACTGGAGCATGTATTTGTTTGTGCACAATAAAGTATGAAACTGCCGAGCCACGTCGCAGGCGGAGTCACTGGTGTATATCTACGCAAACAGCAAACTTCAACGTGAGAAACGTGGACACAATCCCATCTTTTTCTATAATGACTACCATGTGGATGGAGATACAGAGTCACAATGCAAAGAGCCATTGTCTTCAGGATTAAAAGATGACCCGGTTAATGCATATGCTCAAGCGACTGAGAATCACAAAGAGGAAGACAAACTCTTGGATGAAAATCCATGGGCTGCAACGGTGCCTGACCCAATTGACCCTCTTGGGCAATGTCGTTATAGCAATACATTTGTGGGTGGCAATGATGAGAACAATTATGTCGAAGAAGAGCCCCTTCATAGAACAGAACATAATCATGTCTCTCCATGGGATGAAATTCCAATGGCAAATTCCTTGCCAATGAGGGAAACAACTCATATTGACAAAAACAAAGGCATACATATTCCAATGCCAACACTAGAAGAGCAGGAAAAATCTCCAATATCAACATGACCGTCTTCAAGCAAGCTGATGAATCTTTAGAGATCTGTAGAAGTTACTATGGAAAGTGAAAGAGAAGAAGACGCAATAGATATCAATGAAGGGCATCCAATTTTAGAAGTATTGGGTGCACATAGCACCCAAATAACAAAAACTATAGAGTGTGATTCAAATGTACCATTAGAAATTGCCTTGAACTTGAATCGTAATGTACCCCTACATCAAGGGCCATGTAGGAACGTGGCTACAGTCACGAGGTCTACTCCAATCCCTCCAACAAGGCCACCGGTGCATTGAGGTCCAGTATAGAGCACTGATGATGAAGTCTATGGCTCAGCTCTTCTACCCACTCAACCTTCATCATTTTTAGGCTTTGAAAAATCAGCACTAGGAGGGCATGAACCCAACAAGGAAGGAAAGAAGTGTCTGAGGAGGATTCAAGAGAAGGGCTTGAGAAATTCTAAACATCAGAACCATGTTGTCAAACACTTCAGTATGGAGGCGAAATGTTCCACCCAAAACGTGTAGCAATCAAGTCGAGAAAGGCGACACCTTGTATCTAATACCAATGGATTGACCGATATGTTGAGGCTCACAAAATGATTGGTGCAAACAAAACGCAAGGCTAGTGTAGATACTAAAGTGTGGAACCTAACCTTGGAGGTAGAACGCGAAGTACGACATGAACTAATACCAAGATAGGATGACGAAAATGAGACCTCAAGATGCTCGGCTAACAATGAAGATGGAAGTGAGTCACATGAAGATACAGACTCCAATGTTGATGAACTACCCAATGATGACACATTCACACCTACTAAATAAATGTGGAGGCAATATATTAGTATGAGAAGGATTCAACATATAGTTTTTGTAGGAAGCTTTGTAGTTGAAGTATATAATAGCCTAATAACTTATGATTGTGTGAGTATTTTGTTGTGCCTCACTAGAAATGTTAGGGGGAAAAGCACATAGAAAGGTTTATGTTTTTTGGATGTGCATAGACTTTCATAGAATCAAAGGCAATAGAGTGGTGACCGTAGCAAGGTTTTGGATTCATTTGAAATTCCCTCATACTAATAAATATGAGTTATTATTGTTATTATTATTATTATTATTATTATTATTATTATTATTATTATTATTGTTATTCCAGTTGAAGACTTGAAATGGATGCTTGGTATTAATTACAGTAGAGGAATCAAATCCAAAATTTTACAAGCTAAATTTTTCAAAATTAGAAATTAAGCAGGCTACTATAGATGAGTGGACAACGTAATATTTATTAAATATGGAATTGTAAGTGCATCCCAAATCCATTGGAATATGTTACTTGGAGACAAAATATGCCCAAATAAGTTGGCATTTGTATCCACAATCGCCCTCTCGAAATTGAAAATGAAGTCATCCCTAAAACCCACAATTGCCCTCATACTATCACATGTGATCACCCCTAAACCCACATTCATCCAACTCACACCTACACATGCCCCAAACCAAAGTCGCCCAACTCACCCTACATGACGTGGTTCTCTCTTTCCACGTCACTCTTGACAACCAACCACGTAAGACAAATTTGGACAGCCCGGGATTAAAAAAAGTGAAATCCTAAATTTCTATGCAACGCCTCATTTCCGTTTGTTTGACACTTGTCCTATACAACACGCAACGTCAGACGTCTAACATATCACCAATACCCTTGAATATGTCCAACAAGACAATCCTGCTTGGAACTAAATCACTTGGTTTCCAAATATCCATGTTGGTAAATTCTCGTTAGTTTTCAAATATGTAAGCACTGAACGTTTAGCCAAGAGACCTAGGCTCAATAGTAGAGCAACAAGATCCAAGTTTAATTAATTTAAATATTAAGCAACCAGCCAACACTAGGAACAAGCATCAAGTGAAGGCAGGTATCAAGTATGAGCCAGCACCAGTGGACCAAGCATCGGGGGGAGCTTGGTATTGGGCAAGAGCTAGCATCGAGCGGTGTCGGGTAGAGAGGAGCGTGCTTAGGGAACACACAAGGTGTCTAGCTGCAGGTTGTGAGTGTAGATGAAAGGTAAGTAACAAAACTTGAATCTTCACTTAATCTTCTCTTCAATCTTCGCTTGATCTTCACTTCAATCTTCCGTTGACCTATTCTGTGGTGGTTCTATAGGGCCAAAGGTAAGGGTGTGTTATAAGAAACAAGGCCTCGGACGGGTAAAACGGGACGGCCAAATCACGACTTGGCCGTCCGAAAAATTGGCTCCTAAAATCAAACCCACGGTGACCAGGAAGCGCCTTTCACCGGTGGGAACAACAAATAAGATCGATCATGTGGGCCATTAACCCCACTTTGTCGCCACAAACACGAAAAGGAGCACTTACTGGATAACCACGGCTCGCAACAGGTTTACAATGCAGAAATTGAATTGCAACTAGCCTCCAAATCCGGCTAGGAATAACAGAAATGAAAATGAACCACAAGCCACAACACACTGGAGACCCTCAAAGCTCTTCAAATCTTCATCTTCAAATCTTCATCTTCAAATCTTCATCTTCAAGTCTTTAAGCCTTCACATCTTCAGAACTCTAAAAGAACTCCAACTTCACCCTCAAACTACCTAAACTCCATTCAAAAAAAGAAGGCAGCAGACCTTCCTATGCTTTCATACTCATAACTTTTGCATTTCTTCTTCAAATTAAAATATTGATAGCTTTTCTGAGAGTTAAAAAAATTTCCTATCACTCCTACAACTTTCAAGTCATTCCAAGACTCTGTCCAACTTCTATGACCTCTCAAAGTTTCGGTTCATAGATGGTAAAAACAAGAGACTCTCTCACCTTCTCACACTCACAACTCACTCATAAATGCTCCAATTTGAATGAATGATAGCTTTATAGAAAGTTAACAACATGTACTACACTCCATCAAAGTTTCATTTTAAACAAAGGACCTGTCTGTTTTCTATGGTCGGTCAAAGTCTCAGCCCCTCTTCATAGGAGGCAGCAGACCTCCCTCCACTCAAACAAGCACAAATCTCAACTCACAACTTCAAATAAAGCAAGAGAGAACAATTTGAAAAGCTAACAGTATGATAAACAACTCCTCCAATTTTCATTATCAAATTCCAAAAAACCAATACACAATGAGCTTCCAAACACTCGGTTCCCCCAAAACAACATTGGGAGAGAAGATGAATAGTGTCCATCTTTTCCTCCCTTTTTCCAACACCTTTTGCCCCACCTAAACAAGTGTACATCAGCCCTTAACTCCCTCCTAAAGCCAACTTACACCTAATGGCTTTCATATTTGGCCCCACATCTATATCTTTATCTTTAACTTAGAAGGAAAATCACCTCAAAGTCCAAACTATTTCTATTCTTTCCTTCTACAACTATAACCAAACAAAATAGTTTCAACAAAATACTTCAAATATGGATTGAAGTACTAACATTAAACCAATGCTTATTAGAAGTAAAAAACTAGAATTCCAAGACTAATTTTACTCCATCTGCAAGAACTTGAGAATGCACTTGATAGTCGCAGTGATGTAATCAATACGACCCGCCTTTGTTAAAGGATTCACTGGCCCTTCTAACCAACGATGGTGACCACGACTTCCTTCAATAGGTTTCATCATGCAGTAATATTGATCGACGTTGAGACCTTCGAAACATCCTTCAAATGTCACATCTCGACTGCTAGGCTCAACACATCCAACCTGCAACAAAATCACCAGTGCTCGAGCGTCATGTTGAAGATTCCCGTGCCATCGCCGCTCCACACGAGGTTGCTTTGGCAGTCGAGAAGGCCCAGCTTCTTCTTGTGGACGCTCATGCGGCGGCGCAAGACTTAGTGGCAGAAGAGGTTGATCCGATAGTTGTGACAATGAAAATTCAAATCCAGGCTGCGATTCTACTTCTTCCTCTTGGGACTCTAAAAAAACCCTCCAGTTCGACATTCTGACTATAAAGTGGAAAACTAATATCACTAATGGACTTCAATGAAATTCTAAAGCAAAGCCGTCCTTTTAAATAGATGACATGTACCTCCACGAAACGTCATCTTGAAGTTATTCAACAAAATAGCGTCACCATGAAGCTACTCAACAATACATATTATAATATGTTTTTATACTATGAACAAATTTACAACAGGACAGCAGGAGCCAACAATGGCGTAGTCAGGCCATCTTTTGAGTCCAGGCAACCCTCAGTTTAGGTAGCCCTCGAGGTTCAAGTCATTGTTGTCTAAAAAAAGAGTTGGTCTTCTCAAGGTTGAAATCTAAGTATGATTTAAAGCCTTGGGGAGGGGGAATGTAGGATTAATTGGAAAGAAATTAGATAGGGATAGGTAGGAAAAAAGGAGGAATAGAGAGTAGAAACTAAATAGGATAGAGTAGAGGTAGTTTAGATAGGACAAAAAATTAGAAAGAAAGTCATAGATAGAAATAGGGAAAGAAGTAGCATACATTGGGATCAAGTGCCTCTCACAAATCAAAACTTCAATCATTCTCTCCAAAGCATCTCTCTTTCAAAGCTCACACTTGCACCAACTTGATTCTCAATTGCCCAAGTAGAAATAGGAGGAAGAGTGGGCAAGGGGATTTTGATAGTAAGGAAGAAGAGAACTAAATAGGATCAAAAGAATTTTGAGGGGTCAATTGGAACTATTAGATCTAAGATTATATTGTCATTAGGTGGCTCAACTACATTGCGTCATTGGATTGTTGAATTTTTGGGTGGTGGTACTTGATCCCTTTGGACTTAGGGTTGATTGACTGTGGTAGCTCATCCAAGATCACATCATTAGGATCTTTGAATTTCTTGGTTATAGTTGAATCCCACTTAGTTGTAGAAGCCAAATAGTGTTAGAAAAAAAAAAGGAGGAGGAAGAAAAAAAAGAATGAAGGATGAAGACTAGCTAGGAGGCGAGGAAAAAATCCAAGAGGCTAGGCAGCAACATCAAAAGTGTTATAAATAAAGTGACCTCAAAGCATTAGTGGAATTCCTAGGAGACAAGAGGATAGTGAATGAATGAGGATTAGAGGGAAGCCTCAACTATATGATTTGAGACCCTCAAGCCAAGGTAGGCCACTAATTTCTTCTGTCTCGTTAAAATTACCTTAGATTAGGTGTTGCTAATTAGGGTCAAGGCCTTGGATTAGGTTAGAGCATTAAGACTAGAAGTTAGGTCAAATTAGTACTAGAATCTTAGACTAGAAGTTCAGAAGGTTATGAAAATATAAAAATATATAGAAATTAGAGCTATAACTAAAAAGACATTGGTAGATGAGGTTTAGTAGGTAGAATGGATGAAAAACAACTAAAAGCATAAAAAAGGGACAAGATTAGGAAATTAAGGAATAAAAATAATTTAGAGTCCAAAAGTGAAATTAAAAGTAGAATTAGGAATTTAGGTTAGTAATTAGCGGATGAAGTTTGGAGTATGGATTAGCAGTCAAACTTCATCCATCAATAGCTTCTTCTAAGAAAGGTAAATTTAGAAGTAGGATAGCAAATTAGAAAGGTCAAATAAAATCTCCAAAGTCTAAATGTAAAAAATCAAATATAGTAGCAAACCTAACAAAGTTTAGCCTTTAAGATAACCAAGGATTAGCAAAGTAAATTAGGTTAGAATGTGCCAAGCAAGAACTTAAGTTTAGAATTAGATAGAGGTAGCCTAGAGGAATCCAAGACTAGTTCAAACTTAAAAAAGTCCTAAAAAATCTAAAAGGTAATAAGGAATGTAGTTTAGATTAGGAAATGGATGAAATTTAGATTTAAAATAGATAGTTTAGATTAGGAAATGGATGAAGTTAGGAAGGATTCTTCCATCCAAGACCATATTTGTTTTTTAGGAATCCAACCCTAGCTTAGAACTATAGTAAAAAATCTCGACTCAAATTAAAAGTAGCAACGTAGAGAAAATCATGGATGAAGCTTGGAGTATCAATTAGGAGTCAAAACTTCATCCGCACATAACTTTTGCTAGGAGTGATAAATTTAGAAGAATTTTACGTTTTTGGAGATGGCATGAGACTGTCTATCACTTGAGATATTTGTTATATTTAGACTGAACCTATTATCATTAGGAAGCCATCATGGCCCAATTAGTTAGACCATCAAAAGTCAATCCTAGCACTTCAATCTAGGGCGTGGCTCTTTGGTGAAGTAGGGTGTAGTTAGATAATTATTCGGGTACTTAGGAAAGAAGATCCATTGCTTGAAAGGCACTATAGACTGACATTAGGCATCCGCTTAGAATAGAATTTGGACACTAGTTAAGAATATGGTTGTGTGCATCTAATTATCAAGGGTGGATAAATAAACGCCCACAAATATGTAAATTAGAATTTGTAATTTCTCAACTGCTCATAGTTAAGTCCGAAGTAGGAATCACTACTAGAAAAGGGGGGTAAATGTGACTGCAGGATTTGTCTTGGAAGTGACTCAGTGTCCGGATTGACTGAAAGGTGACTGAATCCTCCGTAATTGCACCGGCGAGCCGCCCAGAAGGATGACTGAGTCACTTTTAAGTCAAAAATTGTGACTTGCGGATGAAAACGGAGCGGAAGGACAGGATGACAGAAGACTTCCATTTCACTGTGAGTGCCGAGTATGGATGGATGTACCCAAAGTCGTTTTAAAGTCATCGCTGCATTCCGGCTCTCACTTTTTGGTGACTCAGGAATGACTGAGAACGGCTTGGGTGCCCGGCTTGATTTTTTCGGGCAGGGTAGCATGCTGACGTGGACAGTGCTGTGTAGATTGTGATGCAGAAGTCATTTTATAGTCACCTCTGCCTTCTATCTCTCACTTTTCGACGACTGAGGAATGACTGACAACAAATTGGGTGCCCGGCTTAATTTTGTTTTGGCAGGGTAGGGTTCTGATGTGGACACTGCTGTTAATATTGCGATTAGGCATGATTGTCGTAGACTGCGGAATGATTGAAATGCAACTTCAGACCTCAGGCTGGTTGGGTCGGTCGATTCCGTGAGGAATTCCAGTGACAAATGTCCAAAACGGATATAGACCTTCAAACGAAGTTACAAAAAAATGCACTGCTCACGTCCTCATATAAATGATCTTGCCAATGGGCATATACATAAATTCTTAATGAACGCTAATTAATATCCTCCATGAGCTAGTAAGTTCTCTTCCTCCGTCAACTCGATGGCCCCAACCAGATTAACTGCCTCTACTGCATCTGGAAATGTGTTCGGAGCTCGGAGCCCTGTACTCTCCACTCTCGTGGAGATGAATGCATCCACTGAGTCCACAACTTCACGTCTCGCTCTGACCTCTTTCTGTAAAACTACTTTCCAACCAGGTCTACCTTCAACATCTGAAAAGAAAACTTGCGTTGCTTGGCTTGGAAAAATGAAGGGCTCCAACATGCGGTTTAGAGTGTGGCGGAAGTTCACCAACAAGAATCCGGACTCGTCTCGTGTATATGTGGGATTGCCTCGAGTATCTTGGGTTTTCACCCAGTCGCAGCGCAATAAGATGATGCGCGAACTCAATGTGCCATAATCGAGTTCAAAAATGTCCTTCAGGACTCCCACGTAGTTGACGGTTGATTCCTCTCCATTCTCTGACTGCTGCTGGAAAATGGAAGCGACGCCACTATTGTAGCTCTTTAAGTGCCTGGTCTGCTCATCTTCCACACGGAAGTGCTTACCGAATGCAACTACACGTCTGTACCGAATAGCCCTTTGTGCTGGTTTTTTACTCAGCAAGAACCGGTCCATGTCCGTGGGGTTACTCAAGTCAACATCAGCGCTCTGCAACCTGCGCTCAATCCACGCGGACATTGCTAGGGTGCCTAGATTTCGAGCTGTTTCAGTCCTCCACTCCCTGCAAAAAAAAATGGAAAAGAATTCTCAGTCATAGGCAACAGATGGCTTCCTCATTCGGAAGTGAATACTGGAGTCGCATTGGAAACCTGCGAAAGTACAACAAAGCGGACACTCACAGACTGTGACTTAAAAATGACTTCACTAAGTCGACGTCTAGTCATCTTCCAGTTACATACCAGACACTAACTTTTTCATGACTACTTCGTGTCTTCCACGCTATTGCACACTCCTCCCTAGGCATGAGAGACCTCAACAGTACTCTTCTACTGAAAGAAACTAACAGTGCACGGTCAACAGGCGGTTCAATGCTTGACTTACGCCACCAAGTCCTCCATAGCTGTAGAATTAGACAACACATACTGGTGGGCTACGTCCCTCATCTCCGGAGTCATTACATATGGCCTTCCACCCCCCTGAAGGACCTCCTCCGCATCTCCTATCTCCTCCTCCTCATCCCATACTCGTCTTGTAGTGCCCTCGAAGCCTTGGAGGTATTCGGTTATAAAACCGATGCACTCATCCTTCAGATACCCTTCTGCCATGCTGGCCTCCGGACGGGCCATGTTCCGCACGTAGCCCTTTAGCACTTTCATATACCGCTCCACTGGGTACATCCACCTTGCACTCACTGGACCGCACAAGTCCAGTTCCTTTGCCAGATGAATTGGAAGATGCGTCATGACGTCAAAAAAAGACGGTGGAAACTCAATCTCCGCCAATGCCATGGTTTCGGCCACATCTGCTTCCAATGAGGGGAAGTCCAAGGGGTTATAAACCTTCGTGCATAGACGTCGAAATATCTTGCAGATGCGCATGACTGCCATACGAGGGCCAGGTTCCATCAACCCCCGAAGAGCAAGTGGCATGACCTGTTGCATTAAAATGTGGTAATCGTGGGACTTCAAGCCTCCAAAGTTCTTTTTCCGAATGCTGTTCTTTAGGTCAGCCGAATATCCACTAGGCAGCTTCAAAGACTCAATGCAACGTGCAAACTTGTCAAATTCTTCTTCAGTTAACACATATGAGGCACGCGGCTTCACCATCTTGCCTGGTTTCCGGGGATGGGGAGTGAGCCACAAGTGCCTCCTCATGTTCCTCCTCTGCAAATCCCTCCTGACCTTCACACTATCCTTCTTCCCTGTTATAGTTTTCAACATATTTTTGGCTAGGTTCAGTTCGCAATGCATTGGGTCTAGAGTGTTCCGAATCAGAAGCAGCTGCAAAGCACACACACAACATGCAGAAGTTCAGGTGAGGTTTAGGGTACGAAGTCACAGGAACGTCATACATTAGTCACGAAAAATGACTAGATATGGAGTGTGACTAATACGTGACTCACAAGAGTCTTGCTTATGACTCCTGAGAGCCGCCACGGATAATTGGGTATCAAATAACAGTCTAATTCAAATCACGTGAAAAGGAAGAGCCCAGGCTTCCATAATGACCACTTTGATATACCTTCCAGTATGGCAAGCGGTAAAGAATGCTGAGGCGCTTCACG
The DNA here is from genome assembly GCA_951230915.1 of Antitrichia curtipendula. NCBI lineage: Eukaryota > Viridiplantae > Streptophyta > Bryopsida > Hypnales > Leucodontaceae > Antitrichia > Antitrichia curtipendula. The sequence continues at coordinate 258,101 of OX579642.1, read as the reverse complement.
CCATGGACTCTGGAAGGGTCCCCTGCTGCACCGTCCCTGTTTCCAGCGGCCTTCCATGCCTGATATTCTTCAGCGTGCCTTATTTGTTCCTCCACTGTCACTGTGCGTGGCTTTGGACGGTTCTCCATGACACCGTTGAAGTGGTCCTTCATCCCCTCCGACCTGTATGGATGTTCTTCGGGGAGCCAACGCCTCGTCCCGCCGAACGTACACTTACATAGCTCGGTTGAATGCTCTGCTCCTATATCCGCGCCACACCACGGACACGCTGCAAAGCCTTGGTGGGAGAAACCTCCTACAGTACCATAGCCAGGAAAGTCATGCATGGTCCACAGGACCATCGCCCGCAATTGGAAAACATTGGACCCCACTGGTTGTGTGCAATCGTATGCGGGAACACCGGACCATAACTCAAGCAACTCCTCCACAAGAGGCTCCAAGTACACATCGAAGACATCTGATGTGACAGATTCCTTCCCTGGAATCAAAAGAGCCAACATAATGAAGAACTTTTTTGTACTAAGCCAGGGAGGTAGGTTGTAATTTAAAAGCAAAACCGGCCACGTTGACCATGATGACCTATTCTGCTTGTATGGGTTCACTCCATCTGCAGCCAAAGCAAAGTGAACATTCCGTGGCTCTGCAGCAAATGAAGGGTCCACATTCTCCTCGAAGTGCTGCCACGCTTTTGAGTCACACGGATGTCGAACTAAGCCATCCCCTCCGGGTTGGTTGCTACGGTTTGTTGCATGCCACACCATCAGTTTGGAGATGCTGGGATTCCTAAACATCCGCTGCAGTCGTGGAATGATGGGAAAATGACGAAGCACCTTCACTGGGAAGCAACGGCGGTCTTCATCTCTGTATCTGCGACCACCACACTTAGGACAACATACAGCGTTCTCGTGGGGTCCTCGAAAGAGAACGCAACCGCGCTCACATGCATGGATGAGGGTGTATGTCAACCCCAACTTAGCAGTCAAACTCTTTGCTGCATAGTGGGTTCTTGGCAAAGTGTTGTTCTCCGGAAGTATGTGGGAATGCAATAAAGTGAATAGTTCATTGGCACACTGGTTGCTGATGCCGTGGATGGTGCACAAGTTCATCAACAAAACAGTGGATGCAAGTTGGCTGCATCGTGCTCCATTGTAAAGCGGCTGCAAAGAATCGTCCATGACAGCAGCATCGAAATGGGGAACAACATCGTCCCTGCCGGCTTCCACGGGGAGAGGATGCTGGTCGTCACGAGGTTCCTCCTCTTCAGCTTCGTCTCCAATGCCCCCTTCCATGAATTCTTCGCGGATGGAGTCAGCTGTGTCAGAAGCAGCTGTGACTTCTTCTTGGATCCGCTCCTCTAAGGGTGAGTCATCTTCTGGTCGATTGAAGGCCTGATCTAGCATTCCACGAGTATGGACAGTGGCGTCCACTTGCGGAGGCGCATCTACAGGGCGGACCGGTCCCCAGAACTGGTCCTCCCACTCCTCATCTGAAGAATCTCTAGCACCAGGACCTCTCCAAGTCCTTGAATCAGGATCTCTGCCATAGCGGATGAGGTGCTCCCTCACGTTGCGGATGAAGAATCTTTTACGCCCCCGACAGTTTGTGCATGGGCAGTGCAATTTCTTCACGTTGCACTCTCTGGCCCGTTGTAGCTCTCTGGTCCACAGACGGTCGTCCCGTAGTTGCTGTCGTCTACTGTTAGACAGAGGGAGTCTTCTGGGTATCATTCTCTGCAAGTGTTCAAATTCTAAGAGAAATACGCAATGAATCAGGAGATACCTATAATAAGGAAACAAAACTTCCCATTGAAGACACTGTCGTCACATACAACAACCACCGGACATGGGAATTTGGTTATGAATTCTCAAAGACCTTGCTCTCAAACATTGAAGCCCCCACTTATCCTTTTCAGTCATTACGTCAAAAAAGACCAGAAGATGAAAGAGGTTCTTGCACAGAAGCTGTGGTTCCATTTAGGATTCAGGCTGACTCCTCGCCCAATGAGACCGGGTTGGTAATTAATCGCACGGATGCTATAAATGAAATCCCTTAGCATAGTGGACTGCATGTGAGGGAACTCTTGAAATCACATGAAAGATAGAAAGTAAAACAGTTTTGGGACAATGTGGGAACTATTTTGTTTCAGAATGGACACGCCTACCTTCCACGCTTGAAGGAGCTGAAGGGCACTGACCCTGAACGAATGATCACAGCCCTTTTGGCATTGTGAATAAACGCATTGACATGTTGACCAACGTTTCAGAAAAGTTCAGGCCAGAAACCGATCCACAATCCACACAAAGAAGGGGGGACATCATTCGAAATCACGAGGTCACGACCACAGCACCAACATTGTGAAAATAAAGTCACACTGAAGTCACAAATATAGGTTCTTACTTTGAAATGTCTGATAAGTGACTTTGTGGTGATTTATTCATGTCTTCTTCCAGACAGTGTCGTTCGGTGCAAGTGCCCTCTTCCAGCCAAATACTGTTGGTCCCAAGATCTTAGACTTTGCGCCGACCTGCATACAAGCGGTTTAGGGGGACGTGGCGATTGCCACCGATCAGCAATCATTGGGATTTCATTATTGCGGAGTCCCATGAAATCATATATGAGGAGATTGCACGCAATCAAATTCAACAAGAAGACATGAAATTAAGGGCTTGTACATGGTTCAAGACTGCGGTTGGTTTTCATTAGTACCTGTTTACTCTTTCATTAATAATGGGCCGCCCAGTTGCACCACGGTAATCAATTCTTCTTCCACCTTCAGCGGCCAATGTGTGAAGGGCGGCCTTTCTTTCCCTGCCTTGCAATTCCGCATTCTCGGAACTCCCCCACGCAGCACTTAGTAGCTGCTTTGAGAGTACCCTGCAAGGTTTAGTGTCAAATTTGTGGTGCATTTGGGCAGAGGCGACCACTGCCTTCATACGGTGCCGTGCACTCTACATTGCGAGAAAGAAGGAGCATTTCACAAAGTCCAAGCAACGCACACTTGGAAGACCCTTACCGAAACCGTGTCCATGGAGAGTCCGCCGCCACAGAAGTCCGGAAACGAAATCTTCCGCGATCAAAATGCAGCGGAGGTTACTGAAACCGTGTCCATGGAGAGTCCGCCGCCACAGAAGTCCGAATACGAGATCTTACGCGATCAGAATGTAGCGGAGGTTCGAAAGAAAGCCGCTGCATGCAAGGCTGCAGCGCGAGAGTGGTGAGAGAGTCTTTCCACATACGCACGCTACACACGTATCCGTTGCATGTCCTCCGTAGGGTTTACTGGGGCCCGGTGCCCTGTGTTTTGAAGTTTGTGCCACGAGTTTCGTCGCAATTTCCTGTAAGCGGAACACCAGCCATTTCCAAGACGAGCGGCCGTCTACGCCATTAGGCCAGAGACACATTTCAGTCACACCTTAGTCGCCACTAAGTCGCCGAGAGAGTCTTCGGTGATGACCGGGCGAAGACCACGTTCTGTCCATGAGGGTTTCAGTGAGGGTCCCTCACTTGGTGACTGCTTCCGCTCATTTTAGGCGAGGCGGAAGTTTTGCTTCACGCTTGGGCGGTCTTCATTTTCTTGTTTTCCATCTATTTCCGTGTTTGCATGACAGTATTGAGGTTGTGTGTTTACTGATGATTGGCGGCGCAGGGAGGCAGACCTAGCACGGCAGCCGGCGGCGGTACACGCGGCGGGGCAGCACGGACGTTCACGCGCGTGGAGAAAGCCACCCGTTCAGCGCCTTCCCAAAGCAATTGGGAGGGAGAGCTTGCGCAGAAGTAGTCGCTTGAGCTCCGACCCAGAGTACATCCCGATGAGGATCCAACTGGACTCGTCGTCAGATGACGATGCAATAGCCACAGGTATGACGCATTTAGCCATTGCTTGTTCATATGTTCAGCGTCAATCCAAGGAGGAGGCAGAAGCCGCAGGTAAATGAACATTTTACACCTTCTGCCCGAACTTCTACATGTGTGCTATATGTTTTGGAGGTGGGTGGGGGCTACTTTGAATTTCGCATGGATGACGCCAGTATGAGCAGCAAGTTGTCCGTAGAATGTCCGCTTAGGGTTGATCTGAATTGATCCAAATTGCTGAATCACGACGCCTGGGCTTAGGGTTGATGGGGACTGAGGTGAATGGGGAATGACGAGTCATGTAAGCCTTCGGCTTCCGCTGAAGTGAGCCGAATTGTGAATCACGAGTCCGGGGCTTAGGGTTTAGGTGAAGGAAATTGTGAATCACGAGTCCGGGGCTTATGATTTAGGGTTCACGTAAAGAAAATTGTGAATCACAAGTCCTGGCTTAGGGTGCTGAAGTGAGCCGAATTGTGAATCACGAGTCCGAGGCTTAGGGTTTAGGGTTTAGGTGAAGGAAATTGTGAATCACGAGTCCTGGCTTAGGGTGCTGAAGTGAGCCAAATTGTGAATCACGAGTCCCAGGCTTACGGTTTAGGGTTCAGTTGAAGGAAATTGTCAATCACGAGTCCTGGCTTAGGGTTCAGCTCAAGTGAGCCACATTCTGAATCATGAGTCATGGGTGCTTTCGTTTGGCAGGGACGAACCTAGGCGAGACGGACTCCTCGGAGGACGAGGCGGAATTGCAGGACGAGGAGCTCCCCCTCCCACCGCCTTTGAAGAAGAAAAAGAAGTCCGCCAAGCTTGCACCGGTGACAACGGTAGTCCCTCGGCAACCGCCATCGCCGCCCACCTGGCGGTGGGTTCCTGGGCACTACGAGCCAACAGAAGGCTCAGCACCACTTGCAGGTGGCGGACCATGGGAAGGTCAGTACGCACCGCCAACGGCGGGAGTAACCGGAGACAACGAGGACCGAGTTTCTCGTAGGAAGCGCAAAGCTGAGTACGATTTGGCGAGCAAGCAGCGAGCTACAACAGGAGTGAAGCCAAATCGAGTCTTCGTCCTTCCTGGTGGTGAGGTGGATGCAAGCTGCGAGGGCAAGAACGCGTGGGACGAGGCCCTACGTGATCTCGTTCCTAAATGTCTGGACATCAGTGTCGTTGCGTGGAAAAAGCATGACCAACAACGCTTGAAGAAATTGAGGTCGGCCTTGGACAACGAGTTCGAGTACGTCGGCAATCCCCTCAGCATGGTTGGCTTCAGATTGGCTGTGATGAAGTTCCTGAAGGCTGAGCGGTTTCGACTGAAGAACCGTTACCTCCAAGACAGAGACAAGCCTCCTCCTCTTCGCGTCAACGACGACGAGTGGGAGCGCTTAAAAGAATATTGGAACACTGAGTCCCAGAAGAAGAAGGCAAAGTCCATGGCTGTTGCCAGACAGAGTGTGAAGTCCAATGGGCTGGTGGGTAGAAAGGGAAAAGCCGCCAAGGAAGCCCCCATGGTAAGGGTGCTTCAAATTGTAAGGCCTGGTATTTGGCATTGCTGACTTTCCCTTATGTTTGATTTGGGGCATGCCAAATGTGATCACTGTCTTCTCTTACCACACTGCGCTGTCATTTTTTCTTTTCCTTGCTTCACAGGCAGATGGAAGCCCAAGTGTTCAGACTTTGTCGGACATATCGCAGGCTAGATTGGCGAAGGCCAAAGGGGGAGGTGCTAGCAATGTAAGTTGCACGAAAGCCCTTTCAGCCGCTTCAGGAAGTTTGTATGGCATTTGCCTTCTCAGTTGCTTTCATTCTATACATGATGCTGGTTGTCCTAGGGCGTCTGGTTGACAGCATTGTTGTATCTTGCACCTGCACTTTTTGGTTTTGGTCCTATATGAATCTCTCCGCGTTGTTAGGGATGTAATAGCGTTCCAGAGGATTTGTGGACTCCAATTACGGTACAGGCGTCTGGGACCCTGCAATCACACCCGTGTCTCCTACCAGTCTCAGTACAGTAACGTCTAAGTTGGACATCAGTGTCCAGTAAGTGACATTTTAGTCACAGTAAAGTCGACCTGCAGTCACAATTATGTCTTTGCCAAATCTCAAAGGCAAATCGGGGACTTCTTTGAACTCACTTATGCTTCCATGCGTTTATGTATGTTTTTCGTTTCTGACCGCGTGCAATGCTTCCATGCGTTTATGTATGTTTTGCGTTTCTGACCGCGTGCAATGCTTCCATGCGTTTATGTATGTTTTTCGTTTCTGACCGCGTGCAATGCTTCCATGCGTTTATGTATGTTTAGCGTTTCTGACCGCGTGCAGGCTGAAGGGGAATCGGATCATTGGGAGGCACTGGAATCATTCCGTGTGGATGTGCAGTCAAAATTTGATGAAGTCTCAGCGACTACAAGGGCGACAAACAAGACGGTGGAAAAAATGCATGCCACGATGGTTCAATTCATGCGCAGAGACCAGAAAGTGCGACATGTGGCAGCACAGAGGAAGCAATTGGCAAATGTCACAGGAACAAGTGAAGAATTGACACTTTCGGATTCAGAACACGCCATCCCGGACACTGTCCCCTCCTCAACGGAATTCCAAGTAGTGCACCGTGTGGACGTCCCTGTGTCCACTCTACCTACTGACAGTGATCGTCATGTCGCTTACGACCTCGATGCAGCTTGGGCGTCGGGGACCAGGAGAGAGCATGTAGGCAGCGAGGAAGCCCTTGCCGCTTCAACAGTGAGGCCTGTTGAAGAAGACGAAGGCATGGCAAGTGGTGACGCTGCAGACTCCAACCCCACGCAGGAGGCAAGAGGAGAAGAGCCTCAACCCACCGATGCCGCTGTGCCCGCTGCGGACTCCCCAGTGGAAGATGAGCGTCCAATTACGGCAGCCAGTGGCGGGTCTTTGCCGGTCGAAGCAGGCACTGAGCGAGACACGGCCACCTGCAATGCCGTGCAGCCTGAGACCCAAAGTTTGGAAGATTGCTCGGAGGCACTGGAGAGGGCATCTTTTCCAGTGCAGAAGAAATCCAAGAAGCCACTTAAGGTAACTTCCCCTCCCGGCGTTTGCCAAGGTACAGTGAGTGAGGTGAAGGTACGCGGTGACTCATTTTGGCTCATGACTGGATTACTTGATAATGGGTCGTCCAAGTTGGTTGTCTTCAATGTGCATGGGACATTATTAGACAGTAGCATGCTTTCAGACTGTAATCCACACCCCCAAATCTGTAAGAGTGCAATGACTAATGTCAGGAGGATAGTTTTCCGTCCATGGCTCAAGTCTTTTCTGAGCCACTGCTTTCAGTTGTATGCAGTGGGGTTTTGGGACAGTGGTAGTCCCTCGTACGTGAATGATGTTGTGCCAGCTCATTTGGACTGGTATTATAGGCAGATGCTCCAATTGACGGTGTCCTGTCGCCTGAATTTCTTTTGCGTTTCTCATAAATTATGCATGTGTGTGTAGGGCAAGCAACAGAAAAGGGAGATGAGGGCAAAGCAAGCGGCAGATCCAGCTCCAGCGCGGAAAGCCACCGCACAAATAACGAAGAAGGTACTTCTCCCGTGAACCAATGAAGTCATGCTGTAGTCACAGACGAGTGACTGTGATGTCCTCAGATAGACACAGAAGTGTCACGGTGAAGTCATTAGTCAGTCACAGAAGTGTGACATTGAAGTCTGCAGGCAGGTCGGCGAGGCGGAATTGTAGGACGTCACGATGCTAGCAGTGAGCCCTAAACAAATTCTAAGATGTCACGCTTCTTGTAGATAGTCTTACAAGTTGTGGGAGAAGTATAGGCACCCGTCAATATGAACCACTTTATAACATTCAGTGTAGAATCCAATTGCCAATGATGTGTAGCCTCCTTAGCTTCTGACATGCTTCACACTGATCCCCCCGCAAAAATGGAAATTAAATGTAGGCCCCCCTCCAGTATGAAACATCTATTGTACTGAAAGTAGAAGTCACGTAGGAACTGCCAATTAATGAACTGTAGTCCACCTTCACTTCCTTCCTGAGGTTCCCTAAACCAAAAAAAATGGAAATTAAATGTACGCCCCCCTCTAGTATGAAACATGTATTCTAGGGAGATTTTGCAGTAATTGTAACAGTCCTACACATAGGAACTGCCCATGAAGGGTAGGATACCTGCACTTCAGTTATGAAGTCGGAGATCCACCCAAAGAAATTGGAGACGTAATGTAGTCCCCCCACCAGCATGAAACTTCTGTTGTAGGGGAATTAAAATAAAGGTTAAGCCTTGTATATGTAGGAACGCCCAATGAAGTGTAACCTACCTTCACTTTTAATTGTATTTTCATACATTCATCCCGAAGAAATGGAGATGTAACTTAGCCCCCCGTCGTCGTTAACAATTCTGGTATAGGAGAGTCGAAAAAAGTGGGGTATGACAAGTATACCCACTCCAACGGGATCTCACTTCACGGAGTTCATGCCTTGTCAATTGTGTCTGAGTCCTTAGTCAGTCACACAGAAGTCATGAATTAGTCACAGGGGTGTTATTGTTTGTGAGGTATTAGATATGCTTCTGTTTTCAATGATGACCACTTGCAGAAATCCAATTTGGAGTCATTTTTGAGGCAAAAATAGGTTGACTTTGAGCGACGTTGTTGCCATTGCCCTGAAGCCAATTATTCAATTATTCAAGCCAATTTTGGGGTTCCATTAGAAGGCCAATATGCACTTCCCTTGTACAGTCAAAGTCTCAGAAGCATTGCGTGAACATTTTGCAGTATCGAGAAGGAGACGAAGTGTGGCTGCTCAACCCACGCATGACCAGGCAAAGAGTGGCTGTGGGTAAAATAAGTGGTTTGCCCGGCAAACACAAATTTCATTTTCTTGACATTCCCGAGACGTGGTTCAAGGTGGACGTCGTTACCATCCTTACGTCGGGTGTGCCCCTCATGTATCCGAATGACGAAGCGGAGCACACCATCATTGACCATGTGAAGGGGACCTCTACAATATGGGACCAGAAGTACTTGAAGACCACAGTGTGAGGTTTTTGTGATCTTTGCATTCTTTGCTTGCCTCTTGTTGTAGACTTAGGACGGTGCAGCCTAAACTCCTGAGATGGAGTTGCATTTCCATGACTTTTAGTGAGCTACTTTTCCTGTAAATTGTAGAACCTTAATGCACTTTTGGACCTAGTCTTCAACTCCATGCCCCTTGTATTTTGCTTTCCGCCTGATGTATGTAGTAGGTTACAAGGTCGGTTCCGTGCACTGGGACAAGCTCGGGTCCTTGCTTTTCAGGTCTGCTGCACTGTTGTAGACCACCACAAATGCATTCTGCTAAACCCGTGTATGTTGTCTTGCCATTCTTATTGTATAACATGGTGACAAGGTAGATCTCTGTCCCTTCTAGTATACACTAGCGTTGCTCACGTTGTCGCCACCATTACAGAGTGTACTGGACATTTTAGTCATACGAAGCTGAAGGCACTCCCATTTATAATTTGGTGACTAATAAATGACTTTCACACCTTCTGAGACCTATTTTTTACTCACGTAGGACACTGTCATGACTAGCTAATGACTACCTGTGCACATTCCACTCTTTCCACTACAAAATGACTGCGTAGGCACTTCTAAATGACTTCAGTCAACACCCCCCTAAAAACCCCAATATACCATGACTTGCATGCGACTAGTGAATGACTGCAGTGCCGAACCCGACATGTCAGAGATGTCAGATGTCAGATTGAAATCTGACACTTCGTGACTGCATCGTCACTGACATCTGACACTTCAGTGACGCCGCTGTGACTAAAAAATTTGCTGACGTGGATCCCCGACAAACTCAACTTCGACTGCATTGTGACTGCCCGAATGGATGACGTGGCGGTCCCATCCTCAAAAAATTTCCTCAAATGGGCAGTTGCCCGCCCTTTCCACGTCACCTGCCTCAAATTTTCCTTTGCCACGTGGACAGTGTCGTCCGTTACTTCATCCATTCCAAACTGGATGGTGATAATAAAAATGGAAGTCATACTCTATGACTTGTCCACAATGACTGTAGCCCCTGTAGTCATTTTTCAGTGAGAAATGTCCGGAATGACTCATTTTCAGTCAATTCCCAGTCATTTCTTGCAGTCACATTTACCCCCCTTTTCTAGTAGTGAATTGAGTTTGAAGTAGAATTTAAAACTTCATTTAGGCATAGTATAATTTTAAGACATTAAAAACTTTGAATTACAAAAAGCTGTGAAATTAAATTAAGTTTCATCTCCAAAAATCGGTTTGAGATTTTGAGCCTCCAATCAAAATTTATAGACAAATTTCAAAGTGGGGTTGGAAGGGACACTTTTTCTAACATTACCTAACATCCTCTTTGAAATTTGTCCACAACATTTGATTGGAGGCTCAAAATTTCAAACGTATTTTTGGAGATGAAAATTAATTTAATTTCACAACTTTTTTTAGTTTAAAGTTTTTAATTTTTTAAAATTATACTATGCCTAAATGGTGTCTGAAATTCTACTTCCAATACAATTCCTACTTTGAACTTCACTATAAACTGTTGAGAAACTATAAATTATAATTTACATATTCCACATGGGTTGTTCTACCTCCTATGATCCCATGTGGATATAAAGAGATTCTATTCTTAGACCAAAACACAAAGCATGAATAGCCTTCAATTCAATATGAGGTAATTTAAGCATTGAGATTATCGATCTCAGTAATTTGATTGCTATTTTATTCAAAGTTGCTATTTTGTTTGCAATTTCATTTGAAAATATTTAATTTGCCATTAATCCCAATGTGCAGTTGTGACCATGTAAATGATCCAAGAACCTAGTTGACTTCTAACATATCTTGACAAAGGTCTTTTTAACTATTGATTGGATGTAGAATATTCCACATCATCCCATTTGTGGGAAGGTAGTCATTGTGATTGCTACTGAATGTTATATTATTGCCTCAGCCAAGGATAATTGTAAAAATTGCCCCCTACTTTGTGCCGTGTAAATTTTGTATTTATTCATCATCTCTCCTAGCTCAATTTGGGTCTTTGATTGCAAAAATAAATTTCAGAATTTGCAAATTTTACCATGGGTGGCAAATAAAAAATCCTAGTGTTTCTTCTAGGGGTACAACACTAGACAATAAGGGGGGGCCATCCTCCTTGGCCGCTTTTTCCAAGTTCCTACATGAGTATTATTGAAAGTTGTTGTTCATCTATAAATCGGTATTCCTATTAATAGTTTAATCCCATAAAGGGTGCTAGGGATTAGAGTGGTCACATGGATGACTTCACTATTAACTATAGAGAAAGAGAATGCATCTATTAATTTAATAATAGGAGAAATTTAGTGACTACCTTTGATCATAGGGAGCCACGTTCTAATGGGGTTAAAGAACAATTTAGGATAACTCTCCCATTGGGAACCATAATAGTCAATCAAGATGAAGAAAAATGTGACTTATGGGTGGCAACCCATTCCTAATCAACCCTCCATTCTAGCAATGCAGATTGTTCATTTTCCGTGCAGCAAGTAATGAACAGTCATAAATTATGGTATAGTTCCCGGCGTAATTGTGGCACATTTATGATTGGCTACAAGACTCTCAATATTGCAACCAACCCTTTTGGGATTTTGCAATCAGCCCTTGGTCGGAAATAGAAAGGTTTATATGATCGATATGGTTCAAATAGAATCTTAAACTAAAAAAATTCATAGTAATTATGTTTTGAGAAATCTATGAAAACCTTTTGAACTCTATTTCTACACACGGAAAAATTTCTCCAATGACGAAACCCACCCTGTAGATACGTGTAGCTCCTTAACCCCAAAATGACCCTGGAAATTCCTGAGCTTCTAGGAATTTGTTCTAAATTGAATTAAAAGCCAACATTTTGATAAGTTGTATCAATTTTTTTTGAATTGTAACCGTATAAAATCAAACTAGACATGTTAGACATCACATTAGAAAAGAAAACACAACAATATTTCTTACAGATTGAAAGATTATAATGTTTGATCATGAGGGTGTTAAAACTGTGAAAGTGATTTGAAGTCTTTCAATCCTCTTTTCACAAGTCAAATCTAAAAAGTTGGTCACCAAAAAAATATGAGGTTGAAGGGCCTAACATGCATAACTCCAATCAATTTATGACTTCTCAAAATCTACTCTACAAATTTTTTGGATGAATTTCTAATGTGATTTTTTCTCAAAGATCTAGTGTATTTGAGGCTCATTCCCAAGAGCCTTCAACACTACAAAAGTCAAGATTGCAATGGACACCCGTGCATAAAATCTTGAATAGAAAAATCATAATCAATCATTTTCAAAATCAGATTTTTGAAGCTAAAATTAAACTTCAAAAATAATTTATCAAAAATATAAATTAAAAAAAATAATAGTTTGGTAAGGTTTTATTTAACTTCAAAAATTGGTCAAGGACACATTCTGTCCTCAGGGTCCTTTTGGGGTTAAGTGATCAGAAATGGGTTGCCTCCCTTAGACGCGGAGACGCGTATCGCAAGAAGCCAACCAGCTTAGCTTACTATCCAGTTTTGCCATCTAAGTTATACTCGGGGTCCCTTCTGGCAGGCTCCCCTTCCGTTTCCTTATTTTTGGATTCAGACGCGTCGGTCCCCTACAATCACGGGGATCGAGCCCACAAGTACACAACCCAACCTCGGTGGGTCAAAAGCCCCCAAGGACCTTGACTCGACATGCACTCTGCTTTGTTAGCACCGAGTCATGGTCCAAAAGGGAATTGACAATCATAATGACAACTTTGTAAGGGTCTGAGGGACCTTTTAGGTAGGTAGAAAAATGCAAAGGAATCTCTTAGCTTGGGCAACTCAGTAACTTAGAGTGAGTACTATGATAAGGTGACTACGCCTAAAATCACACAAATAAGCAAGTCAGCATGGTTCCCATTATTATACTAGAAAACGTTTCGTGGGGTCCTCTTGGTAGTGAAAAGGGGATTCTAGATTCTCTCAGAATGCATTTTTTGGACACCGTACAAATATACTACAAATTTTCAAAGTGTTGAAAATAGGTGTTCCTAAAAGTGATCATGAACAGTGGGAGTACTTTTTAGGCAAGAATCGGTAGTGTACGATTTTAGGTAGCGTGTACTTTTAGATGTAGTTAACTTACCGATAGTCTCAAAATACAATGTTGAAAATGATGAAGGATGTCTCGCTCCATATCTCAAGTGACTCCAATTCATGGATGTTGAAGAAAAATAAAAACAACTACAAAGAAGACACTAACATATCAATAAGTGTTAATCATTCCATTTTTTTTTTTATCAATGACATGAAAGTTATGAGGAGTTTTAGTTTGTGGATAGTTTGCGGATAGTTATAGAATCTCAACTCTAAAATAAACTTCAAAGTCTTTTATTTTACTCACTGTTTGGAAAATAAATAAATTCCACAGGATGTAGAATGTTTATTACAACATTGCAACCATTGGGATCAACATTTTTCAATTCTAGAAAAAAAAATCTTAACAATTTTGTATTTAAAATCATTCTTTACTTCTTTCTACTTACAATTTTTTTCCTACATGTTGTACAATTCCCAATAATCTGAAAATTTCCAAGCATATAGCCAACTTGCCTTGAAGAATAAATTCAAAGGAGCACCACCATTTTGGACATTTTTTCATACAAATGTCACCTTGTGAAGTGCAGCTGCCCAGCTTTTTGCAGGGCCCTAAAAAGGATTTTTTTTTCACTTCAAACACTAATATCTTGCAATCTACATGGTGGAAATTTCTGAAATTTTTTCCACATCTTCTCAAACCAAGATCCTATGGTTACATGTGTCCAAATTTATTTATTTTTCTAAAACTTGGTGCTTCTACAAGAAATCATAGTTTTGGATTGTTTTTGATGAAAACATAGTCACACTCCTTTAGGGGTTAATGAATACATCATTGATCAATGAATGAAAATCTATGGACGAGACAATTTGAAATGAGACAGACTCCGCTATTGGCCAGGGAAAATTGCCCCCCTCATTGCCCCAACCGAGGGTAAATGTAAGAAATTGCTCTCTACTTTATGCCGCGTTTCTTGGTATTTTCCCAAGGGGTAAACGGCGGTGCAATGAACCGAGGGGGCAATTTACCTTACCTTGGCCCTCCACTGCTGTGTCTCTTCCTGGAAGGATAGGGACAACGCAATAAAATAAATTCTACTCTAATATCTCCAGAAGAAAATGGAGCACACAAAACCAAGGAATTTTCAGGTTCGTTTCATGGTCAAAGGGTTTCCGTCCTTTGAGGGGCAATTTCCTTCCACGTGCACTCGTTCCTCGAGTAGGTGAGGGCTCCCCCTGGACGACGAACTGGAAATGAATGTCTTTCACGGAGGAAAAAGGGAACGACTGGTCGAGGCAGTTGCGTCAGCTCTTTCACTTCTAATATGCCTCCCCCTGCGTTACCCAGGCGACTTTGCTTGACCTTCCTTGTGGCCATGGCTCGCGGATTCTACGCACCGGACTCCGCGGATTAAGCTTACCTTACGTGTGAGGTGACTGGTACCGGATGCTGGACCTCAAATTTCTTCGTGTCTGCGTTCGGCTTGCTTGCTGCTGCCTCAAGTGCTTGTCCACCGATACTGACTAATTCATCTTCACTTCGCTTCTTCACTTCTCCTTCGCAGACTCTAGCAGCACGCACACTCACGCTAAACTCATTAGTTTCGCCAGGCTCACCTGCTGCATCACCGTATGAGTTGCACAGGACCACGCGTGGTGCAGCTCGACATACTGGATAACAACCACCTGCTGCCCCTGGAGTACTCTTCCAGCTCATGATTCGAGTTGACACAGGCTAGCTTCACGACTGACTGCCATGATCGCAGTCTGGCTGGCTCTCAAATAATTGATAATTCCCACAGGTAGCGGAGCGAGGATCATCTCGATCAAGCTAGGTGTACGCAACGGTGCAGTCACGAATTCCTACTTCTTTCTACCTTAATTCAACAGCAGATACGATTTTATCGCGGCTCTCGTTTCCTACTGCTATTAATTCAACTGAATTCCTTCTCTTCGCATCGAAAGGAATCACCCAGGTCGCGAGTAAGGTAGCAGCGAACGCTACGGTCCTGATGGATGGAGGAAACGAAGCGCAAGTGAAGGTGAAAATTAGATTCAGGGCCAGCAGGCGAATGACGAAGTCCCGTAGCCTGATGGGAGTGCTAGTTTTCATGGTGCTCGTAACTATGCAGTGGTCCCTCCCGGCTACGGCGGTCTCGGACTCGGTGGAGAGTAAGTCATCCTCGACCTTCTTCTCCGCCTGCCATCAAATTACTTCAGGCACACGCACCCAGAATAAATCGCCACGTGAAATTTACAGAGGGCATGCGTTTCGTTTTCGTTTGGCGATTCTTGGTCCACTTTCCTTCAGTTAATGGGTTGTGATGAAATTCTAGACTATTAGCAGTACGAGCCTGGGAAGGTTAGCAGTTATTTGTTGTGGATTTTCGAATAAAAATTATTCTGGGAAGTAGCAGATTCACCATGGACGATCAAAATCTAGTCCACTATTGTTATTGTAAGGTAGGGATCCCAGGAATTCCAAGGCGGAGTCGGTCTCTATGGCGGTTGATGGAGAGCTATTGTGGATTGCCTAAGAAGAGATTGTAACAGTGAGTGGAATGAATGATATCTGGCTATGGCTGCTGCAGCGGCGGCGCTGATGGCGTTCAAGAAAGCGCAGCCCGACCCCGGGAGACAGCTCAGTAACTGGCTAGGCAACGACCCGTGCGGCCCCCCCAGCTGGAACGGCATTCACTGCGTCACCGACGCTTCCAATGTCTCTAACGTCAACGAAATGTACGAAATTCTCACCCTACCGAGCTGCACAACCTCTACGGACTTAGACATACCAAGATTTTCTTCTTTTGATTCACCCTGTCCAAATTTTTACCCTACTTTCTGTAGAAGGACGATTAATCGACCTATTTTCCTGTTTGGATCGGAGTAAAGGTATGTTCCCACTTGGGGCTAAGGAGTGTTTGTCACTGGGGTCTTAGGAACAAATTTATACCTACTTTTGGACCAGAATCACATTACAAACATCACACTTAACACCAAGTGGGAACATACCTTTTAAAGTTCATTAGCAGTACTCATTGGAAGACAATCCTTTTGTAAGATTGTTTGACCCATATTATTATTGGTGTACTGACACGATTCTATGAACATGATTGTACTTCAAATATAATATCCCAGTCGAGTGATGAATTTCAACTTGGGAGGGACGCTGGTGCCAGACATTGGAAATTTGACACGCCTACTCCGATTGTAAGTTGATTACTTACATCTCCGCTGTCAATTTCACTTCAGCTGATTCGGTTTGCATTTCATGATTCCCAATACCAATGAATAGTAGTTCAATCCGTGGCATTGCAGCTTGACCCACTAGAAGAAACCCATGTGTTTTAGATGACCCATTTTTTGTGACGTCCACCTGTTTTTATGTCAACAATGACATTAGACAAAACATCAAGATGTTAAATTGTAGCATCAACCGTAACATAAAAACAAGTGGATGTCCCATTAAATGCTTCATAAAAAACATGGATTTCTAGTGACTGTTTTCAAGTGCTGATCCGGATCAATTCTGCATGACAGGAATGTGATGAACAACAACTTGACCGGTCCGATTCCACCTGCTCTTGGCAAACTTGGTGACCTAAATCTTTTGTAAGCTTCTTCTTCCTCCTTCCCATCATGTCCTCCTAAAATCTGCAGCTTGACAGTGGTCTTGCTTTGATTTTTCAACGATTCTACCAACTAAATCATTCATTTGAGGAGTTACAGTATGGTATAGATCTAGAAATTTTTTAAATATTCAATCTCGACAAGATGATTTTGGCATTATAGCTGGTGCAGGTCCTGTGTGCACTGAACAGCTTGTTGGACTAATTTGGGAACTGGTACGGACTTGGTCCGGGAATGATAACAATGCACAGCTTGGTGAACAACAATCGGTTGACGGGTTCAATTCCGCCGGAACTTGGAAACCTGATCAACATGACCCGTTTCCAGATCGACCTCAATCACCTCAATGGATCCATTCCTGCGGAGCTCGGAAACCTGACCAAAGTGCGGCATTTGTACGTATACTGGAACTGTACTCTGACTTCATTTTTTTCTTCTGCCTCCAGCGTACCGAAAATTCTTGGGTGCTGTAAATTTTCTTTGTTAATTAAATGTTAGTAATGGTGTAACACATTGTTGATCAATACGACGGTGCTGTAGGCACATGAACAACAATTCCCTGTCTGGTCCCTTACCCGAAGATTTGGGAAGACTGAGCCATCTCAACCATCTGATCATAGATCACAACCAAGTCACAGGTCCTCTTCCCTCCGCTCTTGCTAACGTCCCCGAACTCACCATTATGTAAGTAAAGCAGGATCACTGGTTTCGTCACTATCTATCTTCGGGATTATAATTTCATGTACCTTGTTGATTCTGAAATCATTTCAATGACCGGAACGAGCTCCTGGAATGTTGCCATTTCACGTCAGTGCGGCCATTGTTGCCAAGTGCAACGCTGTCGTCGCCGCCGACACCGCTGCCTCTGAGTTGTGGTTGGATGGTTATGTGTAATTTGCAGACAATTAGATAACAACCCTGTTGGTGGCATTTTCCCACAAAATTGGACGCGAATTTTTTCACTCATCAAACTGTAAGTATGCTCAATCAATATCATTCAAATTTGATGTTATTTTTCTATTTCCTTTGCAAGTGCTCCTGAAACCACTATGACCACTCGCCTCAAACTGAAACTCACATGAGAATTGGGTGGTTCTGAATTTCAGGAGTATGCGGAACTGTTCGATGTCAGGGAGTGTGCCCAATGTGGAAGCCATGCCAAACCTCACTTTCATGTAAGTAGAAGAGCTAAGTACTATGATCAACTGAATTTATTTTTACATCAAGAGTTTTTATGTTACTGCTTTAACAGCAGCAGCATGATTTCATAGGAGAAAAAAATATTCGCCACATTCGAGAGGCTGATTGATATGCGCCACATGTGGTGCACGTGCAGAGACATGAGCTACAATAATCTCACAGGACCGTTGCCCGCGAACATTTCCTCTCAGATGATTACTTTGTAAGTCGATATATATACCAGCCTGCCTCCTTCATCTGTTGCCATCAGATCAATCTTCAATTAATCAAATCATTGTTACAGCTTTCTGCATGAGCCAAGTTGGCAGGCACACTCCTAATGCAGGGGAGCCTGCCGGTGTGGATTTTGGCTGTTGCAGGGCGTTCAGCAACAACCAATTGGAAGGAATTCTTCCGCCTAAATACGCTACGTTGAATAAACTTCAGAACCTGTAAGTGCATCATGCAATCCGGCTCTGCGTCAATGTCGGTAGGATCATCCGGCAGTACTTAGCTAGTTTTCACCTTGCGACCAAATTGTAAGCTGGGACTGTGACGTTTTGCTCTAATCCGGATGAGATGTGCGATGGCAGAGATGTATCTAACAACCTGAACCTCACCGGGATCATCCCCGCCGCTTTGGGGAGTGGGTCGAGCTTTAACAACGCGTCGGCGGTAGTTGTCGTGTGAGTCCCCCACCATGCGTCATGAGTTACTTAAATTTCTTTCCCAGCTTGAATTGTATCACATTTGGGTCCCTCAATTTGCAGGAACAATGTGACTGGAACACCACTGCTGCTCATGCGTAATCCTGTGGTCGTGGTGGATATTTTGGCAGTGACCTTCAGAACAATAATTTCACAGGCTGGGATGCGGCAACTCTGGATGCGGCGACACGCCCTAAGAAAAAAATATGGTAAGCTTGTCGCCATTGAAACAACCTAGAATTGAAAATAACAACAATGACGCGTACTTGATGACCATCTCTCATTCTGTCGAAAACAAGGCTCTCGCCTTGCCGACCCGAGATTTGATCTTACTGGAAAAATAATGGGTTAGTATGTACTGGTATTGATGAAGCACTGTTGCAAGCGAAGTGGGTGTGCTTTGATTCAATGGCGGGGGGGGGGGGATGATGGGTGAACGATCAGGTTGACGGGAAATCCTAAGATGTGCGGTAGCAACGGCCTTGTGCCAGGGCCGGCGCAGCTGTCGGTGTGTGGGGAATCAAATTCCGCGCTCCTACAGGATATTACTGCCGGGAGCTCCGCGCCTGTGGCGGGCACGGCATCGTGTCCAGCGTCGTGCGAGGACCCGGCGGCGGTGCTGGTGGCGGCGGACAACGCCACCTGTTGGTGCGCCACGCCGATCATCGTCAAGATCCGGCTCAAGAGTCCCAGCTTTACGTACTTCGATCAAGGCTACTTGACCTATTTCCAAGATCTGACTGCACGGGCGTTGAGCATCGCAGCGTACCAAGTGCGGGTGTCCAGTACGGCGCGATTGCCGGAACTGTACGCCCAGGACATCACGTTGCTGGTGTTTCCCCCTGCCAAGAACGCGTCCTTCAATTTGACGGCATTCAACGATATCTTCTTTCAATTCGCCAGTTGGCAAGTGTCCGCGGGGAGTGAGTGGTCGCTCTCTGTTGCCGGACCCTATGACTTCCTCGAGTTCCTCAATGGTATGTATGAAGCATTGCTTGGACTCTCAGCCTCATGTTGCACAAGATCTCATCGAATTTCTCTGTGGTTCAATGCGAGATTGGGCCGGTTGCCCTAATTAAACGGCTATTACATTATTTTTTGTGAAGTGACCAAGTTGGAGGGATGGCAGAGGGATATTGTACTTCACAATTGACTAGATTCCAAATACCAATGGGAGGGAGAGATGGTGTTGGGTGCAGCCACTGGTGAGGTGTCGGAAAAAAGACTGTCGACAGGGGCCGTGGTGGGCATTGTGGTGGGCTCGGTAGCTCTGGCGTCTGCGCTTGTGGCTGTCGCAACCTTCTTGATTCTTCGCCGTCGTTCCAAATACTCGCAGTCCAAATTCGGTGGTAAGGAAGACCAAAATGCGTGCGCTACTCGTAGATACGATTCTTTTTTTCTTTTTTCTTGCACCGGCCGCAGACCACATATGAGTTGAATGCTAGCCCCAGCCATGTGATTTAGAATTTGACAGAACAACTGCGAGTGTACCTCGAGCACAATGAAAAGTAGTTATGAAAAGCCAGTTCTGTATGATCTGGACGACCAGAATAATGTACTGCTCGTTCTCCCTGACTGCGAGCGAGCGAAGAAAACAGCTCGTTCAATATCGAAATTTTCTGATTGGATGGTGGCTATGTCGTTGCTGCTGCGACATGATCAGGTGGGAGGCACAATCTGCCGGCGGGGATAAACATCAAAGGAGTGAAGGGATTTACATTTGCGGAGCTGGCCAAGGCGACGGACGGTTTCAGCACCGATCATGAACTGGGGCAGGGTGGGTATGGCAAAGTTTACAAGGGCGTGCTGGCGGACGGCCTGATCATGGCCATTAAACGAGCGCAGGAGGGGTCCATGCAAGGAACTGCCCAATTCTACACAGAGATTGAGCTCTTATCAAGGGTGCACCATCGGAACCTCGTGCAATTATTGGGCTATTGCAACGATCGGGGTGAACAGGTACTCTTCAATCACTACTTCTCAACGGTGCCATCATCAATCCATGTATCTCGCATGTGAAAAATTTCTTCCAGCTTCGATCACCATGCATAAATTCTCTAAAATTCGTCGTCAGAGACTCTTGCTGGCATGGGTTTAGGGCGGGACTCGTAGTGCGAAGCGCTCTCACTGCTTTCGACTGATCCGGTGTTTGTGTTCTATTGCGGCTGTGCAGATGCTTGTTTACGAATTTATGCCCGGTGGCACACTGCGGGATCACTTAATTCGTATGTTGCTTCCTCCCTACTCTTGAGTTTCTACTGATTACATTTTTATTCATTCCAAGCACTACGTGTCCTGTGGACTCGCTCATTAATTCTGCGTGCTATGTACGTAACCATGCGGCGGCTGCAGCCACGGAGGTTCTGGACTTTGGGAGGCGTCTACACATAGCATTGGGGACGGCTCGGGGGATCTTATACCTGCATACCGAGGCGGACCCGCCCATATTTCACCGGGACATCAAAGCCAGCAACATTCTCCTCGATGAGCGCTACAACGCCAAGGTGGCGGACTTTGGGCTGTCGAAGTTGGCGCCCATACCTGACCTGAGCGGGGCCACCCCAGAACACGTGTCCACTATTGTCAAAGGCACTCCGGTGAGTAGTTACCAACTAAATGACGGATCGAACTAAATCATGTCAGTGGCAGAAACTGGCACCTTAATGTAGCACAAGTGGGTGTACATATGATCGTCCTGTTTACTGCTTGAATTGGGTTTAGGGTTTAGGGTTTACTGCTTGAACTGGCTGAAAATGGCATTTGGCATGAAAATATATAATTAAAAATGTGTCCATGACGGTGACTGGTTGGCTGGCTGGTTGGTTGGCTGTGCAGGGCTACCTGGATCCAGAGTATTTTCTGACACAAAAATTGACGGACAAAACAGACGTGTACAGTTTGGGAGTGGTGTTGTTGGAGTTGATTACAGGGATGTTGCCCATCTCGTATGGCAAGAACATTGTGAGGGAGGTGACGCGCGCAATGCAGAAAGGGGACATCATGTCCATTGCCGACCCGCAAATGGGTCCGTCCCCACCCCTCAATGGATTGGAGTCACTGCTGAAGCTGGCATTGTCATGCTGTGAAAACGAGAGCGATGCGCGCCCACGCATGGTGGACATTGTGCGGGAGCTGGAAGACATTTGGCGCCAGACCAAGCCCCCCGGCCTGTCCAAGGTGGATTCCGACACGTTCTCCATCGACATGGATCGCTTGCAGCCGGGCAAAACTTCAGCATTTGCCGCTGGGGACAGTGCTGCTCGTTATTCGGCGCTGGAGCCGTCGACGTCTGCTAGTTCTTATTCCTTCCAGGACGTGTCTCATTCCGGTACATATCCGAACAACAGGCCTGGCGACCTCAGAAGCAACGTGATCAATCCCCGGTAATCGACTTTCAGCGTCACTGGCAATTGCTCCACCACCACCACCACCTTCAACATTAACGAGTTTGCACGAGCTGGCAGGCACAGCTGCAATTATAGTATCTGTCCGATCCCCCCGACTCAAGGCGGCCCTTGTTGCAGTTGTGATCAGGTTGAACCACCCTAGACTCGGTCAGTCCCCTTTCTGAACTCCAGGACCTGACGTGATCATCATGCATTCAAATCGGAGCGCTTGCAATTGTTATACTCGCTGTTGCGAGGGGTGATCAACAGTTTCTGTTGTAAAAGCGAAGCAGGAGCAGCCGGGATTGAGGTAAATTAGTTGAGTAATTCAGGATTCTGCCCTTAACTTGTTCAGCACAGTGGGAGGTGGTGTCTCTGTCATGTATACTAGAATTCTATAGATGGTCCAATTAGAGAATGTAGAACGTTTATTGCAGACTGGTCTGGTCCTTCATTTTTTCACAGAATATGATTCTAGCAACATATTGGTCGGAGCCAAGTTCATTGACTGAGTTCAAAACAGTCTCTGAGTAATTAATGTACTGTAGGTACTTCCTGATTTCTTTCTGGTATTTCAAAGGTATGAGGCTGGTATCAGCCTCTACGGGTCGCATGCTTTGACTCTGATTCAAACTCAAAGTAATGAATTTTGACGTGGTGAGTATAATGCCATAAGAGTTTTTAAAAAATACTTAAAACTTCATATCAATAGCATAACATGTACTCCCTCTATCCCAAAATGATATTTTGGTTGGACAGCATGTTCCAATTTTATTTTATTTTTGCTGAAAATAACATTATTTCAACCCATTTCAAGTTGTAAGTAGAGTTTGGTGCACTTTGGTGCACTCCTATGTCATGAAACTTTGAGTTTTGGAGCCCTTCTCAAAGTGTAGTATTGAGATTAGTCCAATAAAATTAAAGGGATCCGGAAGATCATTTTGGGAAAAAAGGAACATTATTCAACAATTGTAGCACTGAGACTTGGGTGTATAAGCTAGAAAGAAATTTAATTTATTTCAAAACATGAAGAAAATAATTGATGAAAAAATACCATTTAAAGTAAATTAGCCTATGACAAGCAAACCACCCTATGTAGACACCAAGGAAATGACCCATTACAATCTTATATCTATTCATGATAGAATTTTTGCAATAAGTGAAATTTGAGTTCATTAGGTTGAGTTAGTGGCTACAATCAATGGTTCTAATGGAGTTATTAGCGACTATAAAAGGAAATTCAACCTTTCCAATGTGAATCCATCATAAGAAGTAACTTTCTATTCCTTCATGTCATGATCATGTTGGAAAATATTGTGGCTATGTTAGGGAATATGAATGTGACTGCTTTAGGTAGTAAGATGACTATTGTAGGTACACTTTTTGATGGTCATTAGGTAGTCTAGAGACTCTTCTAGGCCAATTGGGTAGTACACTTCAAAAATTCATAACAAATTTATACTTTGTCAAAAAAAAAATCAATTGCTCTCTTCAGTCATTACAGTTATTTTTTTATGGGAATTTATTTTTAATTTTTCAATAATGTCAACAAGATAAATCAGTCATTTTGCTTCTTATAGGCTTGATAACTTAACCCCTAATGCATGTGGAATGGCTAGATACGGGCACTGTACAGAAGCAACTTTAGAATACAGCAATCCATAATTTTCACCCAGAGTGTCGTATGAAGCTGAGAATTTTAGAGAACATAGAAATACGAGAGAGGATGAAGGTCTGAAATTTTGGAAACATTTAGAGATGCCGAAGTACTTCAGATATTTTGTGGTATAAAAACAGTGAGTGAAAGCCCTGAACAGTAGAATAGACGAAAATTTCAGCAGGCGTGGGATCTAAAGGTCGCTTTACCTTCGTATGCCGTGCATGGCAGGCCTTGCCAGTCGTTCTCAGACTGCAACGCTCATCCTGTTTCTGGTCACATGTGGCCAGGTGTAGCCGGTTTCAGAAACGCGGTACAGGAAGGACGCCTCGTGCGACTGGTAGGGTGGGCCAATGAGGACGCGATACTCCATTAAAAAATAATGTTAACCCTATTCCATAATTCAGCTGAAGTCAGGTAGGCTGGGAAGCGGTTACCTTCTCAATACATGGTTCTGGCATTTGTATCCCAGATCTACGACTACTAGAATTGCAAATTGCCTCAAATGAGCACTTCTTGAATCGCTCCCCCTAGATGCAACATGATGGTTCCTATTGCACTTGCCACAGCTCACTATAGACCTTGTCATTAGAGTGAAAGACAAACAAACAACATTGGACATTACAAGTACCCCACAATTACTCAAGGACAGTAGTGCACTCAGAGAATCTTGTTTCCTGCACCAACTCTGTTGAACAATAGCAGTAACATCAAAACTCAAGGATGGTAGTGCACTAGACTACTACAACATAAAGAGTGTGCTTGGCAGTCCTACGACAAACAAGTATAGGAACCGAAATACATTCCACGTTTAATCAAAAAAATGTATGTCATGTGCTAGCGGGCTAAGTTCCATTCAAGACATCATCACAGAAATTGTGTCCACAATTTCGCTACTACAGTAGTCTATTCCAACATTACCAAACCTTAACAAAATGACTACTCTTCCGTAAGCAGGCATTGAAGTTATCATGACGGCACATCATATGCACAGCTAGTCTATGAATGTGCATCCAGAACATACTCCTTCAAAGGCTGTGTCGAGATTTCCTTCGAGAAGCGCCCTGACATCCGCACCGCGCAGGCAGGTCGAGTTCCATGTTGAAGTCCAAATTCTTGAAGTTCCATGAACGCTTCATGGAAAAGGCCTGAATGATAACGATGTCCAAGGTGGGGTTAGTCTTCTTCAACGCTGACAATTCAATGCTTCATGATGAGCATAGTAACATGCATCTCGGCACATCCACAAATTACCACACGCTTGGCAATACCACCTTTGGCGGTGCCCACATATAATGCAACCTCGTTTTAAACTTGAGTGGGAAGGAGCATGAATAGGAGGGGGACGGCGGGGTGCACGGCAGGGTGTACGTGACTTCTTCTGTCGTGCAGTGAGGACATCCTGAACCAACTTCTTGCCTACAGCAATTTTGAACGCCAAATGCGACATGACTCTCAAGCCAAGATCCTCCATCTCCTTGACCCAGGTGACATAAGCATTTACCATAGTCTGGTCAACAACGAAGTGGAATAATTTCATCCACCACTTGTGACACCGCAACTGTGAGGAATAGTTACCTCGCAGGTGGTCACTGACATCGACGCCCCTCATATACTCTACGTATGCCTTATGCATGGGTGAGGAAGGGATAATCAATTGTCCACGAAGTCCAGGTATACGACGTAGCATCTTCACCCCAGGCTCCCAAGGTGACTCGGCTGTGCTGAGCAAGGTCACCAATTTTTTGTCCTGCCAAGACACAACCGCCATTTGGCGATGCACATGGGTGGCGATGACCATGGATCCCCTCACTTCATTGTTTGGCTATCGATAAAGCCCAGGCGGCAAATTTCTACTAGTGCGTCGCACAGTGCCAGTTGCCCACACGCCCTGAACCATGAGCTCATGGAACAAGTTCACGCTGGCAAATAGATTATCGACAACCAAGTGGTGGCCTCGACGCTGCAGTCCAGATACCACCCTTTCTACTACATGGTAACCCAAACCGTGAGGACCAGTGCCTGTCCCTTCACCTAAATAAACTTCAATCTTCCAAACAAATCTACTTTTCGAGCTGGCCAACAACCAAACTTTAATCCCAAACCTCACAGGCTTATCAGGCATGAATTGCCGTATGAAGCAATACCGACCCTTGTATGGAATGACACACTCGTCTACTGTTATCTCTCTTTCCAAATTATAGACTTCTTGTGACACTTTACCAAACCAATCAATAATCCATCGTGTTTTTGCAATCCTGTCAAATCTAGGATTCTTGACATCTCGGACTACTTCAGTGTTGTCTACTAGATGGAGACATCGAAGAATCTGTTCCCACCTTCCTAACGTCATGACTTGAGAAATCAACTCGCAGTAAATTAATTTCTCACTCCTCATCCAATAGTGCTTTACGCTGGGTAGCCTTTTGCAGCCCATAAGGATGCAAACGCCAATCCATGCGCAAATATCTGTGCGATTGACGTCTACCCAAGTAGGGCCACCCTTCGTGCGTATAGGTGTTGTTGGCTTGTGAGGAAGCACAACATGCGCATACCTGTTCGTTTCTAACACGATACGATCTAATGTTTCATTGGACCAATACAAGTTAAAAAGTCGTTCTGGCTGTGGGATCTCTCCTTATTGAGGACACTTCAAACCAGGCAACGGGCCGCTGAAGTTGTCTCTACTCCGAACTAAATCGACACTCGATGAGTTCCAGGCGGATTTTCTATAATACTTCGCAAGTTCGTCAACTTCCATGTGACTAGGAATGAATGATTCTGGGCGCATGCACCACTGTGCAAGCCCTGGGTCAATACGGTCTGGTTCATCTACGATGTCTAATTCATGATCTGAATCGTCGCTCTCTATAGTATCTTCGTAAGTAGGGATCCAATTAAAATCACTGGAATCAGTATCGTCACTACACCGGAAGTCATCCTCATGGTCATCTTCACTGTCGTTATCGCTGACTAGCATGTAGTCTGGAAGGGTAAAACATACCTTCGGGAAGGTAGTTCTTGCTGTTGAGTCTTGCGTGCCGTCAACCCCTTCCACATCGGATGGAACATCATAATCACGGATGGGCTCACCCGGTGGCTCTAGGGCAGTTCTCAAGTCGGGGATGTTATCAACAACATGCTCAGTGTCTCCTGGACCTTCTGAACCCCCTACTCCGTCATGTCTAGCCTCGTCCCAATCAAAGGCTGCATCTCCTAAGTTGCGTTTGTCCAAAAATGTGAGTCCAGGAACCACACGAATCTCAGGTCCATCAGGAACCACCATTGGCGCCTTCTTTGTAAAACAGTGCTGCCGCTTTGCCCACCCGTAACCGTGTCCGCCCTCACTGCCCTGAGCGCGCAAGTTTTCCGCAAGTGCGATGCGCACGTCTTTGTCTTCCAAATGTATCTCGTTCGGGAAGCCACCCAATGCACAGACGACCATCTTCTTCCCAGTTCCGAGATCCATACCTTCGCCGATGACATCCCCCTGCGTCCATGACGGTGTGTCACCAGTATAGAATGATGATTCCGATAGGAATCGATTGGGAACTAGGACAGCCCACCTTGCTCTGTCCTCGTTCCAACCACTGTACATCTTGCGAAGGTGCGCATTGCTGTCTTCAACTTCGCCATCGATAGGTTTCTGTGCCTGCACCGCTCCTCCTGGATGTGTAGCAAGGAAGCCAGCCTCCTTGTGAATGGTGTCCATTGACATCCACTCCTCTTCTCGAAACACAGTATCCCATAGATTTATGTAGCGTGTATCCATACTTCCAACCGTGTGCTGGGACTCTAGCGCTGTTATGTTAGTGAAGACCTCTCCATCTTCTTCTTGGAAATGGGACAGAACTCCTAGAATGTTGACGTCATTCTTTCTTTGCTGCTTGTAGTCGGACATAATTTTGGCCGCCTTTGCCCTTGTTAGAACACCAAGTGTCTCATTTGGAATAATAGGCCGTGGAACCCAGTTTCGAGGCTTTTTCTCCTTCGTCAGCAACGCCTTTCCCTTCTGGTCCCTCCGGTACCTTCCGTTCCTCCCCTTTGCTATACAGTTCAAAGCATGGACAATGTGTGATAGTTATTATCATTACAAAAAAACACCAAAACCCTAAATCCATTTATGCTAAGCCCGGGACAAAAAAATAAGCATGTGATCCATATCTTACGATCTAGCAACAAATCTATATTCTATCAGTGCCCTTGTGAATTATGATGTATACCCTGTGCCTGGAAGAAGGCAAACACCTAAAATTCAAATGCGACGGGTAAGGCTACATACGTTGTGGACATGTACTGCCGTCAAGTGGAGGTGGTCCGATGTCATCTGCCTGTTGGCTCTGCGGCATTGGAGTCATTGGAAGTGGACTCATGTCAAGCATGACCACACTCTTGCCTATTGGTGTTTTTGCTTTCTTCAAGCGGGGCTGTTGAGGCTTCCGCGCCTTCTTTGGAGGTACATTGTGGTCGATTGATGTAATCGGGGCCAGTGGCATTTGCTCTGGAATGATGCAGCCCTCATTTGCATGTGACACCTATAAATCCAAGAACCCAAACAATTAGTGAATCAATTCCAGTCGATTTATACAAAAGACTAATTGCTTTCCATTAGGAATAGAACAACCTTAGTAATTCTGGCATTCTGGTTCTAGTCGAGAAACTCAAGTGAGAGGCGTGAACTGCTCCCTCCTAAATTGTCAAAAACTACCACGATGCTACTGTTGAAGAAGCAATCAGAGAAACGAAGAATTGTAGAAGGTGGAAACCTCATCGAATTTGAAGTTCAAGCCTATAAACTATCAAGAACCCTAATAGCCACAATGAAGAGCAGATAAGGCTTATGGCATCAAGGTAGGGGTTGCAATTGATCTTTTTACTAATCAATTGAAGACCCTAAACAAATGCCCTGAAATTGTGATCTTTGTCCACAACGAGCAGAACATTTTTAGGTTCATCTACGACGTTATTCTTCAATATCAGGGGAATCCAATTTTGTTTGTACCCCATGCACCCTGAACCAGATGACCTCTTGGCCTAAACCATAAAATCGCAAACATTGGAACATTGCATCCCTGATTGGCGTGGTCTGAAATGGAGGGACGAGAACAGAGACTTACCCGGCATGTTCTTACTGAATCCTCCGTGAGTGGCGGCAATGTTGGCTGTTGGTTGTGGTCACGCATTTTTGCTGTGGCTCGGGCGAGCTTCTTCATCGCAAGGTGGCTGACGAAGGATCTGAATCACAAACTGCCGAACTCCTCCCTCCGATAGTGCTCGAAACCAAATGTTGAAGCGCGCCCAATCTGATTGACTCTAAGCTCTCCCTCCTTTGCCAAATTTCCACCCCTCCAGGAACTATCGCCACTAAGACGAAGGTGTGCTTTTTGGTGGCGCCGCGCATCTCTTATACTGAGCAACACTTGTAAGCGATGCATTTCCCCCCCTCCAATGTCACAATCTCCTGGCGGGCGACTTCCGCACCCCACTTCGAATTGAGATTGCAAATTCGATCCCCCTCGCTTGAAGAACTACTAAAGAATTGCCGTAGAAGCCCAAGCTCCTCATGAACACTAAACCTGCACAGAATCCAACGAGACGTCCCTCTCCCTTGATGTACACCCCAACTGCTAGTGACCGGCTATGCCCGTTGAGGTACGCGTGTATCTGACACCAGTTATCTGCCACGTGGTTTCGACTTTTGAGCTACGTATAACCTGGAATACACAAAACTGAACGTTCTAACAGGTAGAAATTATGCATACTTCAGCCAAAATAAAAAAATTTAAAAACCTAAAACTACTCCATGACTTTGCTCCCAATTTTGTTGTTTAACGTATTTCCATTGAATTTCAGATTGGCCTCTGAAAGTGAAGAATACAGGTCCTCGTAGGCCATTTCTGGTCGTAACAACAAAAAGGGGTTAATTGGGATCAAATTACCAAACACTCCTTCACTGTAGATTCATCTATGCCTATTGTTTGCATTTAGATCTCATAATTCCAACAAAGAATTGTAACTCTATTATTATAGATTTTTAGCTCTCTACTACTATGTGACTACTTAACCCTTAAACAATAGACTGGTGATCATGGAAATCACCCATTTTGATACCATAGAAATCATTGGTCTAAAAAAGTCCAAAAGCACTCATTAGAAGTTAAAGTATTGTAGAAGATCTCCCTTTTTCACACAAAATTCCGAGGATGAATAGTTGCATTTCTGTCCTACACAAAAAGATTCTCTTTCATCCATCGAATACCAAGCATCCGCCTCAATGTTTAACCCCTAAAGCCCCGCTTGTCCCCTCGGGGGATAATTTGGGTCTGGGTAGGTTCCTATTGTCTCAAATTGAAGTGAGATTTTTTGAGATTTTTTGAGGTTGTGTAGCTTTGCAAGAGCTTTGTGGATATATAATTCTTGTTTCAATCGGAGGCCGGATGAAAAAGTTATGGCACAGTGAGCAAGAAATGTAGATTAGCAGGCAGCCCAAAAAAAATTACAAAAAGTCAAAATATTTTTTTTGAATTTTTTTACTAAAATATTATGTTTTTACCTATACGTGAAGCTTTGATTCATTCCATTTGGACTAGGGATGAGAAAGTTATGGACAATCTTAGTTTTTTGGGCAATTTAAGCATCTTCTTGAAAAAAAACTTTTTGTTCAACTTTGAATGCTAATATCTTCAAATCCGTACGGTCAAATTTGATGAAATTTTTACAACATGATCTTAGACAAGTTAAATAGAAGATCCTACGGTTAAATTCTAAAAAAAATTTAAAAAATTGGTTTCCTTAAATGAGTACAACAGAAGTGGTAGTTTTGAGTGGCTTTTGGCAAAAAACACCCTTGGGGCTTTAGGGGTTAAGGGTTAAATTAGGAAGCCCATTTGATAAATGTGTATAGTTCCATATTGGATTCGATATCTTTTAGGGGCAAAGAAGTGCAAATTAGATATTATTTCACATGTATTTTAGACAATTCATTTTTGAAAAAAGAAACAAACGTTTTATGCACTCAAAGCAGAATCATATAGCTTTTCATTGTGAACCCTAGTCAAGCACTATTCTTCTTAAGAAAAATGTTTTGACACTTCTACATTAAAAAATAGCAAATCCATAGCTCATTGTGTAAAGTAGTTTAGGCAGTATTTTCTCTTTTCTTTTAAATTTGAATATAAACTATAAAATCTATCTTTTTTGAATGAGACTAAATTTGAATATTTTATTACAATTTGAACTTTGGAGTTGTTTATGTGGAGTGCTGATTTTTTAATTTTAGAATTACCAAGTCAAAGTTTTTGCACCATAAATACACCTATAGAGAGATTTCATATTTTGCACTCATATGAGTATTTGATATGCATTTTTTTCACTTCTTATTCAAAAATTCACAATAATTTCAAAATATCTCTAACAAATATGAAAATTTTACATAGCACACAAAAGAAATCCTATTACATCCCTTAAAAGCAAATACAAAAAAATTTATTCATATATAGTTGCAAAATAAGAGTATATGAAGAGAAGAATTACAAGGTTTGAAAAATTGGTTCTACATCCATCCTTTCAAGGTTAAGTCCTAATTGCAATCCTTTTAGCCCGAGTTCCACTAAGTGCAATATATACTCTATTAGGTAGGAAAAAGAGCAAAATTGGGTTCAAAACTAGGGTTCTAAAATGGATCTACCCACTTTAATGCTATTGTACATTGGGGTCAGATTCATTAGACTCCACATGAAATCATTTCTTTAGGGGGTGAATATCCTTTCATTAAATCAATTTAACCCCTAATGTTCCATTGTCTCCTTCGAGGACAAAATGGATTTCAGACAAGCTCTTATGGTCTCAATATTTTTCATGATTTCTAAATTTCTTTTTTGTGAAGGTGTAAAAATACATTAGCTTTCTAAAAGTATAATTTTTATTTCAATCAGAGTCCAAGAGCAAAAATTATGGCACAAAAAGAAACATTTTTTAGTTCGGCATGCACAGAAAGACCTTCCTAAAAACTTAAAGTATAATATTTTAAAATTTTATTTTATATAGATTATATTTTTATGTAGATGCTTTGATTCATTCCATTTGAATTTGTTATGTGAAAGTTATAGACAATCTTGTTTTATAGGCAATCAAAGCATCTTCTTGAAAAAAATAATTTGTAGGATTCATCTTTTACCTTAATTTTTAAAAAAATTAAAAAAATTAAATTTCACAAGGTTAAGATCTCTTGCTAGAACAATCTCACCATTGAGATTAATGTATTTCAATTCCATCTCAAAGCTATTAACAATTTAGATTTTCCTTCAATCTTGAACCTACCTTTAGTTAACAATTTTTTAAAGAGTAAAAACAAAGTTTTTTTTTTATGAACACGGCGGCGAAACTTTGCCTACATTGAGATTAGCTCAAGACACTTCGCATCCGATGCGTAGATAACCGGCTGTAAAATCTTGGCAATTAGAACATTTACACAATGAAGTTACATATTTGACAGACCAGGTCACTAAATTTGGACAAAGTAGCTAGTCCGCTGACCAAACGGATCGTCGACCACATAGTCGATAACTGTC
Source organism: Antitrichia curtipendula (assembly GCA_951230915.1). Taxonomy (NCBI): domain Eukaryota; kingdom Viridiplantae; phylum Streptophyta; class Bryopsida; order Hypnales; family Leucodontaceae; genus Antitrichia; species Antitrichia curtipendula. Next base: position 226,032 of record OX579642.1, on the reverse strand, counting down.
TGCATACCCAAAGAGTGTTGGCAAGATTGTCAAAATTAGGGCAAATAACCAAGCAAGGACGAGCCTTCCAAAAGCCAAGCCATTTATATACGTCCATGTTTACGCTTCACTCTTTGAGAGCGAGCATGAAATCTGAAGTCTTCATCATCGCTCTCGCTGTCTAAAAGTATAACAGGGTCTTTCGATAACTGTGCCATTCGCTTGGAATGACTGAGACCCAGAAGTGGCCTTCCAGTTAAAGTGCTTTCTTGAACAGATTCTGAGGCCGATGGTTGAGGTCGAGAAAGTTTCAGTAACTTCGTCTTGGGAAGCGTTAACTTCTTTTCTTTTTCTGTCAAACCATGTGAAAACATCAGAAGATAAGAAAGAAAGAGGAGTTCAGGTAGCAAGCACACCATTGACATCCAGAGTCACCCCACCCAGGCCTTTGGTCTGCAAGGTCCTACATAATGAACTCCCAAGCAGGGGGCCAAGATTTGAAGCAGACTGAAACTTCAGATTAGTCATTGCATTGCAACCACATATCAGAGGTGGAGTGGGTCACCTAGCAGGGATGTCCTTTGACTTATTTGAGTGGAAGTCTGCGAATTAAGCCGTTTATCTTTGGTAATGTTAAAGATCGCTGGATCACTCCCGCAGACGTTGTCTGCATCTTGACCACCTGATCTCTCTCTGCCTAATTCCATCACAACCTCAGGTTCGTGACTTGTTTCCTTCCCGGAACTCACGACAGGTGATCCGTTCAATTCTGCAGAGGGAAATGAAATTTTTCTTACTGCACAAGACCTCCAATAATCCTTTCCTAGCCAAAGTTTCACAGAAGACACTCTATTGAAAACCAAGTATTGAATTTCAGAAACAAGATTCCATAACAGACAGACTGGTGGGTGCAGCGGCAGGACGCATAGTTATGAAATTGCAGATGTACTTACCACATGGCTGTGAAACAATCTGGCTACTAGGGCCAGACGATACCTCCGTTTCACGAGCTCTCTCTTTCTCAATGTCGAAGCTCGTGAGTTCAGCCTCGACAACGCCTCCAGCATGGCACGAACGCACCCCCTGCGAAGTGCTTCCCTTTGCCAGGGACAGTTTTGCAGCGATGTTCTGCCGTGGCCTACGTGGAGTGGAACTAGAAGCAGTCAACCTGGGGTTACTTGTGCTTGGTTCGTCAAGAGCTACTTTGGAAGCCCTGTTGACTTCCTTCAGAACTGGTCCAGCGAGGGTATCATGCTTGGCTGCCTCCAGAGCCTACACTCAAAAAAGTATCAGAAGGAGACAAAATTGTATAAGTAACTTCACGAAAACAAGGAGAAATTTAAGAAAATCTGTAATGGCATCCGAAAAGGAATATTGCATCCAATCGACTTCCGGACAAGTTTCCACGGACAATTTACTCAAGTGTTCTTCAGCCACGGTGGATTTGAAGCTAACTAAGGACACACAGTTCACCACGGCCAATGTGGAAGGATTTCTGCTCACATGGTTCTTTGACGAAGTCGATTGAGAGGCGCTTGCTTTAACTAGGCCAAAGTCTTGAGAAACGTCGGTGTCCCTCTCTGTTGCAGTTTGCATGGCATAGCGCTCAGTCGAGCGCCTAGCCTTGTCATCAAAAATGGCTCGATTATGCTTGTATTCTGCAGACTGTTCGGAGTATGGACGAACTTAGTGTACCACCTCAACAATTTGTGCTCATACAGGACTCAGTTTCATGTAATATCAAACATTCTGAGGTAGATGATTGCTCACAATATCACTCATCAAACCATCGTCATGATTAGGTTCCTCGAGAAGCACACGAATGCTTGCTAGAACTGCACCGATATTGAGAGACGGCCTCCACTGCCCCTGGAAATTTCAAGAGACTTGAATTAGTCATCTTCATAGAACTTGTCAGAACAGAACATAAACCAATCACCACGAACGAGACCTACGACGACGTGCTTGATAGCTCAAAGCCCTGCGATCATTAACTTGCTTCTAGATTTCTGAAATGAAAGAATTAACTGGTATAAACCTTGGGAGGCATGTTGAGGATGTCATGACAAATTCGGCCGCCACTGTCGATATTTGGGTGGTAAACAGGCGTGATAAATTTCACATTTGGAGGCTCAAACGGATACCTGCAGTGCAATGCAGATGATCGGCAAGTGAGTAGAGTACCAAATCTGTCAAAAGATGAAATAGAAGTTTTCTGAGTGCTGAGATGGACATTCGTGAAGAAAATTCGGAAATTAACACACACACACCGGCTATGGGGGACCACAATATCGTGCATCGAGGGAAAGCAAAGTCAGAGAAATGCTCACCTGTCAGGAATCTCCACCTCAAGCTTGAAAATACCCTTAGAATATACAGTTCCGTCTGGTCCCTGAATCTCTGCGAATGGTAGCAAATTCGAGAGATTACAATGGTTGCTGCACATCTTCTAGGAACCACGAGAAACCTAATCAATGTTTGCATTCCTCAGACATGTTTTAGCAAGTCGCAGTATCGCAGGAGAACGTTCACGCACATTGGCACCGCAGTTCGAATACATCAGGATATGCGGCCATGCAATGAAGGAGCATGAAATTGCTTACGAGCTTCCAGACGCGAGAGGTTGCGGTCGTCAGCGGGCCACACGCAAACACCCGGAGGCGGATCTTGCAGCATTTTCAGCTCCTTGTGCAGCCGCCCCGCAAGCCTCGCATCTTGCATGATCGCTATCGAAACTTCAACCACAAAGAGCAAAATTCCCGCAGGATGCAGAATAAGAAAATAGAGAAGAAACAAATTGAGGACCTGTAGTCGCAGACTGACCAATCTATGGAAACCCTAGACTACAACAACAGGACATGTCCATAGCCGAAGGGAAGAATGTAAAATTGGACGCACGGCAGAATCAGAAGGCAGTGAGGCGAGTGGCAACTGGCAAGGGAATAGCAAGCTTTGAAGAGCCCGAGGTTTCGTTGATTTGAAATACGAAAGCGCGGACAGAAGCGTCAGTCCGAAGTGTCCCGGCAAGAGAAATCAAATAGCGCATATCCACCGTGGATGAGAAAAATCCGTCGGTGAGGAATGCCCACCCTCGTCCACGACGAAATTGAGGATCCGCCTGAGGTGAATTTTTTGGTCCGCTCCCGCGCTCCCTACGTTCGCTTCTGTCGCCGGATGAGGAGGCGCCATATCCACCGTGGATGAGGAGGCGCCATGTCCACAATGGCGTCGTGTACGAGGGTGGGCATTCATCACCCTCGGATTCTCCTCATCCACGGTGGATATGCACTATTGGGGGCTTGAGAGCCAGGAACTGAAGGGGGGCTGAAACAGGGCTTCTTTTTTCATTTTTTATGAAGTGGCAAAAGTGGTGATATAAAATGTTATATTGGTGCTCCAAAATTCAACATTCATCTACAAGTGTTTGTAAATCTTTGGTGCATGAAACTCTATCCATGCAAATATCAAGATCCACAAGGAGACGTCATTAGAGTGAACCCTATCGTTTTTCATTCTAGAGACCCAGACTTGTATTGCTTCTCACTGAAATTTATCTAATGTTAGTAGCCAAGTTGACCCCATGTTATATCATTTGTGACTTTTTTCATGCACCCTATGTTTTATCGCTATTTTAGAGAATGAAAAGTGATAGGACTAATAATAGTGTGTTTTTATACTATTGTTGTTATGCTAACAAAGCCGTTGGCTTGTAAAGTAGGGCTTTTTCGGCTTTTGGGTGCCAGATTGCACAAAAAAAAATGGCGAAAGAATGGCGAAAAAACATTAATTTTGCCATAATAACTTTGAATTAAAAAAAATCTGGGATGGAATTGCCATATTGTGGATGAAAACATAATTATAGACTTGTAATATGTGCTAATATGATATTTTCTATCTAGTATGAGGATGAATGCAAAAATTTGGAGCACCACTAAAAAAATTTATATTGCCACTTTGGCACTTCATAAAAAGATAAAAATAAATATATAAAATGCTTGTAAGTACCATCTATGCCATGGAAGAATGCTTGATTGCAGTTGCTCTCACTTATCCAATCCTACACTGGTATAATCTGAAAACTTGACAAATCCCTAATGTCAGTTTTCTAACAAACCTTTCCTTTCTTCGCATGAAACTTTCTTCTAGGGTTTTGCAGGGGAGGTATGATACGGATTTCGGAATTTGAAACTCTGTAGGATGGAGAGGCAGAAGAGACCATCAACTTGGAACCTCGTCTGGAAAATCATCTTCACATTATCATGGTAGACGACCCATTTCCAACCACTTACGCAATTACCTATATTTGGAGTGCGTGCATCTGGATTGTGGAATTTTTTCCATGTACAGAAATAAAGTTTGGAAGGATTCCATAGTTTTCCAAAATTGTTTAGCTCAAAATATAATTATCCTAAATTTTTTAGCTAAAGATTTTGTTTGACCTATACTAGTCATATAGACCTTCCTATTTTTGACCACGGGCTGCAAACAAGGGCTGGTTCACATGTTGAGACACTTGTAGCCATTCATAGTGTGCCACAATTGTGCCGAGAAATGCACCATAACTAATCACTATTCATCTCTTCCTTCACGAAAATACAACAACCTATACCACTAAAATGGGGGGTGATCAGAAATGGGTCATCTGCCATAGAATAATTACCTACTTTGGTACCATATTGTTGCTAACTTGTCTAATACTATGCATTAAAATAGGGCTCTGGTTTGTTATAGAAAAAAATTAGTTTAGTTCATTTTTATTGGATCATGGAGCATCTTTGTTTAAATTTTGTAATCCTCACATGTTCTATGACATACAAGAATGTACTCCATTATTTATGGTGGGTTTTAAAAATTAAAATTAAAAAAAATTTGGTTGATTTTCATCCTAGATTCTCAACTCAATTCTTCATTATAAAAAAAAATGTCAATTCAAAATTTGTGGTGCAAAATTTTTAGAATGAGTGATATTATCATGCACATATTTAGCCCCAACGGCTACTTGGAGAATACAATGAATGAAATAATAGTAAGATTTTTTGGATTGATTGTCTATCTCCGCATTTTGGCTAATTTCTAGAAATTGTAAGGTATAAGATCCTTAAAGCGCTCGGGCTATAAAAAAGTCTTTTAACATAGAAGTACCGTCTTTGCTTTCTCACTACCCTGACAATGTCTAAACAATGTACATTACAAAAAGTGGATGCATTTAGTAACCACTACATTTGAACTTCAAATATTTATAACTAGTTCCATGAAACTCCAAAAAACATGAATCCACTTAAATTAGATGCCATTTACATTTGTCTTTCAAAGAAAATTTACTGAAAAATATTTCAAAGTTTTTAACTCTCCAAATTAATTATTTTTTTAGCTTTTTTAGCTTTTAAAAGGACACGTCAACCCTTAAAAGGATGGGCTGGTCATTGTGGAAATCATCCTTTGAGATACAATGTAAATAATTTGTGTGGCATGTTTAAAGGTTAACAAACTCCTACCTTAACTCTAAAATGTTGGACTAATCACTGTGAAAATCAACCATTTTGGTATTTTCTGAATCATTTGCTTAAAAAAATTCTAAAAGCACTCATTGAAATTCAACTACTCTGCAATACCTCCCCTTTTCACACCAAAAATTCCAAGGATGAACATTTTCACTTTTGTCTTATACAAGAAGGATTTTTTGTCATCCATCTAACACTTGGTGTTTGCAGCAACGGTACATGGTATATATTGTAACAATGCCATAGAATATAGTGTGAATCATCCTTTGAGGTACAATGCGAATCATTTGAAAATCCAAGAGTATTCATTGGAGATCAAACTTTTGTGCAAAACACTTCTTTTTTCACACAAAACTCCAACAATGAACATGTGCAATTTTATCTTACATAGAAGGTTTCTATGTCATCCATTGAACAATAAACGCCTGTGGCATTGTTCAAAGATTACCCCCTAAACACCTAGGCAAACTGCATTTTTTGGCAACATAGCAATTTTTGGCAGCTCACTACAAATGGAGTTTTTATTTTTTTTCTTAGAAACTTTCACACAACATTTTCCCAAGGAGTGGCTTTAAGGCCCAACAATTTTCAAAGCTTTTGACTACACAATTAAAAAGTTATGGTATGATATATTGTTTTCATTGCTTAGCATGCAAGCTAGGAAGCAAAAAAAACTTCTTGAAAAATCACTTTTTTTTAAAATTAAAATTTGAAATCAGTTCTTTAGATCTGCATATACATGGAAAGCTTTAAATCATTCCATTTGGATTAATGAAATGAAAGTTATGGGAGTTTTAGTTTGTGGGTAGTTTGTGAATAGTTATGGATTCTCTACTCTAAAATAAACTTTGAAGTCCTTTATTTAACTTAGTTTTCAAATTTTTTCAAATTTTTTTAAAGAAATGGGTGTAGATTGTTTATCACAACATTCCAACCATTGGTATTGAAATTTTTCAATTCCATAAATAAATTACTAACAATTTGGTACTTTGAATCATTTTATACTTCTTTCTGCTTAATATTTTTTTCCTATATCATCTTACAACTCCAAATGATCTGAAATTTTTCAAGCATGTAGCCAACTTGACTTTCAGAATGATTCCAAAGAGTAACCACCATTTTGAACATTTTCTTATGTAAATATGACCTTCTGAAGTGCAGCTGCTCGTTTTTTTGCAGGGTCAAAAAAGGATTTTTGTCATTTCAAACACTAATATCTTGCAATCTACAAGGTAGAAAATCCTGAAAAAAATTTCACATCTTTTCAAACCATCCTACTACAAAATCCTATGGTTACATGTATCCAAAAATTATTTATTTCAAAAATTTGGGTCTTGTACTAGAAATGGCAGTTTTAGAACGTTTTTGGTGAAAACACAGTCAAATACATTTAGGGGTTAAAGACCTCCTATCCCTTGTAAGGTAAGGTAAACCAACCTATGACAGGCCAACTGTCTAATGCAGACATCTACATAACCCCCCCATTACAATCCATTTCAGTTTTTTGCTTCTACAATTTAATTAGGTTGGTTAGTGGCCCACATTAGTGCATTAGGTGATTGTGATAGAATTAGTAATGACTGTCATAGGACACTTACACATTGTGAGTGTAAACTCATCATAAAGAGTTTTTTTTTTATTCTTTTGTGTGATGGCCACATTAAAAATTCTTGTGGTTGTGTTAGGAAATCTGAAGACTGCATTAGGTGGTAAGATGACCATCATGAAGACATATTTTATTGATTTTAGATAGTCTACAGACTGTTTTGGAAAAATACTTAAAAAATTCATAACAAATTCCTACTTTGTCCAAAAACTAAAATTTTAACTGCTTCTTTCATTTCTCAAAGTTGTCTCTGCTAGAAAAAAAATCTGATTTTATTTTGCTAATGGCAACATACCAAATCAGTCATTCTGCCTGTCATAGGCTGGTTTACCTTAGGTGGTTCAAAATGCGACCCTCATCTTCAAACAATCATGTAGGGAGCTCTGAGATGCAGAATAAATGGTTCTAAAATGGACTACCAACCTCTCTTAGTGCATGGTGTTGCATAATTAAAGGTTGTCAGTGGATGGAATAAGAATCAGGGAGGGGCCATTTCAAAGTCAAAGTGTATCTACTTAATTTTTCTAAATGGGAATTGATTGTTCAATTGCCTTCTTACAAATGTTAAAAGAATGTAGGATTTGTTTAATTTTAGTAAGTGTTGCATTTAGAAACCTTGTGTTTTACTTTTTGAATGCTGCAGTGTTTGTTTTTGGTCAAGCCATATTTTTTTCCAGACTGCACATGAGTGAGTTTTGCAAGGCCTAGGATCACATATAGGTCTCTTTGGTAGAACTCTTTGAAAATTCATAAGTAATTCATAAATGCTCCAAAAAATAAAAAACCACTTGTGTTAAATTCCGCATCAATTTTTCTTCAAGTGAAAAATAAGGAAAAATATTTTTGGGCGTTGAAACCCATCAAAAAGGCCCAACAGCCCTTAAAGTGTCGCTTTTTGAGCCACCTACCTTATAGCTTCACTGGCTGCATCAGTTACGTTACAGAAGAAGCCATCCCCAGGCAGGCAGGCAGTTACCAGACAGTCAGCTCACAAGCCGAGTGGGCTCCTCTGACGACGCTCATGTGCGCCTGCTTGCAAAAACTGCAACGTCGGTTGTTGCACTTCCTACTGCTGAACTTTTTCTTTTTTATTATGGCGCAAATCTTTTATATCTTAAATGAGGCTGTTTGTTTTGTCTTGTTTTGTCTTGTTTGTTATGGTGAGATCTCCGGAACTATGTGTCCCCTTGTCATCTTTTGGGTACCGTTAAAAAGCTCTCTTGTGCATGGACTTTGTTTCGTAGCCTTCCAACCCACCGCTAAAAAGATATTGAATTTCAAAGTTCTTTTTTAAATTAAAAAATTAAAAAATTATTTTTATTTTTATTTTATTATATTATGGCAACAACACATGGCATACTGGTCAAAATGAAATTGAATTGCAAAAAAGGTAGAAATTCAAAGCCACCCGACTAATAGTGGCAAGGGCTGACTGGAAACCAACTCCTTACGGCCTTATCTACCCATGCGCCGTCTTTAGTTTGGTGGTTCCCATCAGAGCTTCTCCAACGCAAACTGGAATTAGGGCCTTGAGTTGAACTTCTAACTTTTCGATGGTTTATAATTGGAATTCAAATTTCATATCATTAGAAATGCACTCAAATGTACTTTGCATAGGTACAAAACCCCTCAAACTTAAACATTGGAAAATGAAAATAAATTACTTCAAAGTTAGCTAAAAGACAAAATTTATAGAGGAGTTGACAAATTGCAGTTACCAATGCACATTTCACTGCACATTTCACTCCAAATTGGATTGCAAATTGGATTGCAAAGTGCATCGGTAAGTGTGATTTGCCAATACCACTATACTTTGTTTCTTTTAGTTAGCTTATGAAGTGGTGTTTTTTTGGTCCAATGTCAAAATTTGAGTTTTCTTACAGAGTACTTTTGAATGCAATTCCAATGATAGAAATTTCAAAATAGTGAAAAGTTGGATTTGTACATTGGCAATGCCTTTAGAAGAAATCTAATCCATTGATTGTTGAGTTTCTCTAGGATGGAGTTTCTTTGATCAAGGGACTTCAAAAGCTTGACACAGAATCTTGCTTGTGTTATTCATCACCCTTGCCTTGCGCCCCAATTTCAGATTCATTGTTGAGATCTTACCATTCTAACAACTCATTGGACAGGCAATAATAGTGACATGAATAATAGCCTTGCATAACTTTGTTAACCAACTTAAATCATTCTCCTTTGGAAATTGGGATAATCCCTCTTGGAATTCATACTAGTAAATTCAGTTTCATATGTAGAGAGTCATTGGTTGACTAGGAAGTTGCAGCATTAGGAGCATTGGTTGACTGGGAAGTTGCAATGCAAGTAAATTGCAACACTCAAGGCTTGGGGGAGCAAAATTGCCCTCCTATGGGTTAACAATGTTATCTGACTGCATGAATAGTAAGTAAGGCTGTGGATGGTCGTCGTGGGATGCCATCCCTGCCCTGGTTTTGGGTTGCTTGTTCCTCTTGGGTTGGACAGGGTTCGAGCTGGAGTAACGAGGTCGAGATCGAGGAGCTATTTCGGTCTGAAAGGACGAGAGTGACGATGGATCTGATGAGTATGTCATCTGATTCCACAGTGCTGTAAAAGAACCTAATTGATATGTATATATAATAAACTATTTATTGCCGTAGATGCTGTGTCCCATGTGTTTAATGCGGCAGGCTTGCTAGGTCGTCCTTGAAGGTCCTTCACTTGTACACTGGCGGTGGACCGGCAGGGACAATGGAGAATGTGAGAGAGAAACCCCGTGTTGGGTGGACCCTGTCCTAAAACCAAAACACGCCCGAAGGCAGTACACGCCCGAGGGCAATTACACCCGAAGGCAGGGGGGGAGGGCAATGGAGAATGTGCGCTGGGAAGGTAAGCTTAACTTATCAACTTAAGCTTAGGCACTGCGGTGATTTTAAGCTGCTTTAACTTATGCAACTGAAGCTTCTCCGGTAGTGTTGTCGGTTTCAACGTGGCGCCAGCTTTGCTCGTGTTCGGAGGTTCCACGTCTCTGAAAGAGATTCATCATCATTTTTTATTAGTCCAGTACCTACTCCGAAGGCAGAACTGACGCAAATCGTAGAACTGAAGCAGAACTGAAGTAGGATATAATAATTATGAAATAAAATCCGTGGCTACCACTGTAGACAGTACTGTAGGTTGAGAGATAGTACTTGACCGCGGGCCCGCAGCTTTGCTCGTGGAGTCTTGGTGCTGGACTTGACTAAGTTTACTTTTTAGTCTTCCCTTTTCTGTCTGTTTTAACTTATTATTCTACTCCGCTTTGTCATGGCAGGTGGGCTCTTCAATTGTATTGTCGAATCAAGTCAATTGCCCTGCTGGGCACCCACTCAGGGTTTTGCTCGTCTTCACCTCCGGAAAGAGCAAACCAGCAGAGTGTGTGGTTTCGTGTGTGGTTGACGGGGTGGGCCGAGGAGAAAGAGACTACTTCCGTCCTGCTGCTTTGTGAGAGGGTCGGGTGTGAGCAGATTTGGCTTCATCCATGAGGATTCCTGCGTGTGTGTTGGAGCAAGGATCGGAGGGGAGGGATTAGAGCTAGATTTGGGAAGATTAGGGGGACGGGGATCGGGCTGCTTTGACGAAGCGCAAAATTCATTTAGGTACGATTCGGAGCGAGCTCGTGATCTGTTGCTCATTGCGTTCTAGGCACATACACCTACTTCTTCTTCTGAACACTGCAAGTGCGTCGACGCCCGTGGTGAGCTTCTAATTGATGACAAGTGTTGACAGAGAGTTGGTTAGCTCCTGCTCCATCGTCAAATGCTATTGATATTGGTGAGAATTGAAGCAGCGCGCTATGATGGGCTTTGTGTGTTTCCCACTCCGCCCATGCTCTATGCTGGTGCTTGATTGAGTACAGGTGTGCGTCCACTGGAAGTAGATATCGCATGGCGGGATGGTATCGATTCGCCACTCACTGGCGGTTGTGGCTATGGCTGTGCCTTCTCGGGGGCGTCTGCCTGCATTCCGGTGCGATGGCGCAGACACCTGCAAGCTCGATGTGCCCTCTGGACTTCACAGTATTGAACAATTTCCCGGCGGTGGCTCAAGCTCGTCCGAAGGACGCGCAGTGCTTGACGCTGCTGGATGCTTTGGAGATGGTGTTGGCGGAATACCTGCGCAACACGTCGTACTTCCTGCTGCCTCCCGCGGTGGTGCCCGCCTGCCTGGACAGCTACCATGCGCAGTTGCGATCGCAGGGAACCGACGCCAACATCACTGAACTCTGCGAAGACGACCTACCCTCCATAATTTCGCGAGGCACGGACAACTGCCAAGGCATCCAACGCTCCTCTGACCTGACCGCTATCGCCTCGCGCTTCACGTCGCTGAATTCCGCGCGGCAGAGCTGCTCCGGGGTTTTGGCGGACGAGAAGATTCAGCAGAATGTGGACTGCGCGGCGTGCACCAAACAGTTGGCCGGCTTGGCGGCCGATTTGGGAGCGTTCAATGCCAGCGGCGTGCGAGTTGGGTGCCAGAACTACTCCAGCATGTACGTGGCTGCAGAGATCAATAGAGCTGGCCCTCTGGACCCCCACACGGCGGCGTGTCTGTTCTCCATCTTCCCGATTCCCGCGGGGAAGAAGAATCTCACCGCTGTCTACGCGACCGTGGGTGTCCTAGCCATCGCGTTAATGGGTTTCGCCGTCGGGTTGAGCTTCTACTACAAGCGCCGCCGCCGAAAGCTAGCGGAGGAGAAGGCGTTCATCAAACGGAACACCGATCTCCTTGAGGGCTCCATGCGCGCGAGTGATGGATCCATCATGTTCACCATCGAGGAACTCAAAGCCGCCACGCACAATTTCTCCCGAGAGATGATCATCGGCTCGGGTGCTTACGGTAATGTCTACAAAGGAGTCTTGCAGAGCGGCGTGGAAATCGCCATCAAGGTACTAAATTTATCATCTCTCCAGTCTCTCGGCATGTGACTACTTGGGTGTCATGGGTCAAACGGTAAGTATCTACCATTCGAAATTGACAATTGGGGATTGGGTCTCTACTGTCACGGCGTGCAGAGATTCAAGAACTGCTCACCAGCAGGAGACAAGGATTTCGTGCACGAAGTGCAAATGATTTCGAGCGTGCGCCACCGAAACCTGGTGAGAAAATTCTCTGAGTTCTCATCACTTCAAAAGCATTTACATACAAGCACTCAGACAATGTCAGCAAATGCAACTTACAAGCGCACTTTATGCCTGCCTTTGCAAGAATCATTCAAGAAGACTCGGTGTCTACAAGGTTCTACTTTAAAGAAACAAGAATTGAAGATAGGAAACTCACCAAAGACGACATGTTCAAATGGATGTGTGCAGGTGGCGTTGCGAGGATGCTGCGTGGCCAGCGGAGGAGTGGTGGAAGGGCACCAACGCATCATCGTGATCGACTACCTGCCCAACGGCAGCCTGCAGGACTACATGTTCAAGGCCAGCAAGCCGCCGCTGAACTGGCCCACGCGGCAGAAGATAGCCATCGGCGTGGCCAAGGGGCTGGACTACCTGCACCATGGCGTGCAGCCGGCCATCCTGCACCGCGATATCAAGAGTAGCAACATTCTCTTGGACGCCGACTGCAACGCGTGCGTGGCGGACTTCGGCTTGGCCCGCTTCACGCCCGAGGGCTTCACGCATGTGTCCACGCGCGCTGCGGGCACGTTCGGGTATGTGGCACCGGAGTACACTATGTATGGGCAGCTGACGGAGCGCAGCGACGTCTACAGCTTCGGCGTGGTGCTGCTGGAGCTCATCAGCGGGCGCAAGGCGTTGCAAAACGTGGGCGATTTCATTCTCATCACGGACTGGGCGTGGGCGCTGGTGAAGACCGGCCAGTGGGAGGCGGTGTTGGATTCGCGGATGGGCAATCGCGGGGCGGCGGAGGACATGGAGCGCTTCGTGATGCTGGCGCTCCTGTGTGCACATCCTCTGGTGGCATGCCGGCCCAACATGACGGTCGCTCTGCGCATTCTGGAGAACGATCAGAAGCTGCCGAGCATTCCGGACAGGCCCATCCCCTTGACGGCCCACCGCGACGAGATGGAGAAGTTGAGCCGTCGCCATGTTCATCCTGGCAGCAGTGGTTCAGGCTCCTCCATCACTCCCACCTCGCGAGTGTTCAGTGAGACAGGATTTCGAACCTTCGATAATTCCGCGTCGGAAGGCAGCAGTAGACTGGATGGCAGATAATACTAGAATCCAGTTACTGGAGTTCCAAAGGCTCAGGCCAAAGCCTTGGGTTCCCTGCAGGCCTGGTCACAGCCAGAGGCGATTTCCTCTGCCGCACATCTACCATGGAAATGGAGGCCGATCGAGGGGACTGAGCAGTTACGAAACGCAAGCAGCTAGCTATTGATCGACGCAGCCGCCTTGAAGCACAGCTCCCGGCCAACAGCCTATGTTCGCAATTGGGGAGGCATAAATCCAGGTGTCCAAACAGGAAAGCTTTTTTCTGCGGAGAAGGTGAATCAAGACTGCAGGCAGCGCAAGCAGTCTTGCCATCGTCTGAAGACAGTGTAAGATTTTAGTTTTGTATCATTATTATCATTTATAGACAGGCGGATAGATACTGGGTTTAGGGTGTATAGCATAGTGCTCAATTTATGTTCCGAGTGCTATGGCACCGGTTCAAAGTTTGGAGTCAGAATTCTGAGTTCGCTCTATCTCTTGCTCTCGCTATATTGTCCTGAAAGGTGCTGGTCGGGTCCGCCAGCCTTGTTCAATTCAAACGTTTTCTAGTCACTTCTGGAGACGTCTTGTTTTTAGTGGCAGACTCCTCTTTCAAGTCCTGGGATGTGGATTTAGGGTTTGATGACCTTTTGTCTCCCACACCTTGTGACTCCTCCTTTCCCTTTCCTCTTTCCTGATGCTCCTCCGCTTTTCAGCTTTTCTGTCCACGCATCCTCCTCATGTGTCCCGCCCTCTGTGCTGGTTATTGACAGCGACTACATGGCAGTGCCTGCCCAATCAATGTGTGTCCTTCCTACCAGTTTTTGGTGTCAGCTTCGGTGGATTCTTCGCTACGGTTGGTTTCGGCGAGTTTAATCATTGGAATACTCCGCAGATCCGGAATCAGGTCATCGTGGAACCATAGTGCATGCCACAATGTTGATATTCAGCAACAGGAGTAGCAGTCGCGTGGGGCTGCGAGAGACCCCACCCTTTCGATGATGATCCATGGCTGTTTCTGATTCGTCGATCCTGCATTCTCCTCCGAGCACCGAGGCCCCGGGCTTGTTGGAGGTGGCGATTGTGCTTGCTTGGCGTTTCATCTGGCATCGGCAGCATCACCATTTAGGCATTCCCTTATGATCGATTTCAGCAGCAGCTCCAATTCTTTCTGACAAACCATTCCTTCAACAACATGCGATGTTTTGGGTGAGTCACTCGCACAATCCCGTCCATGCTTCCACCGAACCGATGGTTGAATGTATGTTTGCATGGGTTTCTTCGTCTGCAGTGGCTTCTTTTTGAAGCCTTCAATAGAATCCCTCACAGCAGCTTCCTCACCTTGTGGATTCTTCAACAACCTTTTCAGGCTCCCTATCGTGCATTCAATTTTCACCGTCTCTCAGACTGAATCACTTTCCACGAAGTCCTTCATGCGATTGTGGGTTTCCTGACATAGCTTAGACAGTGATTCAGATTGTGTCATGGCTGAGACGAATAAATGTCTCGCGAAGTGCTGAAGCAGTGGCTCCAGACTTTGTTTGTTCTCCATCGTCTTCCTCACCCCAGGACATAGGGTTTCACAGGGCCTTCTGAGATAGGATGGGGATCGACTGTCCATGTTTAGCTGTGGTGATGGAAATCTTAGAACCTGAGTTCTCAAGCCGGTACCTGGACTTTCATTTAAACTTGGAACCCAAATGCAGAAATCCCGTAGGGGTCATGGTTTTGTCAATGGTGAATATGATGATCATGAGAAGAGTATTCCAGGACGCTTTGATATGAGAGAGCGAGGCCACATGTTGTTAGGAATGTAAGGAGAGATCAGGGTCGAAAGTTCGACAATGGAGTAGAAAAGAAGGCAAGAACGACGAAGGAGCTCGGTCAAACAGGTGTAAATCGTGGAAGTGAACTCAGTCTATTTGCATACCACAACCTGCGCCTACGTCTGTAGTTCTGCTGCTGTTGGCAACGCTGATGGTTGACTGTGCTGTGCATGTGCTTTAGATCAAGAAAGGATCCACCGGAGGGAGTCCTTTTGGGTATGGGCAACCCTCTGCTCGATGTATCTGCTGTTGTTGACAAAGCCTTTCTTGATAAGTAAGCCTCTTAGTCATAAACTCCTTTCAATTCATCTTCTTCCCAGTTCTGGTGCCTCCTGTTACCAATCATTTCATGGAGACAGTGACAAGTTCCAGACGATCTTCACCTACAATATGTTGGCTGAATTCTCGCTGAGTTCATCTATTGTGCAGCTTCGTCGATGTCGTCACAGAGATGCATGTTGGTTTCCAGAATTGTCTTGATCGGTGCAGGTTCAATGGCTGGGCGCCAGTAGATGTGACCTTAATGATGGTAACAACGTGGTTTCTCCTATATCTGATGAATCTATATCACAAATGCGGTGAACTTTGTAATGGTGGCTCTTGTGTTTAGATACGGAGTTAAACTGAACAATGCCGTCTTGGCTGAAGAGAAGCACATGAATATGTAAGTTGATTCTTTGTCGTTTAGCTTGGAGGGTGAGTTTCAATGCAAGTGTGGACTTGTTAGTCGATTCGTCTTCACGCTCTTCATCGGAAGTCTGTTCATAAGTAGAAACAAATTTCATTTCACACTTTTCCGCTGTCAACGCGCTTGAATGCTTTGCATGTTGCAGTTTATTTTAGGAGAGTCTGCTGATATTTGTCTATATCATTGTAACGTTCTGTTTTGGTCCACATAGACATGATGTATTGCTTCATCTCAGTGGTACAATTGCTAATCTAATCCTTCTTGTTTATAACGTAGGTACAAAGAATTAGCTCAAAAATCAAATACGACATACATGCCTGGAGGTACGGCACAACAATTGTACCAAAATATTCAATATTCTTCTGTCATAAGAGCTAATAATTCTGCAACTGATATGGTGGATGTATGGCACGGAGCTTTCGTGTCTTCATTTGAATTTTGATTTGATGTTTTTGCTGGCAGGTGCAACTCAAAACTCAATCAGGATTGCACAGGTACAAGTATTCCAACTGCTTATTAATAAAGTCTGGAGGTTCTTGATTTGAGTATCTTTGAGTTCAGACGAGTACAGGAGTAGAGTAGAGCCTTCACTATCTAAGCAATTTTATTTGGCAACTAAGAACTGAAATCAACTCTGGATCTTGTTGTTCAACGACTGAGACAATTGTCCAGTTTGACTTCTTCGTCTTCCGTCGACCTTTGAGCTTTGTACTAATGTGGTGTGCAATCACCGGTACAGTGGCTGTTGCGAAAGCCCAAGGCAACAACCTTTGTAGGAGGAATCGGCAAGGATGCGTTTGGAGACAAGATGAAAAAACTTGCGGCTCTAGAAGGCGTTAATGTGAGTGCCAGCAGGTAGCGCCAATTGGTGCGCCAGTTGTTTCTGATTTACAGAGTCATCAATATTGCTGCCTCGTGCAGTGCAGAAAACATATTGAGAGGGCAAGGCTGGGCTACTGCGTTTCAAGGAAGCTTTTAACGACTGTTTTTGCTTGTGTTCTAGATGTTATGAGTGTTAATTATTTCAGCCGCAATTTTTCCATCGAATGACTGACTAAACCTTTGGATCTGTCATGTTAATGGTGATGATGTTGAAGGTAGCCTATCATGTTGATCCTACCGCTGCGACTGGTTCATGTGCCGTACTCGTTGTGGGTGGTGAAAGGTCAGTTCTCAGCTCCTCCTAATTGCATGTTAGGCTTCCACAAAGATTATGATTCATTTTGGTTTCCAAGAAAGGAAGCCATTTCATCAATTACGTTAGATCATCAAACGCTGAAGCAAAACAAGTTCAGAGTCTGACATAAAGTGCTGGCATCGCTGCTTTCAATAATCTGCAACATTAGTTTGGATAAGTTGCGAGTGTGTGGGTTTGATGAGAGATTCATCTCACTTGTATTACCAAACTTACCAAACTTATCAACTCTTTTGTGACAATCATTCGCCTTTTGTGAATTGGCAGGTCATTAGTAGCGTATTTGGCAGCTGCAGGTATGTACAAAATTGATCACTTGCGAAAACCAGAGAACTGGGCTTTGGGTGAGTGTCTGCTTATTCCAATCAGTCTCTCTTTCCTTCACTTTTATATTAATTTAATGTGTTGCTACGAATCCAAGTTCCATGTTGGTGTCTTGGTTATGGAAAGGTCTATTAACTTGGGCATAGTTAAAGAGATGGGTTGAATCATGCTGGGCAGTGAAGGGAGGGTGCAGTTGAGAAGGCCAGGTATTTCTACAGTGCAGGATTCTTTCTCACTGTGTCGCCTGAATCCCTGATGCTTGTCGCCAAGCATGCCGCCGCAACAGGGAAGGTATGGAAATAAAATTTATGTTTCGTTTCACTTCATTTGCAGTAGATTACTGTTCACATTTGCTACTATTGGTAGAATTGAATTGCGGTGCTCACATGTGTATGAATTTTAGCTTCTAGAAAAGCCTTTATTTTAGGAATGGTGATCATCTTCAAAGAGATAGACGATACTCTCATTGACTTGCTCATTGCAAATTCCTACTGATTGCCGATTATTTGGGGGTGTATCGCTGAATGAATGACAGATCTTTATGATGAACCTTTCTGCGTCTTTCGTTTGTGAGCGGTTCAAAGACCCTCTTATGGCAGCCTTTCCGTAAGTAGACATTATTGAACAAGCATCATTCTTGTGGTATACAATTTCATTGATTAACCTCTACCTAGCTTCGAAATTACTTCGAAGAGTGTCAATGCTTTCATGAATCCTTTACATGTATCCTTGCAGACTCGTTCAGCTTTCTTCACTGTGCATGTGTGGTGCTTTGGATTTATCAATGCAGAGTGAATTGACGAGGGTTGTGGGAACAGGTACATCGACTATATATTTGGAAACGAGACGGAAGCCAAGACTTTTGGCAGAATGCAAGGTTGGCAGACGACTGATGTGGGAAGGATAGCTTTGAAAATGTCTGCACTGCCCAAGATATGCGGCACCCATAAGCGAATTGTGGTCATCACACAGGGTGTTGATCCTGTAGTTGTTGCCGACGATGGCAAGGTATCTTCCCGTCTCACCACTATAAGAAACTAGAGTTTTTTTTGACGTTTTTAAGTTAACGGATTTTAGATGACATCGAATATAACAACCTGTGTTTTCTTGTCAACAATAACGTCCATCTGACGTAACATCAACATGTTACGTTGGACGTCATTGTTCACATAAAAAGATGGGTTGTTACGTTTGACGTCACCTAAAATCCGTCACCTAAAATCCGTCACCTAAAACACAGGTTTCTTATGGTGCACCAATTCATGTCCAACACCACCAAATATTAAACAATGTTTTCAGTAAAATTATATATGTTTCCAAATATATATAAATGTAAAAGTTGCCAAAACAGTTTCATTATTCTGAAGGCTTTTATTATTACTACTATCACTATGAGCAGCACTTCTGGATTATTTTTATTGATCTTTCTATCTGAATTCAATCTGATCCGTGCTCTCTCAATTCATGCCCCTGTAGCAGCTTTTGATGTTCCCGGTGGTTTCACTGCCGAAGGAGAAGCTGGTGGACACGAACGCAGCAGGAGACTCATTTGTGGGAGGGTTCATGGCGCAGCTGGTGTTTGGGAAAGGCATGGCAGAGTGCATAAGAGCCGGAAACTATGCTGCCAACGTTGTTATCCAACGTCCAGGCTGCTCCTTTCCCAAGAAGCCCAACTTTGCGTACTAGACTGCTATTTTGTGCCACAATCCTCACTTCCTGGCTAGTAAGCTTCCTCTTGGACCTCACGTAGAACCGTATTATATCCATGACTTGCTCTACTTGAATGAGTGTCACTGGACTACCACCTGAGACTACTTGAAGGCGACTTGGACTGGTGAAGAACTCATATGGGGTAGCTCCAGCAATTAAGCATTCACAGTAACACTTGAAAACACTTGACTGTAGCTTAATATTTCTTCAAGAGAATATCAGCAGTGTCCTGTTGAATCAGTGACAACTCAGTTGGCTGCATAATTGAATTTCTTTCGTGCAGGCTGAGGGAGGTTCTCTCTGTTAGATGTTGAATCTGAACTGTTAGGATTCCCACTCCGAGATGGAAGGTTGGTGACTTTTTGAAGCAGTCTCTGGATCAGTATGAAGCTCCTTCAATACAGAGTTTTGAACACCGGTACAACGACGGTACTCCTCCCACTGGGTACTGTTGCTTTTGCAAGTCATGCCTGAACTGCCACTCCCTGAATGAGCCCCATTTCCTAACCTAATTGCGTTTGGTTCCTACAAGCGCGTGTTTTTTTGGCGATTTGGCGGCCATTTGTACCAAAGTAATTGGCCCAGTACCACGCCCTTGAACAAAATGGTACTGGAAAGTCGCTCCAAAACTTCAAAATTTAAAATAAAAAATCCTTGGATGAAATTGTTAGATTGTGGATGAAAATAGAATCTTGGATATGTGATATGCACTAATGTGATATTTTCTATCCAATATGTGGATGAATGTTGAAATTTGGAGCACTGCTATAACATTTAATATTGCCACTTTGGCACTTCATAATAATATGGAAAAAAAATTTGGTTTCCACCTTGTCTTTAATCTTGAAATGCCTAAGGATGTTTTGAGTCCTTTGAGGATGTTTTGAGTCCTTCAATATGATTTTAGGAAGGCATCATGGATGGAAAACTATATTTTTTCATCCAATTTTGAAGGTGTAGTATACTGGTACTCTCTTCTTGTGATATATTATTATTTTTATTTTTATTTTTAAGGTGAATCTATGAATCACTATGTAGTGTATTTGTCAAAAAAAAAATTCTTTATTTGAATTTAAGTCATAAATATTATCATTTGGGGATTTGATCCCAACTAATGAAATGAAAATTTGGAAAATTTGGAAAATTTAATATTTTATTGCAATTTGAACTTTGAACCTATTATTACGGAGTGCTTTTAAAAAAAATAATTTACAATGATACAATATATTTGCACCATGATATATTACACTAACATACACCTATGGAGAAAATTTCAGATTTTTTTATTATAATTTGTATTTTTAAGCATATATAGTTTCAAAATGGGAGCATACAAAGGCATGAACTTTAAATTTTGAAAAAGTGATCATAGGCCCTTCTTTTCAAAGTTAAAGTCAATTGGAATAATATACCAATTATATATGTTAGGTTTGGAAGCACATGTCAATGAATTTAAACACTTTAAGAAACTCGTGTTTTTTGCAATGTCACAAAAAATGGGAGATTACGTTTTTCAGGATATCATGTGCGTTCGTTTGTGTAGATGTCACCTAAAATTCGTTATAATTGACGGGCAAAAAACATGACCATGTTTTCAAAAAACGTGCTTGATTTGTGCTTGTTATACTCTAACATCACATAAAACATGCTCTCATGAACTCCAGAAAACATGGCATGTGGATACCACGATGGCGACACGTCAATGTTTTCCATTCGGGCAGTGCCACATGCGATACTTTTTCATTCCGCCCGCCTATGACATGGCACCTGACAAGGTGGAGGGAAACGATGACGTGGCATGCCTAGTCAACATATTTTTATTTTGTTTGAAAATTTTAATGTTGTTTTTTGAGACATCAATTGGTGTATACCCTATCCATGAGGCAAAATCAACAAAAAAATAATTAGTTAAAATAAATTATAAAATAAAATAAAATCAACAAAAAAGAATGTTGAATTCACCAAGAATTAAAGAAGACTTACCATCTACCATCAAGAGAATTTTTGATGGCCAAATGAAGGAATTCCTTTATTGAAAATTAGATTACAGAGGTCATATTTGTATCCATTCTTTGTCTATGGTAAGACAAAAAATATGGGATAACTAGAATATAGAAACTTGGCCAATGTACATCTTGACATTGTTTCAAACATCTAGACGTTGTTTTTGACATTTGCATCATATTGTTTCAGACATTTTACATTGAACACAATTCTTGTTGTGTATATTCCAAATGGATTGTTTCACTTTTTACCACCCTACTTGTATAAAAATCATCTCTTTTCATCCATGGTGTTCATCCGTCCATTTCTTTTTTTTTGCAAAGTATGCGATGTGGCTGCCCTTTGCCTAAAATTTTCACACATGGTCAACATTTTACCATAGACTGTAGTAAGTTTTACTAACTTACCTATAGGCAAAATTGGTCTATTTGTTGACATGGACTCCTCATGTCTTCCTAGATGTCAAAAAAAACAAGTCTATGTTTTCTTTGACGTCACTCACGACATGCCCGTCACAGTTGACGTTCATGCGTTTTTCAAATAGCATGTACACGTTCCCTGCAACATCCAACAGAATTTGCATAAAAAAATCCCGTAGATTGACCAACATTGAGACATCTATACAAGCAAGGCACGTTTTTTGCTAGCACCCCCCAAAACGCGGGTTTCTTATAGTGAACCTTTAATGATGGACCTATGACTCCTTAGTTGAAGAGAAATGATTTTAACCCCTCTAGGGGTTGGTGTCATCAAGAATTTGTTCATCTAAGGTCCCACAATTGCCCTTGTTACAATAAAATTCATATCAAATGCCAAACACCCTAAAAAGATCTCAAATTCTTTATGTCACATCAAGTGATATCTAAGGTTAAATCATTTCATGGGATATTATTTAATGGACTAAGGTGATTTATTTGGCAAGTAGTATGCTTCTATAGAGTCATTAGGAACCCCATGCAAAGTTAAACCTTTGTTTCATCAACTAAGGTTTGGAATACTTAGACAAATAAGGTTCTTTGACTTGACATTTTTGTCAAGTCAAGTTTTGTGTGTGTTTTGGAGAGAGCTCTTTTGTTGTAAAGATTGTGGCTATGGTATTTTAGCCATTAATAAATTTTTGAGTTTCTCTCATATATATCAAAACTCTTGGATTCTCTCATGGTGGAGTGAAAGACACTTGATTAATTTGTGTAAGTAGGACTCCTATTTTTTCCTTTGAGAGGATGTTTCTAATACTCTCTTGTTTTTATTCTAATTGATGAATGAACTAATAGTTATGGCTATTCAATAAATTATACGTGGTAATTTGTAATGACATGACATCTCTATAATATACCATAGGTATACATAATAGTGCAAAATATCATGGTGTAAACCAAATTTTTGTGTCAATCTATAAATGCAAAATCAAAAGACCATGGTTACAAGCCTAAATTTCAAATACTAAAAGAAACTTCACATTGTTAGAAATTTAACTTGATGTTTTGGCTTCCAAGCAATTGCAAGTTTCCTAGAATGAAAAACAAAAATATCCATCATTGATAATTCAATAAACTATTCGTAGAAGAAAAATTAGTATATATTATAGCTGAAAATTTTCAAAAATATAATTTTTACCATGCTAAAAAGAGAATTATTTTACAAGTCCAAACAATAATTGTGAAGTCTTCATCAAAAAATGCTAGAGAGAACTTATCTACCATATTGTTGTCAATGATTTTATTGGTTGACCTAAGTATCAAAAAGCATCACTCTTTAGAGCAACAAAAGCCTATCAAGAGATAGGCTAGGATTAGGTGATTGTAGTATCACACTTGAGTACAGAGATACAAGACTTGGGCTATTGGAGACACCGTCTAAAAGATAGTCCATGTGGTAAAATGCACTGAGATGTCAATTTTCTAGACCAAGGTCACTTGTCCATGTGAAACATGTAACAAGCATGGAGCAAGTTACTTTGGTGTTTTACCTAAGTTGACCTAAGTTTTGCCAATAGACCTTCAAAAGTTTGTTCCATCAAAACATAGGGTCACAATTTTGAATGGTAGATTATGTACTTTCTCTAATAGTACAATTTATTATATTTGCCTACCAACAAATCACAAGTCTCCCAATTTCTAGAAGCAAAAATTTCACTATTGATAGTCGGCAATGAACTATTTCTAAAAGAAAAAAAAATAGATTTATCAACCTAGGCAAAAATACATTTTTGGGGTGTGCCAAAAAATATATTTTGGCAAAGTTAAGCATTAATTGTGTACTTTTCATTCAATTTAGAAAATGGAAGAGCACACCATTATTTGATATAAAGTAGATACATCCATTTTCATTGCCACAACTAGGTGGGGGGTCCAAACAATAATTTTTCTCATAAAAACATGACTTAGAGAAAACCAAACCTAATTGTATTCAAAATTTCTAACATTGAGACAATATTCTATAAATTTCCAAAGTTGAAAATATAGGATCCTAGCTAAGGCCTATTCAAACCTCCATACTTCTCTTTCAACAAAAGAAACAATAGTAGAATTAAGATTACATTTATCAAATGGAGTCATATGGAGCAAGTAAGGACTCTTCAACTCTCATTACATTAGGATGACCCATTATTGTTCTTCAAGTCACCGAGTATAATAAATTGATTGGATCCACAAATTCAATTTTTTGCAATACAAAAACAAATCAAAAAAATTTCCATATGTTTTTTAATCAACTTAATTTTCATTAAATAAAAAAAGTCATGTTATAGGTGGTTAAGCAAAAACGCAAAGCTTTGTAAAGGCAACTATACTTGTCCATTGGAATTCTACTAAATGTGGTTCTTGGAAATCCCCAATTTTCAACATTTTAGTGTCAAAAAATATGTCAAAGATTTCTACCGATGAAAAGAATGTCCAAAAGAGTGTCAATAAAAATGTCAAAAAAATGCTTTACTTTGAAAATGCATAACTAAATCTACAAATACAAAACAATTTGGGTTTAATTTGACTTTGTCTAGCCTTTTAATATAATTTAAGTAAGAATTTTTTTATAAATTTTTTTACACCTTGGAGAAAAGGAGATCAAATGTGCAAGAAATGCTAAGTAGAAATGTCTTCTTGTATAAATTATAGAAAAATCTCCAATATTGCACATGTTGCAATACTAAGAATTCCTACCACTAACTACAAAGTGAGGGATCCAAATCCCATCGCTTGCATGTTAACCCATAAATGCTGCGGAGGACGTTCTCCGGTTGATGAATGACAAAGAATCTCTCCATGTAAAACAGAACCACAACTATTTGTCTTCCAAACTTTGTGTGAAAAGAAAAGGTCTTCTACAATAGTTTGACTTCCAATGAATACTTTTGCATTTTTTTAAACCAAAAATTTGCGTAGTACCAAAAGAAATAATTTCCACGGTGACTAGCTCGTTGTTTAACCCTAAACCCTAAACCCTAAACCCAAGACCATAAGGCCACCATATGGCTTTTACAACTACATTTGTAAAAAATTTGATATGTGAACCTCACTAACAATCCGTAAGCAACAAAAAGATCCTAGATGATTTTCTCTGCTAAATGTGTCAGTGCGATCCGATTGAGAAACGATTGAGTAAGCATTTTTTGGTGAATTTTTTGAGAATGGAAAAGGCATTGTGGGCCATTACTTCACATTCTCATATCTTTTTTTCTTCACCGCAAAATGATTTGAAAAAAATTACTCATCAATTTTATGATGATATGCATACGTGGGGAAAAAAATCAGAAATTTTGGAGCACTTTTGAGCATTCCAATTTCAACATTTTGATTTCAGCATACATACAAAGTATTTCCTAACCAAACATCTCTCATCAATCTTGTCCATGGTGGCATTTTCTGAAGAATTGAGCAATTTTGTTGATTTTTTAATAAAAGAAAGCTAAATAAGTCTTGTTTCATTTCAATGGTGGTGACTTCAAAAAATTATTCCACACAAATGAGGAACTATGTTTGTTACAAGAGCTAGTTGAGTAAACAAGGACTATGCTCAAATACCCCCCCAATCCTTTAGGGGTTAAGGTTAAAAGCCTAGGCTACTTAGACAAGGGTGTACAACTTAGAATTCATAGGCAGGCAATCTAGGTAGCCAAAGAAAATTCAAAAAGTTCATATATTTTATTTTTTTGACCCAGACACTCTTTTGAACACTTCTTTAAAATTTTGACACTTGTTCCAACAATCTTTTTGACACTTGTCCCAACACTCTT
The DNA here is from genome assembly GCA_951230915.1 of Antitrichia curtipendula. Lineage (NCBI taxonomy): Eukaryota > Viridiplantae > Streptophyta > Bryopsida > Hypnales > Leucodontaceae > Antitrichia > Antitrichia curtipendula. The sequence goes on along the minus strand of OX579642.1, from coordinate 200,795 downwards.
TTTGGCATTTGTTTTATATTATTTTGACAATCTTCCCAACATATGAATATCAACATTTTTTTGAAAACAACCCTCTTTTTTTTAGTGGCTATTCAATCCAATTAGCACCCTTTCACCTTAAATCCACACTAAAAAAGTCATAATGCAATCCTTGACAATTTCCATTACATTAAAATGCAAGGGGTTGCTTCTTGAAGCTTTGTGACAATTTTGGGATCAATATGGATGCAACACATGCCTCTTTGAACCTACATCTGAAAATAATCCATATTTAGTTGTGTGGTGGAATTCAAAAAATGGCACTCTTACATCGTCACTGAATCAACTTGACTATGAACCTGTTTTTTTATTTTCATTTTTTATGAAGTGTCAAAATGGCAATATTACATGTTATAGTGGTGCTCCAAATTTCAACAGTCTTCCACATATTGGATAAAAAATATCACATTAGTCCATATCACATATCCATAATTCTATTTTCATCCACAATTTGGCGGTTTCATCCAAAAAAAAATTAATTTGAATTTTTTGGCCATTTCATCCAAAATTTTATTGTTTGTTTTCTATGGGCTTGGTGTAGGTCCAAATTGGTTGTAAATAATGAACATCTTTGTGTTTCATTAAAAATTAAATCTATTTTCAAAGTCTTTACAAGTAGGGTAAATAAATAAGAATAGAAGATTTTTTGCATCCACATAATTTTGTTTTAACTCTAGGGACTTCACAATCAATAGCAGTAGAAAAAATGAATAACATTTTAGTTTCACACGAGGTACTATATTCAAAATTTGGCTCGCAATATCAAAAAATTGGTAGAAAATTTGTTATGTTTTGTGTAATTTTCCAATTCAATATTGGAACATTTTCAAAGTTGGGTAGCAACAAAAAAAACCCTCGGCTGTACAATCCATTTTCTAGAACTAAAATATTTAAAGTAGTGATGGTAAGACTGAGCCCTTGCAGAAATTACAAAGTCCTTGAGATTGATTGTGGTACTTGGTAATCAGAGCTTTGAGATTTTTGTAGTTTCTATTGTACACAGTTTGCAAGCAACGGAGGGAGAATGATTCCTCCATTGTCAGTCATTGCGTGAGCTCTTTGTTGGATAGAAAAGACCTTGAAAATGACGTAAGGTACACACCTCAAAAATGGCACCTGACCTTAAAGCGCCATCTACAGGTTGTGTACATTTCCAAAATCAGTTATGTACCTATTTGGATGGAGCGCTTTCAGAAACAAACTTTGACCCTTAATAACTTTTGCATATAGTATCCAAATGCCACGTTCTGTGGTGCATTGGAACCTCCTTTCACTTGCCAACAAGAATATATGAAAATTTGACCAGTCTAATAGTAGTAACTAGGCTCAGTAGCAAAAAGTGGCGGTTTTGGGTGTACCCACCTTAGATGGAGCCTTGTCGCGTTGCCTAAGAAAACTGGAAAACTGGAAAGCATTTGGCGTTGATGCGGTGGAGCCCAAAAGTGCCATCTTCCCGCAAGTAGCAATGCTCTCAGGCATAAAGTGATTCACCCTATTTCCTACTAGTCCAAATTTCCTCATGTATCCAATATGTACATTTTGTCCTGAAGTGTACCCGCTGGATACATAAGGATTCAATGAAATTCAGATGAGAATGGTAATAGGCGGTGCTGGTCAGTAGCGGCCCGGGTGACGTCTCCGACTGGAGGTGCTCGCAAGCCTTGACCAAATTTCCTTACCAGCACTGGACTGGACTGGTGGGTTGCGGACTCCGTTCGTTCGTCCGTCCGTCCGTCCGTCCCTCCGTCTGTCGGTTAGCCGCGTGGCACACCACGCGATTGCGCCGCCCGTGCCGCAAGGAAGAGAGAAAATCTCGACCGTCCAGCTGTACGGCCTCGGGAGCCTGTCCTGGACTCCTGGTCTCCCAATAGCCTTGGGAATCTTTTTTCCCCTAATCTGAGCTTATGCTCGGTCATGCTTCGCTACCCTCCCCAAGAGGCAGTTCCTCCTCCTTCCTGTTGTGTTGTGTTCTTCCCTTCCTGCATCGCCATCCCGTTTTACCAAAGTTCCAGCCATTGTCGTCGACTCCATTGCCGTTGTTCGCAACGCCATTTATCCTACTTCCCTGCAGGTTTCATTGCCTTTGCCTTCTCGACTTTGTCCATTCATTCCTTCTTTTCTTTTTTTGCTTCCATTTCGGTTCCAGGCGGATTTCCTGGATGTTTCGGTCTCTTTGGCTTCTCCGCACGTCGGTGTGCGTCCTAGGTGGTTTCGTCCCCGGGGCCGTCAGCTTGGTTGGTGGTTGGTTGGAGGATTGGGTAGGGGTTCTGGTCATTTGGGTTGTGGTCGGGGCTTCAAACCCTAACTTAGAGCGGATGAGGTCTGATGTGGGTGCTGTAGCACGTGTTCCATTTATGTGTCGTTCGTGGGACTGGCCTTTTCTCCTAAATCCCTAAATTGTTGATTTTGAACAGACTCCATGCGGACGGTGGCGTGTTTGATCGTTTTGATCGCTCTCATGGCGTCCTCTACCGGAGGCCATGCGAACCATGGTCGAATTGGCATCCACTCTGCCCTCGGTACGTGATTCTTGAGTACATGCGCTTACCGTTTTTTCATTTTTGAAATATTGGGTTTCTTGCTGTTAGAAGGGATCCTGTTTAGGGGATAGTGCTAACGCAGTGGATTTGTATGGAAGTTTGGAGGGGATTTCATGCTTAGGTATTTTGGGATTTCTCAAATGCATTGCTGTGCATTTCCTCTGCATTAGGTTTAATTGAAAGTGCTTGTTGCTTATGACATCGACTGCAGATGGGCGCTGGCCAGATCTTGTGGGGCGAGATGCCGAAGAAGCGAAGACCCACATATTGACCGAGAGGCCCAATTTGAAAGTGCAAATCGTAGGATCGGGCATGATGACAACAATGGATTACAACACAAACCGCGTGAGACTTTTTGTCGACGATGAACGGAAAGTTGTGAAATGTCCTACAATTGGTTGATGCGTTGAGAAACATCACCCCCGTTGGTGCATCTCCTTGTTTCACCAAAAAGGAATGTGAACCTTGGACCTGCTGCTCCTAGTAGGAACTTGCCCCTGTATATTGACGGTTTTGAATTTGAAGTTTTAAACATTGTATTGAGATGTCTTGTTTCTTCTCATCTGTCATCTATCGGTTTTCATTTCCGACATTTTTGTTGTATTTATCTTTCTTGAACTGTTGTCTAGCAGTTCTCTTGAAATCGGTTGGAAAATCCAGTTGGTAACAAAACCCTCTCGTTCAGCTTGTATTGAATGTGTTTGATTTTTTGAGGTTGCAACATTCACAAAGGTTCTTACTGTAAATAACTTGCCCTGCATCCATTCTCTGCCAGTGATTGAAGAGGTTTCACCGAGTTTGTAGAGTTGCTGTAAGTCAAGTACCCGTCAAACGGAATTCAGAAATATAAAAGCTCCGATGATTGGTGGGTATCTACTTTGTTTCAGAAGCCACACAAAATGTTAATGAAACGATCTTTCTGGTATCCAATCATTAATAGGTCTATCAATATGTACACAGGCAGTGTAACATCGTTTTCTAAGGCATTTCATTTCATTTTAATTGTTGGTCCAATCCATTTGGTGTTTAACGCATTAATGATGTGGAGGACACCCTCTAAATTTTGTGTGGAATTTTGTGTGGAAAGGGAAGATCTTCTACAATAGTTTGTCTTTCAATGAGTGCTTTTTCATTTTTTTGAGCCAACAATTTGCATGGTATACAAATAGATGATTTTGGAATGTATGGAGCCAAGTCCAAAGGAATTTTGGAATTGATTCTAGTTGGATGGAAGGTTCTTGAATATGGATTAGAAAAGTTCCAATGTGCTTTCTATTGTATAGGTAAGGTCACTATTCTTGAAATGGACCACTCTTCAAAATCGACACCTATTTTTGAAGGAAAATTGAATAGGGAGGATATCCAAAATGGTACACATGACAAGGGTAAGTATAATTCTTTTCATTTTAACTTCTTTTCTAGTATCATTTCTTCATGTGTATCACATGGATTTTGGCATCACCTACATAACACTTTTAGCACCTTTCATTTTGCATCTTTGAATAATTTATAACTAATTTACAATGCATCCAAAAATTATGGAACCACTTGTATTTTGATTCATAGCTCTTCAACAATGTATTGAAGTTATTGATCATTTTTTGGAAATTATTGTTCATTTTCTAAAGCATATTAGTTGTGCAATAGAGCTCATTCTTGTGATTTTAGGTATAGTTACTTTTATCTTCTAATAAGTCTTGCAACCCCACTATGAATGCCTTCAAAAAAGTTCTTTTTAATTCCATTTTAAAACTATCCTACTAAAACTATCCTATTAAATTTATTATTTTATGTAATCTTGATCAACATATCAAATTTAAATTTCAAGAAATTTAAATTTCATTTTTTATTGATTAATTTTTTGTATTTTTCATTGTGTTATATAATAATTGATTGAAAAATATAGCTGATGGAATTTTTTTTAATTTTATTGTGAAAACATTTAAGAAACATCAATGTGCACATTTCACTTTCAGGAAAAATCCGCATGATCCAAGAAAACTTTTACACTACAAAGAATTCAATGTCAAGGTGTCACTAATTATAAATCTGTACAACAAATTTTTCTAAATTATAATTAGGTTTGGCAAACAAATTTTTCTAAATTATAAATAGGGTGGCAAACAAATTTTGTCATTGTACTCAAAGAAATAGAAGTAGTTAAAATATATGAGTCAATTAGTAAAATATAATTATAATTTAGATATATCTATTTAATAGAAATTGGGAAGGCAATACCTTAACAATGAATTCTCTATGGTGTAAACACTAGGAAAAAAATAAGCCTTTAAAGAGATTACTTTATAGTGTGAGTTCCCTTCAATGGAACTCATTGCCCTTTTGAGGGATAATGGCCGTTGTTCATCATCAATGATAACTAGTGGTCACATTAAAATAATAATAATAATAATTAAAATTAAAAAAATATTTTCAAAATTTTAAATCAATTAAAATTCTAAAATTCTAAAAATCAATTAAAAATTTAAAAAATTTAAAATTAAAAAGTTTAAAATAAATTATAAACTTAAAAAATTTAAAAAGTTTTAAATCAATTATAAGTTTAAAATTTTAAAATTTTATAAAATTTAAAATTTTTGAATATTAAATTTTTGAAATAAATTCAGTAATAGCAATCTGATGTGGTCGCACTGTCTAGTTCTATAATTTTTTATTTTAATACTTTATAAAATTATTTAAAAATAATTTATGTGATATGTTCCATGTTGGTTAGGCCCTAGTTTGCTGGTCGAAAAAAGAAAAAAAGAAAAATTGACTAGTTTTTCTTGTTGTTCTCGTTGTCCACAGACTCACAACCCCTTTTAGAGCTCTTTTTTTTCTTAATGATTATCTCCAACTAATGTGCATTTTTCTTAAAAGTGAGATGAGTGTACATTGCTTTTTTTTTAAATGTTTCTTCAATAAAATTTAAAAAATTCATCACTAATATTTTTAAATCAATTACTCCGTATTATGTAACATAATAAAAAGCACAAAACAATTTACCAAATATGAAATTTTTGTTTTTTGAAACTAAAATTTGGTAGATTATATAAAAACCGGACATGAGAATTTGGCTACCAGTGTTGGGAGCTTAAAAGCATCTGCCTTCGAATGCATGCGTCAACATGAGGAGCAATTGAAGTCTGCAATTGCTAGAGCTAGCAAGACAACAACGATGAAGAAAGAAGAATTTCATAATACACTTACATAGACTAGTTCAATTCTGTCCACAATCCAATTCTGCACCCTATATTTGGCTCCAACTCAATCTATTCAAACATCCAAATCTCTCCAAGAAATCAACCAAATTTGTCTAGAAATTTGATAAATTTAGTGCATTAATGTCATTAAAAGTAACATATTAACACATAATTGTTGAATATTTAAGTGCTAATAGATACACAAAAGGATAGTCATGGGTTGTTAATAGGACATTTATGACTTCGCTCTATGGACGTTTTGTAATTTTAGGGTTGAATACTTCAAAAATTTACAAAAAATATAATTTTGATTAAAAAATTATAATTCCACTTGATTTTTACTCGTGAAACAAGCGCACACCTTTGAAAATATGTACTCCTCTTGGAATTGGTTTGAAGATAGTTAAATTGCAAATTAGGGTGGTAATAGGCTTGTCTACAATATCTTAATTGGAGTTCATGGGATTCACCACTGAAGACAACACGGGCCCTAACATGACAATGACGTTGCAAATGTAAATTCCTAGTACGTAAGTGTCAGACATGGCAACCATCTACAATCCACCTTTGATATTTGTTAACACTTTGGAGCAAGGAAACTTGTAACACTTATGTAGTGTTGATATTTAAACACTTATTAGGGGTAGCATAGACAATTCATAACACTTACATGAATAACACCTACGTGACTTTGGAATTAACAATAATAATACTAATATAAATAAAGGATGAAAATACATAAAATATGAATGTTATCATACATCTAGGTGTAATGGAAGAACAATCTAAAGTAGTTTGATGAAATTATTGTGCATGGCAAGGTCCTATTTCATTTTGAAGTATTCAAATGCTTTAGATGAGGGTATAGCACTAGCATGCCTTTGTTCCAAAAACAAAAGGATTTGATGCCAAAAAGGGTGAAATATAAATATTAGAGGTTGATGGAGTTTATAGCTAGTATTGTCTACATGATGTTGAATGAACCATGTATGATGTAGAATGTATGATGTATAAAGATAATTTGAGTTGTATACAATATTATTAATGCCAACTACAATATGATGGACCTAATTCAATTTCATCCAAATTATAAATTTTCATAGCTTTACTTTTATCCAAATTAACACTTATCAAAGTGAGTTCATTGAAGAAGGGAACACAAGTTTTATAAATTCTCTTAATAGTTAACAATTAACATTTACTAATGCATTTTTGGGACTTTTTTTAGGGAGTACAATTTTCCTTAACACATATGTGATTTTAACACTTATCGGGGTAACATATATAAAGGGTGGACTATATGATAAAACTCCTTGAACCATGAATACTCCCACTAGTCATTGCATAGGCATTCCATAAAAAAAATCGCCTGAGTTTCTTTCCTATTTGAATAAGAATTTCTAGCATTTGAACAATTGAAGGTGCCTAAGTCACTCTAGTGGCTCTTATATACTCCCCTTTGTCTCACTAAAAAACTCCAAATCAAGCACAATTTTTGTCCCACTAAAAACCTCTGTTTACAAATTTTGACTGTTGAATAAGCGTTGACTATATTGAATGACGTTGTGGGAGTTATTTAGTGGCAAGCAATCAAGGAGCATTCCTCTCCTAGCAAGCTTTGCTTTGCCCATATGAGGCACCTTCTACTTGCCTGCTTCTTCAAATAGTTGTGTTGATAATGGATTCGGTGACCACTTGGGCACTATGCAGATTTGTTCATGAAGGGGGACAAGTTTCCTAGTAGCGGTATTTAGATTGGGAGCATATATTTCTATAATCCCATTGTTCCCATCAACCTTTAAATCATCAGGAATGGTGAGTTGGCAACATTCACAAATGGAGCTCAAATTTGATACCTTCCGCATAGATTTTGGATGCCTAAACAATGGCACCTAAACTAGAAATTTTACATAGATCTAAGGGGTGGATTACTAGTTCATGAATGTATGTATTACTGGCACAAAGACTAAAAATATAGTTAATCCCTTGTGGGGAAGGTTTTTAGAGGGACAAAGGGAGCAATTTAAGATGTTGCTAAAGTAGGAGGCTTAAAAATGACACATCTAAAGGCTGGTCCGCCTTTTTTGTGTATTTTAGTGGACGGGAATAATTTTAGCTCATTTTTCAGACAAAGAAAAATAGATGAGGAATCTAACCCAAGTGGTTTTGTATTTTTCCAAGCATTTTTGAATTACTTATGAGTTTTCAAACGAGTTGGGTCATAGGTTCCTATTTATGACCCTAGGTCTTTTATAAATGGTTCACTTGCAATTCTAAAGAAAGATGGGGAAAGCAAAGCGAACGATTGGCTCTTGTAATTGATAATGCTTTTTTCCTTGATTCATTCAATGACTATACATGTCAATTTTAGAACCAACTCATGTCCATTTCACGTTCATTTATAGGGTCCATTCTTAATGCCCGTTCCATTTCAGAGCCTCCTACCTTACCTTAAGAATTTGATTGAACAACTCTTCCACTTCCAGGCAGTCAGGCACAGGACGCTGTAATTATGGTATATTGAATTTCCACCATGAGCCTGGACTGAAGTTGGACTTGCTCTTCGATCCAAAGTACGGTATGCATCCCTTGCAGTACCAACGTATTTTAGCGTGATTGATGTGAGATTTGTGGGAGGTGTGTAAGAGTTCAAGTTTTTACCAAGTGCTGTGTAAGATTTTTTTAATGCTATTTCAAAGAGGGAGGATATAGATCACTACATTTGCACCTGTACAAGTTGGACTTGCTAATTATACGCCCAACGGAATTAAAATGGCTGTGGGTAAGAGGCGTGACTGAGTGAAAGAGTATCAGGTGCCTGGCTAGCTAACGGATTTAGTGTCCTCTAAATTATGTCTCTCCCGTCCTGGTGCTGCAGCAGCAGATCGACTGAGGTTGAGCCCGTCATCCTCGAAGAGCCTCAGGAGGAATTCTAGCTCTCTGCTTCGGTCTGCACGTCGTCCTCCTTGTGTCCCTGTTGTTGCGAGGGGGAGGCAGTTGCTGCTGCTCCTGTTTCGTGTTACTGCGATGCAGCTATGGCGACCGGTGACCCACCCCAGGCCACGGCTGCGATGGGTCCAATGCCAACGCCACCTACAACGTAACTCAGACCCCGTGGTGGATCGATTTTGCAGATAACTGCGCTTGCGAACCGACCAGCCCACGTCGAACTACTGCTGCGCCATCTTGTCCTCACGCAACCAAGTGGAGCAGATTGGGGGGGGGGCTGGACGTGAAGGAAGCTCGTGACCTACGGTGAGATCATCTACAAGCCCTTGCTGAGTTTCCATACGGATGTGGTGGAAGCAGACGCTTCCCGTTGGAAGCACGACCACGGGCACGACCCTTACTGCGCCTTCATGGAGGCGAACGGCGACATTGACGCACGCGGCGCGCAGGACACGAAGAACGCCGGCATGCTGTACCTAGAAGCCATCCATCGCTTGAAGTAGCAAGCATTTGTGCCCACACGCACTATTCAGGTTACCTTCACGCCCGACGAAGAAGTGGGAGGAGCGGAAGGCTTTGGTGCCTTTTGCAAGTCGGCCGACTTCGCAGGCTTGAATGTGGGCATTGCCATGGACGAAGGCGGCGTCACAAGCATGGCCAATTTCAGTTTGTAAAGGAAAAGTGAGAACAACGTCAGTCACTCGCGGAAACCAACAATGATCCAACTTCAATTCATCTCTTGCACTTGATATATGGAATGAACAGTTGGTATTGGACGTTATAATATACTAGTATATGATATGATATGATATTTATGTCTGATTGTGTGTCTATCTCATTGCTGCTGCTACCTCTGATTTAAGCTTATCGAATGCAACAACAATTAAATAATGAATTCAATGGGCAATTTCGTTAAAATGGCGGTATTCAGTTAGTTTGGCACTTTTAACTGTTCAGACCGTGCACTCTGAAATGGTCTGAAATCTACATCCACTTTAGATTTCTGACATCTATAACATTCCTAGATATCTGAAATCTATAAAACTCTTAGTTTTTTCAAAATTTTCAGTCTGAAATCTATAACATTCATAGACTTCTGAAATCTACAACAGTCCTAGATCTTTGAAATCTATCTTTGTCCTAGATGTCGCTTCTATGGTTTAGAATGGGCACTCTGAAAATGGCACATGGAATACCGCCATTTTAACGAAATTGCCCATTTAGTCGATTGCTGCCAGCCAGCTTCGATCAAGCATCCATCCTTGACCCATGACAACATGAATTAATTCGTTGCTCGCTACTACTTGACTTACTTCATTTATGATGAGTGATTTCTGTCATCTAAATAATTGTAAGTTTGCCACTAAATTTTGAACCGACCCCACTGTAACATTTTTGGGTTGGTTCAAGCCTACAGGTGTAAAGTAAGCAAACCTAACTGAGCTATATTTGTTCTCAGACTTGCAAAGTAATAAAAGTTTACTAACTAATCTGCACTATTATTCATGGAAGGGAGCTGCTGCCAGTTTGTGATCTTCAATGAAATTCTGGAGTCATCTGTGGCCAATGCATCGAACCCGTTCTAGAATCTGTTGAAGTAGACGGTGGAGAGCACTGGCTACACCCTGTCCGAACCCCAGGTCGTCCCCGCCTTCGATCACTGATGCTCGCTTTGTCCGCGCTCAGCACTTTCCTGCCTTCAATATCGCCCATGTACGTCTCCCACACGTACGCCCAATCGCTACCATGCCAACAATGAGGTTTCCATCCCCTCCTATCCTTCAGGCTCTTCAATCTCCATCCATTGAACTTGGAAGGTAGAGACTTCATTAACCATACAATAAGTTCATTTGAGGCTCCAATACTGACCATTCAAGTGAGTTTTGAATTGTGCTAGCTAATTGTGAAAATACTTGATCTATTGACATACTCTCGAGATCTGCTTGGGGTGGTGCTGCTGCAGCGCGAAGTTCATGAACGCTGCCATCTACCTGAATGGTATGCCTGAGTGTCTACGAAAGCATCCTCCGTGCGTGGTCGCAGTTCACTGGCCAATGTGAGCAACGCAGCAGCAGTGAACCTCATATTCTATAATTTGGCGTATTTCAAAGTGTACCAAACGTTCGGACGGACATCCAATTGCAAAATTTATTTCAGGATGGTCATCTTAGTACAAGCTGTTACAATGGCAAATTTCATAGCACCGAAAGTATGCCCCAGAGCTTTGAAGTCTACGGAGAGTTTGGATTTGAGGGTCATCTGGCCACTTTGACGTTTTAAGTTGGGCAACTCAACGTTGAGCCAGTATCTTGACCTAAGCTGCTACCATGGGCACCAATTTCGTGACATCGTGCTAGTGTAACAAAATCTAACCTTATTAGTATTGGATGAAGGGACATTCAGGAGCTAGTGCAGCGGCTGCGTTTGCAGTAGCTCAAACCTTGGAAATGGTTTAGTAGGCAGCACTTTGCTCAGACACCTGTTCACCTTGACAAGTTGCTAGGATTTCTAAATTCATGCATGGTGTTGTCGCAACTGACTTGTAGATGGTGCAAAATGGTAGTGGCATGATTATTTTGAAAACAAACATTTATAATGAGGATTGAAGTTATTGCACTTGGCACCCAAAGTAGACAATGACCTTCTAATGTTAACTAGAAACTAATCAACTAGAAACTTTTGACTATCTACCAATCTCAAGGAACTGCCAAGGTGTCAATCTTCCACCTTCGCAGAGGACACCATTCTCTACCTAGCCTACGAATGTAGATAAACGATGACAAGTACTTAACCCTAGAAGGATGTTGTAGACACTAAGTGTGTGGTAGATAATGGAATATCCTTCTATTTAGGATAGGAGTTCATTCTTGGAATTTTGTGTGAAAAGCAAAGGTCTTGTACATTAGTTTGACCTCCAATGAGTGCTTTTGGGTGCTTTGAAGCAATTGATTCACACAATACCAAAAAATATGATTTCCATGGTGACCAACGTGTCTTTAGGGGATTAAAAGGATCCAATCACAACAAATACAACATCCATTGTCAAAACAATCACCAAAATTATGATGAGCATACAAGACCAACATGATTGAGGTTTAACATGATTGATTGCACTTTTTTGTAAAACACATTTTGAACTTTTAGGAACTTTTTAAAATTTCAAATTGAAATAGGAACTAGACTTCGTATGCTTTATGTCATTACTTGAATTCAAATTCAGAAGTAAGTATGCTCTTCTTTCTATAAAATGAGTAGTATGGATATATTTATCATAGTTTGCATTACATATTTTTACAAGTTTTATATTTACTAATTCAACTTAAATTTTATTCTACTACCTCTTTTAGAGTCTTTTATTTTGCTTAAGGAGATTTATCTACAATGTTTTGATTTCATCTTACTTCTTATAGGTCTACATCCTGAGAATTAGTAACATTCAGTTTATTAGTAACATTCAGTTTATGCCTCATCTCTTGCAATTCCGTTCTCGTTGGCCAACTTATTAATCATCCTTAAAGTGTGCTGGTATGTATTATCAATGGAGTGGATTGTCCCCATTTATTAAAAAAATAAATATATTGTAGTAGTTATGGGTCCTTCGAGAATGATTTGGATATAATTTAGTATGCTAAGTATTCTCTTGGGATGCTTTTCCATGTTAATAAAGATGTCTATACTTTGCGTGATAAGATTTATTTCATGAAGGAGACCATAATGAGGCAAGTATTTATTAATATGTATGTTTTGCTTATAATATGTATGTTTATAATATTTAATAGTAGAATGTACATTTTCAAAATGATATGGAAGCATCTTTTCATTTTAATTGAATTTTTTTTTTAAATGTCTTACTTATCTTTCTTATTATTTTTTGATATTGTAAGGTAGAAAAAACAGATGTGAAGAAACAACAATGGCAAGTGTTGTTACCACAACCATAAGGTATATTTTTTAAGACACTATAATTCTTGGATTTTAGTATATTTATTAGAATCCGAAGTAATCTTAAGGACCCTTTGGAGGATATTGGAGATTTTAGGTTTAAACTTCTATGGTTTTAATATTTGATTTGATTTCTTACAACTTTTTGTAAAGATAGAAAAATGCACAAGCTATATCCTAATATATTGATTATTTCAATAGATAGAAACAAAAACTATTCCATGAAAAGCCCAAATTTTAGTTTATATAAAAGTTATGGACAATCTTGATTTTGAAGCATTAACCCCTTAAGGCCTTGGACATTTTTAGATTAAATAACATCATTGTTTTTGAAGTGTTAAAGGTTTAGAAATCATAACCGTACAATCTTGTGATGTTCATACTAGAGATCATCTTAAGCAAATTTGGAGTTATTAGGCATTAGAGATTGTAAGATCATATTGTTTATTTTGAAAAAAGACTAAGATGCATTTAGGTTTCCCTTCCATCTTGAGTTTGTATCTTCTTAATAATTTTTGGATGAGTGGAAATTAAGTGAGTTTAGATTCTCAACTCAATTCTTTAGTAAGAATTGAAATTCAGAAGTGTAAGAATTTTAAGGTTAAAAGCTTAAAGGCTTGAAAATCAAATAAAGTGAGATCCTATAAAATTAATTTTTTTTCTTTAAATCCAAATATCTTGCATTCTAGGCAATCAAAGAGCATGAAATTTCTTATTTATATTTATACACTTGTTAAGTACATCTTCTGAGGTAAAACATGAAAAAAAATCAAGATTTATATTTTTTTTGCTCTTTGTTGAAGGAATGACAATTTTGATGATAAAAGGCCCTGGGGCTTTGGGGATTAATGAATCATAGTGACATGTGAAATGTCCTTTCTTGTATTATTTGTTAAAAACTCTTATAATTTTTTGTTATGTATTGCAGACTTCTAAATACTGTACAATTATAGTGTGGAATTTGTGACATATAATGTTCTACAATTTCAATGTTATCTAACCATAACAGGAGTGTGAAACATAAACAAATTACAAAAATTCAATGTTTTTCCTTCTAAGGATGAAGAAGAGTTTGTTTATTTATGTATCACAACCAAAGTCCCTAGTGATACAAAAAAATATTATTTTTAACTATCTATTTTATTTTAGATCTTATTATTTTAAACTAGTGTAGTGTTTTCAAGTTCCTCTTTTACTAAAAACATGAAGTTGAAATTGAATTCATGTTTTATATCTTTATGTCCTTGATAGATGAACGTAGGTACTTGGAAGACACAAAATTTCGATGTAAATTATGTTGTTCTAGATCAAATGACAATATAAATTTCAAAGATTACAATCATGGTGTTAAGTACTAAGATGAGATTTCTGAAACCAAACTTGCTCGGAGATCATGGCGACTTTGACTACCATGAAGAGTATATCATGACTCATTATTCTTCAGAATACTACGTTTAGTTTTTGTTTTTACTTTTGTATTTTAACTCTTTAGTACCTTAGCATTTTCAAGTTTGTTTTCTTAATTTGTTTAAAAAAACAACTAGTATTTATAATGACCTCTAATTAAGAAAATTATTCATTTTTCAAAATTTAACAGTATAGATGTTTAATGAGCTTGTTCATGAGTATGCATGCAAACTTTGAGAATGAAATTACAAAGGAACCTTGAGAAGATAATAAAAAAATTTATGTACATATTTTATTATTAATATATTGCCCTTTTTTATAATGTGTAAGAAATTTGCATATAAAAATATTGGGATTAGAGGTGACATAAACAACTAGAAATTCTATGAGTACACCAAAAACTACTTTCTAAAATCTTAAGTTTAAACAAAAAGCTTCAAATTCAATCCAACTTAAATCTGCATTGCTATTGTTAAAATGCAATTTCTTTTGATTTATAAAAACTACAAATAACTCTATATCATCACTTGTATGTTAAATTTTCAAAGGTAAAAATTGTGAAAACACTTTATTTATTTTTTTCTAACCATTTTATAAGCTAAATTTTGAAACATCCACATTTGATTGCTAGTGTAGTTAGAGGTTGAAATATATTGAAAATTACAAGTGAGTATTGTACATCTCTTTTTATATTCTTATATTTGTGTCTTTTATTTTTGCAGCTTCAAGACCTATTTATTATGAACTTTCTCAAAAATGGGTTTGAGATTATTGCCATTTTTTTGGCTTCAGGAATTTCTATTCCGTCATGTGTGTGGAATGTTCTAAGGATTGAAAAAGTGTGTATACTAGATAAAAAAATGCAAAAGGCTTATGATAAAGATAGAGCTAAGCATGATTGACTATAATTTGTCACTTGGTGGTGTTAATAGACAACAATGTCATTGATAGTATCTTTGTTTTCGATGAAATTTCTTCTACCGATTATGTACAAATTTCAAAAGATGAGGATGACCAAAACCAATGAATAGCTGAATATTCAAAAAAGGTTATCAAGGAATCCTTGGAAAAATAGCAATCTTTAGAGCGTGTGAGTCCCATATTCGTCACTTGGGACTCATGCTTTATTTTTTGCGATTTTTGCAAAATAAAGTTAGTAAAAACCTACAAAAAGTCATAAAAAAAGTGTAAAGCCAAAATAGGTATGTCACATGCCAATATAGCATTTGGTTCCTTATAGGTTAAATTTCCCTAAATAAATCCAATTTCTACTTGTACATAGGTTAGAAACCGGGAAATTAGATAAATAGTAGGAATAAAGTAAATCTAGCCCAAATCATCCAAGCCTACGGTGCATGTGACAACTTATGGCTAAAATTGGTCCGTGGGAATATGTTGAGGTCCTAAATTCATTCCCGGAGATAGGTTTCATTTTGATTCCCTATAGTATCAAAGAAATAGCGGAAATCCCAATTGTTGGCCTGCAGGAATTATAAACTCAAGATGGACCCATAAAAAGAATTTATGGGTGGAATATGGATTTCTAGGGTGGAAATCACATTTGGAACTCAACGGCGAAAACGGTTTGCCAAGATTCTCTTGTATGTGAAAGATTCACTAGTTGCCGGAGTTAAAAGAAAAATGTGGAATTTGATTCTCCTCTGACCTTTGTGCAAAGTAAAAATATGAGCTTGCACATCCTTTGTAGAATTCCATGAGAGGTTCCATAAAAAGTTTCGGAATTTTCTAACTTGAAGAAGATACCCTTCCGAACGGTCAACCATCAAAACCTACGATGGAAAATTCCTAGAAATTACTCAAGTTGTGGTAAAATTTCACTAAAAATTAGAATAGATTCTTTTATGCTAATAAGACGCTCCAACAAGTTTCAAAACATTCCAATAGCCGAAAGACCTAGAATTGGCAAAGATCCTCCCCAAATCGGCAAATTTGAAGTTTATCGTAGAGTTGACCGGTGTACCGGGAGCGGACGAAGTCGGAATGAGGCCCAAGTTAGGTCTTTTCTTACTCCCTCACACCTATTTAAGACCCTAGGCTAGTTGATTTCTTCAGAAAAGTCGAACTCCAAAATTTGGATTTTTACCCCTTTTGGGTGTTTAGTTAGTACTAGGTTTTGTTAAGGTTTTTGGAGTTTGGTTAAGAGGTGGGAGGTTCTTCTAGACTAAGAATGGCCTTCTAAAGCCAATGACGCAATCCCTTTGTGATTTGGAGTCTTTCTCCAAAAGTTAGAGTTTTGATTTAGCATAGAAAGTCAAAATTGAAAGATTAGAATGAAAATCTTAGTTGATAAGATTACGGCTTCGAAATTGAAGGGAGGTGAGCAACCTTGGAAAAGTATTTGAAGGGGCTCATTCTCTTTTCATTCCACCCCTTGTAGCCATTGTTTTGGGCTCTCTATACAATTTGGGTCCATTTAGTTGGACATTTTGGCCATTGCATGCTAATATTGCCAAAATTGTGTTTTTGGAGCATTTTTAGCTCCGCTGTCAGTACTTTTCAAGCTTGCCTTGAAGAAGATTGGGGTCCCTTCAAAGTTTGCCTTGGTTTCTTGTATTGAGGTCCTTTGAGGTATTATTGTTGAAATTTGGAAGCTTTGAACCAATCCTAGAGCTTACCTCCCACCGTACCTTGGCAATGCTGCTTTGGGGGGACTCTAGTACTTGACGTGTCACCTTGAGGTGTTGTTCATGTGGCCAAGTTGTTAGTTGTGGTGGAATTTAGCACGTGGTGCAATTGCGGCGAAACTATAGTCTTTCATGTTTAGAATTTTGGGTGTTAGAGAAAATATGGCAAAGCTATAGCTCTTGGTCTTTAGATTTTAGGTATATTTCAAAATCATGGCAAAGCTTTGGCTTCCATACAACTATTTCTCAAAGTTTAGTTTCTAAAATATTTGGAATTTTTTCAAAGTTTAGCCTCCAAAATTAGTGTCCCAAGTGTCAATTTAACATTCCAATTTAGTATGCAATTACTGTGCCAAGAGAAAAGCAACTCTTGGTATTCCCAAATTTCCAAAAATTAGAAGCTCGTGTTAAAAACATGTTTGGTAGCCTCAAAGTGCCCCCCAAAATGAACCAGTTGGAGGAAGTAGGCGGCTGTCAAGACCGGGAGTAGGCTCGAGCTTGACTTGAACTATTAGGTCTCCTGTTCAAACTGATCCCGACTGACTATTGGGGTCTCTTTGGCCCGATTTAAACCGAGATTTGATCATTTCCTGAACTGGACAAAGTCTTGATTATTTTGAATTGGACTAGAGCCTTGATTATTTTGAACTAGACTAGAGCCTTGATTATTTTGAACTGGACTAGAGCCTTGATAATTTTCAAACTAGATCGTGTCTTTGATTATCTACTCACTTTATTCAATGAAAACTAAAGTGCTACCTTTGAAAACTAATCTTGTCTCTTGACATTGACTCAAGAAAAATCCATAAAAATCAACTAGGCCTAGAACTAAATATTTTGAAATTAGAAATTAAGTAGCATAGGAAGATAGTAGGGAAAGAGTAGAATAGAAATAGAAATTAATTGCCATCAAGAGTCAAGCATAGGAGGTAGGAGAAGTTCAAAAAATAGGCATTTAGAAACAAGTTAGAAAGAAGCTTCAATTGCAAATGAACAAATGAAGTGACAAATTGAGAGTTGAAGAGAAGTTTAGAATATGATAGGATTAGGTGGAAATCTTAGGAAAACGTTTGAGACCATTGAAAGGAAGATAGAATAATAATTGACTTGCAAAAAGATAAGAAGTTGTCAAAGATCAATTATTATTTCAACAAGTGAAGCATTAGGATTCTAGTCCACCAAAGTCAAAATTTAGCATAAAATAATGGAGGAAGAATAGTGTTAAAAGAGAAAGAAAGGTAAGGAAAAAAAGAAAGAAGCAAGTCCAAGAAATTGACAACCTTGTATTAAAACATCTTTTTTAAGCGGTGAGCACAATTCAACAAGGGATCCTATCATGGCAAATGATAGAGAATTTGAAGGAGTGTACAACTACCTCAACAACGACACCAATTCTGAGGTAAGTTACTAATTACAACCCTCCCTTGTCAAATTATCAAAATTGGATGTATAAAAGTAGGACCAAATTGTAAAGCCAATTCAGAGTGTTTAGCTTAGTGTTATTCCAAGAATCAGATAGAAAATGTTATAGAACTAATTTAGTGGTTTCCAAAACCATATTGCACTTAGAAATTGGAGTCAAATTGGAAGAGATATTAGCGAATGAAGTTTAGGAGTCATATTGGATGAAAACTAGTCCATTTCATCCAAAAGGAACAAGAATGGAAACTTAAGTAGAGACTTAAATCTAGAGGTCAAAAATAAATCAAAATTCAAGTTATAGGTTAGTAGAAAAGCACGGATGAAGTTCTAAATACCAATTAGCGGTCAAACTTCATCCATGGATAACTCCTAGTAGGAAGGCCCAATTAGCAAGTGTCTTAGCATTCTAAAAATCTAGAATTAATATCTACAAGGAAAAATTGACAAAAATCTAAAAATAGTAAACTGCTCAGAGTAGCACCAAACTACATAAGTAGGATAAGGATAAAACAACTAATCAAAAAGGTAATCAAAGAGAAAAATTAGATTTAGAAATAGGTAGAAGGAACTTAGTGGAGTTCAGAACTAGTTTAATTTTAGGAAAATTCTTAATCATCGAGGAGTAAACAATGGATGAACTTTGGGTTAGGATATGGACGAAATAGGACAAAAGTCATCCATCCAAGTTCAAACTTATAACTTAAGCAGAAGCTGGTAGTATAAAGCCAAAGTCCAAAATTCAAAATAAATTAGAATAAGGAAAGGGTCTAAATACAAGGATGAAGTTATAGAAGCTAGAACTTCATCCGTCCATAACTTTTGCTAGGAAGGTCGTATGATTGTGAGTATTATATTTTTAGAAATGCTATAAAATTTTCTCTCTCTTTATGTAGCTAGATTTAGACTACCTCCACTTCCATTCAAAAATCACAGCGGCCTAGTTGGCAATTTGGCATGCTCTAATTAAGATAAATATTGCATATTGGGTTAGTTTTTTTCCTTGATTTTCTTGTTTTTTCTTGAAAACTTGTGTATGTTTAGGACTTAGAAAAGATACATTGCTTGGAAGGCACAATGGATTGGTGCTAGGCACCCTTAGAACAAATCAAATCTCAAAACATCTAGAATCTGATTGTTCTCACTTATTTACCAAGGGTGGGTAAATAAGTGCTTACAGAATGCCAATACAAGTCCTTGAAAAATTAGCTTAACAAAAAAGACTCTATATACGAGTAGAATCAAAAGACTATTGTTCAAATTACTGTCCAGTTGGAGGAGATCAAAGAGAAACAACAAATACTACACTCCTATTGATTTTAAGTATAACATTATATGGATGATACCTCTGCAATATTGAAATGGATTTATTTTTATTTTTATCTTTAACGCTTTTTATGTAGATTCCTAGGATATCGTAAATGGTAGTGCTAATAATTCAGCCAACATTTCATACGAGAAAAAACATCATCTATATTAGGTGAGAGTTATATCATTGAAAAAAAAATTAATCAAAGTAGGCACAATGTCTTTTTGGTTGAACAAAATTCATTACGTGCATTATCAAAGGATTGGATACATCAATGTATTCTTAGTTAAAAAGTGTAATGATTTACATTGAATGCATTACATTTCAAAACCTTTCATAAAGGTTACCATGCAAGTATGGCTTATCCAATGGTACAAAATACCGCCCTAAAAGTACCACCATTTGCAAGATATAACAAGTTGGACTTTTTGAGGGTGAGTTGACTTTCTTTATTTGAAGATATTTTGAAGTTTGGAATAGACCTACCCCTTTATATTTGGGTGTTGTAAATGCAATAGGGGTATTGATTTCTCCAAGAAAATTTAGAGTTGGACGTTGTGAGTGTTTTAAAAATGACATTTAAAGTTGTTATATTTTGAGAGGTTGAGGAATTTGAGAGATTGGAGGGTACTTACCTTCCCCCCCATTTTCAAGGGTTGTAAACACAATGGAGTAATAAAAAGCCCAAATATAAGACTTTTTTTTGGGAGATATGGCCCATTTGATTTTTAGAACCTTTGGAGTTGATTTTTGGAAGGTGATTGATTTTGGAGTTTTGAAAGGAAGGATGTTGTAGGTCTACGAATGGGTGTTCCGGATTCATATTCCACTTGTTGATATGACCTTGTATGCGGGTATTTGTAAGAAACACCTGTTATTTTAAATAAAATAAAATATATATAATATATAAAGCTTTTAAAATAATATATAAGTGAAAATTCAGGTCTAAAAAAATTTATCTCTAAAAATTATGGACAAAAAAAGCGTGATGGAAAAATACAAGAAAATAGATACTTTTGAATTTGATTTTTAGAAACTAGTAAAAAAATTAAAAAAATTAAAAAATAAAGCCATTTTTACTAACATTAAGATGCTTCTTCTGAACCATTTTCATCTTGGGAAAAACAAAATTGTGTTCCCTGCGCGTGCGCAAAGGTAGTGCACTTTGAGCACATGTGGAAGGTGGAAAATTTACTATTTAAAAAAAATCCTTTTTGAGCTTGAGTAGCTTTAGTACAAATCCTTATATCCCAATTTAGAGCTTCAAAATTGCAGTTTTGGATCAAAAATAGGACTAAAACCTCCAAAATGGCCAAGGTAGACATCCAATCGGGGGCAGTTAAAAAATAGTAAATAATTTTTTTTAAATTGAAAAAAACTAAAGAATGTCTATAACTAGTACACATACCTTTCCTTCAAATTTTATAGAAAACGAGCATAAGACGCAAAAGTTATGAGCCAAAAACCACCTGTTCGAGACCAAGGGAACAAAAAATAGGACAAGTGTTTCTTGCAACCACCCATGCATGAGTTATAGATGGATGAAGTTCAATTCTGATTTTGGAACTTCATCATTTATAATTTTGGCATACGGTGTCTGATTGGGGAGGTTTTTTTATCATTCTGGAATGCTCTTGGATATATCTATAGCATGGTATTTCTTAGAAAAATTAAGAATGTTATTTATGTACATCAAAATAAAAGGATTTCATGGAGATTGTGAAAATAGTAGAATTTTTTTTTAAATTTTAAATTAAAAAAAAAATACACATAATAGATGAAAGTAGACATATATATATATATATATATATATATACAGAATAGATCGAATGTACATTCTCCACTCTACCCCGTAAAAGCAAAATAGTGACGGGCTGCGTTTACACGATCAATATAAATGTTTATCTTTAGGAAGTATTGACCACCATAGATGCTTCTAAGTATGAGCGCTGAAACTGTACGATCTCTAACCCTAAACTGAAGGGCGCAATCCGCATGATCTAGGAAATCCTAGATCAAAGGTCGGTGCTCGGGACTGTCTAATTCTACACCCTCATAGATGAACCCTAAGTCCTCCTCCACCTTCTGCTGTACTGCCTCCATCGCTGCAGCAACCTCCGCCCAATCTCGTACCCGTTGTAGATGAATCTTCATGTATTTGCCACTCCAGCCAAAAGCTTGACAAACAAATGTCAAAGCGCTGTGAACTTCTACTGACGGTGCAAGCTCGATTTTAGATTGGGTTACATGGATATCCTATGTGTGTTTATTTTTTATTTTTTTATTTTTATTTGATTCCCCCGCCACCTCCATTTGGGGGATCTACAGTTCTAATGATGGTCGTTTAAAGCCGTACAATTTTTTAGATTGTGAGATATAACAACTTTGAGTTTAGGGTGCATAGGTTGACTTGGCTATTGTAGATTTCATTTGAAGAATTTCAAAGTGAATTACATTTTTGGAATGGACTCGATGAGGGCTTTCTAAAAATATCTTGTTTGGCTAAAAATAATAACTTTCATTTTTGACCATATTTGAAGGGTTTGAAAAAATACTTTTGTATATGGCTTTTTTTTTGGATTAAATAAAGTTGTAGATCCTTTTTGTGAGATTGTAGGATAACGTGACATTTTGTCAGTGGCCTTCATAAAGATGAGTTAGGAGTGGATGAAGTTTAGTTTTTCAAACTTCATCCATTAAATGCCACTATTTAAAAAATTAGATAATAAAGTACAATATATTTTTGGAAAGTTACTTCAAACATCTACAAGGTGGTGCATTTATCTTAGGCTAAAAATAAAATGTACTAGGGCCATAACACGAGGGTCTACATTTAGACTTTTGCACAAAAAAATGTGATTTTTTTTGGATTGGATGATAATGTAGGTCTTTTCATATGCCATAGCTTTGCAATGTTGTTTTTCCCTTGGAAGGGGATTCAAATATCTAGATTAGTGGTACTTTGATGTGTTGATTTGAATCCTAGTTTACTAATAGGATTATACTCTCAATTGTATAATTTTCTTCTCTTTGATTGGAGTTTTGGATCATCCATTTGCTGTGCCGCTAGTGTTAGTTATTTATTTTCATTGATTTTGGTGGATCTTACAAATTTGTTGCTACAGGATGTGAATCTTACCATTAATTCTATATAAGGTCAGTGGAGGAGCTTGATGGGCCTTGCTTTCTTGAGTCTTTTTTTATTTTCGGGTTTAATTATTTCTGCTCAGTAAGGTACATATTTTATATTTTCATTTAAATGTTTTTTTATTTATATTTGAAGTTTATATTTAGATTATAATGGAGATCATAAAAAATTTATGTATTATTTTTATTTTTTAATATTTTTATTCATTAATTGGAACTAATTGAGTTGTGCGTATACCAGCCAATCAAGCTCCATGTTGTCGTCTTGATTCAATTTTAGTTGATGAATAAAAATATTGAAAGATAATTAGATTAAAAATTTAGGAATATTAAAAAGTAATGAATTCAAATTTTTTATTTATTTATGACTTTTAATGTCTGTTTTTTTTACATTTTTATAAGATTTTTTTAAATGCGAGAAATGGGAGACTTTCGAGGGGGAAAGGAAAACAATCTAAGCGTAAGAATGAATTTTGGAGGACTTGAAAAAATGAAAAAATTGAGGAAGTTTTAGATAGTGTTGGACCTAATAATTCTATATTTATTTATGAGAAAAAAAGGCATAACAAAGATTTCAAGGGACAATTCATGGGAACAATCTCAAAGAACTACACCTTAATTTTTCATGGACAGATTATAGTGAATGATGAAGAAACGGGAGAAATAGTGGTTATGATTAAATTCTCTTCTTCTAGTGATACGGAAATTGAGGAGCAAACTGAATTTTAGAATTTGATGACAGCATTTGTGGATTTTTCCTAAAGAAGTAACAAAATCATTAGAAATGCTAGTCATAGGAGAGGAGCTGGTTCAATGTACACATTAGGATGGAGAGGTGAATTTGACTCAAACTTATCCCTTGGTAGATATATATTCTTTACTTCAATGAAAAAATCAATAGTGGTTTTGAAAAATGGAAGAAAGATCAAGTGAAAACAATAGCTTAACCCCTAAAGGACCAAACACCGTTTTTTGACAACATAGCGTTTTGGGGCAGCTCACCACGAATGGAATTTTTTCTTTTTTTTCTTTGAAATTTTCACACAAGATGTGCCCAAGGAGTAGCTTTAGGGCCCAAACAGTTTTCATAACTTTTGACCACATGGTTAAAAAGTTATGGTATGATATGTAGTTTTCATTGTTCGGCGGGCAGCCCGGGCAGCAAAAAAAACTTCTTTAAAAATCATTTTCTAGAGAAATAAAAATTTGAAATTGGTTCTCTTGATTTATGTGCACAAGGAAAGCTTTGAATCATTCCACTTTGATTTATGAGATGAAAGTTATGAGGAATTTTAGTTGTGGGTAGTTTGCGGGTAGTTATGGAATCTCTACTCTAAAATAAACTTTGGAGTCCTTTATTTAACTCAATTTTCAATATTTTTGGAAAAAAATATAAACACAAGGTGTAGATTGTTTATTACAACATTACAATCGTTTGGATTGGCATTTGTCAATTCCATAATTAAATCCTTAACAATTTAGTGTTTTGAATCATTTTCTACTTCTTTCTACTTACTATTTTTTTCCTATATGTTGTACAATTCCAAATGATCTGAAATTTTTCAAGAATGTAGCTAACTTGCTTTGAAGAATGAATCCAAAGAGTTACCACCATTTTGGACATTTTTTCATACAAATGTGACCATGTGAAGTGCAGCTGCCTGGTTTTTCGCAGGGACAAAAAAAGGGTTTTTGTCACTTCAAATGCTAATATCTTGCAATCTACACGGTGGAAATTTCTGAAATTTTTTCCACATCTTCTCAAACTAGTTTACTACAAGATCCTATGGTTACATGTTTCCAAAAATGTTTTTTTTCCAAAATTTGGTACTTGTACTAGAAATGGCAGTTTGGGAGCGTTTTTTGTGAAAACATAGTCAAAAACCTTTAGGGGTTAAATAGGTGAGATATATCAAAAAAGATTCTCAAATATGGCGTCAAGATTGTTTGATGATGCATTTAAGCAAGCGGTGAGGGTTGGAGTTCCAGACTTTTGCCAGACAGAGTTCACTGATTTCGAGCAGAAAGAAGGTGTTTTTGCAAGTAATTTGACTTATAGATTGCAGTTACTGGAATGTGCTGCATTTTGGGGTACATTGGTGCACCTTTTAACACTCAAGGTACACCAATATACCTTTTCTTTTAGGAATGCACGTCGTTTTCTGGAATGCACGTCAAAACTCTAAAATACACCCTGACTGGGCGCTTGCGAGTTGCTACAGACATGACTTTGTACAGACGGAATGCACGTCAAACTCTGAGATACACCCTATCCGCACGTGCAAGGTCCTGCAGACTTGACTCTTTTTAGCATTGCTGGACTTTGCGCCACGCCACGTCATTTCTCTAGAAGATACCATGTACTCGCTTGTGGGAGCTTTTGCAAACAGGAGACATCTGATCGGTGTCTAAAATAGAGAGCAATTTTTTTTCTTCGCAATCTTCATATCGAAAGGAGGATTGCCAAATCTATGCTCGTTGTTTTCTTCCACCTTCTGCGGCTTTGTGGCCGTGGATTCCAACAGTTGGGGACTTGGGGTAGGCCTCTTCGTGTTGGAGACATTGATTTTGGAGTTTTAGTTGAGCTAGGGTTGAAATGAGCTTGGCCCCGTATGCTCCCCATGTTATAATTTGGGATTTCGCTCGGTTTAAGGATTTAGTCCAAAATTACCTTTGTTGTCCATGGCGCTTTGACATTTTTGTGGGTTAATTGTTGAGGTGCAATGGTGATGAGGTTGCTTCTAATGGACATAGTTTAAGGTGGCTACAACAAAGATGTGCATGATTGAGGGCTTTTGAGGTTGGAGAACTGTAACCCTCTTGATGTTTCGGATTTAGGATTTGAGCATGATCTGATTCGGATTCTGCACTTGCGATTTTAGGATTTAGGGAGAAGATTTCATGTCATCTCTGTATGTTTAATTGGATTTTCTAGCTTATTGCTAAAGGTGGCCATTGAGCAAGGCCATAGGTTCTGGGCTTCGCCTTTAGGGGTGGAGAAGGAATTGTCAAGTTTGGGGATTCTAGCTGGTTTTGGCAAGTTTTGTTAATGAAGACATGGACTAAGAAGTCTATGGCCTAAAATCGAAAATGATGTTTGCGAAAATCGAATGAGATGAGAAGTGTATAATTGATGGATTGTGATTGTAGTTGTTGTGGGTATGGTTTTAGGAGATTTGTACATAACATCTAGATTTGGGGTTTATATATTGTGGGGTGAAAGGGTTTGGGTCGTGGTTGCTGAGCAAATTTTGAATCTTGCGAAGTGCTTAAGATTGTTGTAGTTTCGACGAAGATTGGGACATCACGCCGACAAAGTTTAGGGAGCTATATATTGCTTCTCTAATATACCACCTTTAGCAACCAGTCCAATGTTTAGGGTTTAGGATTCGACAAGTCCATTTTGATGTACATGTGGCATGGATCCTCCAACTGCCAAAATTGATTGCAGTGGAGGACAGACAATGCTTTAATTGTGGCCTGGCCACCACTCTCGGACAACAAATGATGCACTTTGAACATTTCGGTTTAGGATGCAATTCCAATAGTGAGGACAAGGTGGTGCCGGCATGTTGGTGGTTTTAGAGGGATGTTGCGAGATTTCAGAACATTTTAGAAACATCGGATTGCTGTTTGTACAACAACGATCATAAATTTGCGAATTGGCTAATGAATCCAAATGCAGATTATGAATCAAATGCCATTTACTTGCTCACTTTACATGTGAATTTTTTGCAATGAAAAGGACTAGAAATAAGCAACTAGATTAGGGTATGTAGACTTGTTTCACAATTACTGGACACGTCGGCTTGAAAGTCGTTATTTTTGTGCTATAAAATTCTATTGTCGAACCAATGGAGTACTTTCATGATTCATTGCACTACAATTGTGTTTTTGGTTTTTAGGGCTTTGGATTCCCTTGATCTTTTAATATATTTCTATATCTAGTTTGTGGTTAATATTCCCTAGTCTGGGTTTAGGGTTCATGAAGCTACAATGGAAATCGATGGAACCACATAACTTGGTTTTTAGGGTATGAAATTATGAAGCGAAGATGAATAAAATCACATACCACAATACCTTTCATGAATTCATGAAGTTAGAATAGGAATAAATATTAATTTCTTACCATCAAACATGATTTTAGGGTTTATGATGTTGAAAAATCTATATGGCAAATAGCATGATGCATGCAAAGAATCCGTGATGGATGGCACCCAAAACCGCGCTCACCATCGTCTCACTCGCGTGCTGGCATAGGAGCGTCCAATAGTGTGGTATTGCCTAAAGGCTTGTCTTTGTAGAACACACTCCAACCGCTTGCATTGGAAGGAAACGTTCTATGCAAGACGTCTTGTCGACCCGTAGAGCCCTACGTGGGACGTTCCATCATAGTGTTGCCTCTCCAAACCCATGATTGTCCTGCAGCACGGACAAATGAGTGCTCGCCAGGCTCAAGGTCCTCTTCTCTGTAAAATGGGTATGCCTCCTCTTGCTCGGCTTCGTCGTCCCTATGCTTGGCATCAGGAGGTTTGCTTTGCTATTGGTACAGAGCCTCGTTTGTGCTCGCAATGGGTACAATCCTTCTTAGCAATGCTATAACTCCATTTTTTGGCAATGGTACAAACCTCCTCCTCCAAGCCAGCCATAGCTCTCTACTTCATCATTCTCTATTCGACAAGAATTCCATGGCACAGCTAATAATCACTAGTATGTGCTTACCTTTAATTGTGATCAAAGCTATTTTTTCCACTTCATCACCACTACTCAATAAATCAAGTTTAATTAATCTCTTTTTTCTAATTATTTGTTGTCTTTGTAAGGTGTTGAAAGTGTCTTGTTGATTGGAACAACTAATGACCCTGTGGAAAGGTTTTGAAATCTGAAAGTTTTGGCAATGCCACTGGGTTTAATATAGTATTCCTCATAATTTGATCACCTAAGCATTCATCCTCAGTTTGAGAAAGAATTTGTGGCCCGGTCGTCAGATTTGAGCTAGAGAGAGCTCTTAGGCGTACTCAATTTTTCCACCCTCTTCTCAATACCTTATGCATTTCTTGATATCTCCAAATTTTGAGCTGCTCTTTGATCCCTGGATATCTCTACCTATCGATACCGAAATATGGCTTGTTGCTCTTATATCGATATGTGTCCGGTTTAGAATTCTGATTTTGGGACCGTGCAGTCCAGGCACTAACGTGGTTGACTTCGTTGTGTGCACATGGATACGGAGCACCCCACCTCTAGTATGGGGGAGCACATCCTCTTCTTTGGCGAGGATTGGCAAACGGTCGTCGCCATCAATGTCTCGCAGGAGAGCTGGCGGTGCGTACTTGAGGAGAAGGCCGAGTTGAAGGATCCATTCGTAGACCTCCTCCCCAAACACCTCGTGTTGTGCTTGCCTCTTGCGGTGTCGTGATGTAAATAAGTACACTGTATAGAATGTGCGCTAATTTATATTTTAAAGAGATTCTATAATTTGAAGGTCGAAACTTACTGGTGACGCTTTCAATGGCTTCATGGTGACGCTCCTAATGACTTCAAGGTGACGCTTGTTGCTAATGGAGCTGTTAAAAAGACAAAAGCCTTGAACTTGTTTTATCAATTTGGAGTATTCTTTTGAGTTCATTTAGAATCTATGCATGGATTTAGAGTTTGACTCTAGAATGTCGAACTAGATGGTTTTTATGGAGTCGCAAGATCCAAAGTCTTAACCAGAGGCTGAATTACAGCTTTCCTTGTCACAATTGCCAATTCAACCATTTCAACCGGCGACTTCTATACCAATGCCAATATATTTGCAAGATGAGGCTGGACCTTCTTGTCCATTAAAGAAACTTTGTGTAGAGCATTGTTGGCATCGTAATCTCCAAAGAGATGCTAGTGCTTTGGTGATCCTACTTCAAGTCGGATGTGTTGAACTGAGCACCCAAGAAGTGGCATTTGAAGCAAGTTATGAGGGCCTAAACGACAATCAATATTATTGTCTGGTAAGGCTAATAAAAGGAAGCCCTAACCACCAGCGTTGATTAAAAGGGTCAGTGAATCCTTTAAGAAAGGCCAAACGTGCAAATTATGTTGCAAATACTATCAAGCGCATTGTGGGCGCAAGATTACCCACCCTTGGTAATCGGGCGAACACCGACCAGGTTCTATGCCTTTATCCACCTTTTTAAATATAGGGGGGTGTTGTGAGCGCGGTCCACTGTGCCTTCCAAGCAATGGATCTTTTGTGCTAACGTTTTCTGAGTGTCGTGGATGGCAGCGAATACTACTAGAATTGCATGGATAACTCACAAGCTGACTGTGATGAGCAACGGTGATTGGTAATTCCTATCTCCCTAACTGTCTATCCTATGTATAGGGTTGGCTGGGTAGTTGGCGTTATTTCTAACGTCCCTAACTACGTGAGCGGGAAACCTTTACATTCCTTCCATGAGTGTTGAAGACTATTTTCTGGAGGGTTGACACTTCTCTCGGAAGTTTCAACCCTACGGCTAACCTTAAGCTTAAGCCTTTCCTCTAATTCCTGACTTCTACATATAACTCTAGATTTTTACTCCTAATTCTAACTCTAAATGTTTACTCCTAAACTTAACTCCAAATTTTTACTCCTAATTTTAACTCTAAATTTTTACTCCTAATTTTTAACTCTAAATGTTTACTCCTAATTTTTAACTCCAAATTTTTACTCCTAAATTTAACTCTAAATTTTTACTCCTAATTTTTAACTCTAAATTTTTACTCCTAATTTTATCCTGGGTCACTATTCACTTGAACGACTAACTAAGGGAAAAAATCAATGCTAATAAGGAGAAGCACTAAGTTTGTTTCAAGGACTTACCTTGTCACTACCGGTGTCGGAGATGCGCTCGTCCGTATCCGTGCGCCCATTTCCATACTCCATGGTGGTCCTTGGGTCGTGGGCAGTTTTCCCCAAGTCTACCGCTTATGTTATAAAAATTTGTGGATACCGTGTGATCTAACCTCCTTCTTTCCTTCTCCTTTTCTTTCCCTTTCTCTCTTTCTACACTAACACTATTCTACCTAAGCTTTAATGGGGTGTCTTACAACTATAGATTCAAACCCCAAGAAGTTTTAATGTCCCTCCTAACCTCTTACACAACCTTGTCTTCGTGTCATCCTAATCCTACTTCCTAATGGTCACTATGAATCCTCGAGATTTCCTTTCTAACACCTATTTAGCTAAGCCTAGGGCACTATTTATCGTCTCTCTCCCCCTTCTTCTATTTAATTCTATGACTCACTAACCTCCCTCCATTGCGTATAGTTGTGATTTTGGTGAGAGTTGAGAGTTGTTTGATGCAGGTATGGAGGTGCGACTTATCCCTTCTTTCTCCTTCCCCCTATTCTCTTTCCTTTTGTATTTGTTTTCTTTCCCTTCATTTCAACCCCTTTAACCTTCTCCTAACCCCTACTAATTCCAACCTTTCTCTTTGTTTTGTTTTTTCTCTTTCTCTCTCTCTCCAGCCCTGGACTCCCTGGACTGTGACTAGCAACCTGCCCAGACCCCAACGACCTGCCCAGACCACCCCAGCGACCTGCCCAGACCCCCCAAGCGACCTTCCCGACTCCCCAGCGACCTTCCCGACTCCCCATCGACTCAACCCGACTCCCAGCGACTGGCTCAACCCCTTGTGACTCACCCTGACTCCCCAGGGACTCACCCCGACTCCCCAGCGACTGGCCCAATCCCCTTGCAACTGGGCCAGACCCCCTTGGACTCACCCGACTCCCCAACGACTGGCCCAACCCCCTTGCAACTGGACCAGACCTCCTTATAACTGAATCCTCTTTTTTGGGTTCCTTAAGGGAACCCACCCAAGCAAATCTAAATTGGACTTTTGTTAAACTTTCCCCGGTTTTTGGTGTGGTTTCTTGTTTTACGGACGCCGGCTCACAAGGGGTGGGGTGACTCTTAACTTAGACTTAATCTCGGACACTAAACCTTGGACTTTTCCGAGAATGTCTCGGACTCTAGACTTTGGAACGAAAGTACATAGGAGTTCAAAGCTTCGCCGTAGAATTGGCTTTAACACCAACTTTAGGACTTATGATACCCCTGTGTTCAAAGCTCCGCCGTCTAAGGCTTGTTTTTAACACATATTTTAGGACTAGGGCGGGTCACAGGTTCAAAGCTTCGCCGTTCCCCGAGGGGTGGGCCCACTTACAACCAACAACGAAAAGGACAACTTCGGTTAGGACTCGATACGGAGGCACACATGCACGTGTTCAACACGTACTTTAGGACTGGGACTGGTCACAAGTTCAAAGCTTCACCGTTCCCCGGGGGATGGGCCCACTTCCAACCAACAACGAAAAGGACAACTTCGGTTAGGACTCAATACGGGGGCACACATGCACACAAGGTCAATGATAACGGGAAAAATATCATATACTAAAGGCCCCCCAAAGCGGCATCGCCAAGGTACGGTGGGGGGTGACTTTAGGATTAGTACAAGGCATAAGAAGTCACACAAGTATAGGGGAGACCCGTTCAACTCACAACAAGGATGCAATGCAATGTAAGGTAGAAGGACTCAAAAGGACCTCCAAAGGAAGCTTGAAATAGAGCAACAAAGGGAGCCAAAAGTGCTCCAAAAACACCATAGAGGTTTCTTGGCTAAAACACCAAAAATCCCAACATAAGTTGGACCCATGGACCCAAAACAAGATTTGGGGGTGTTCAAGAGAGAAAAATGGGGACCTTAAATAGGTTTCCAAGGCCCCACCTTCCCCTCAAGAGCTCTAAAGTAACCTTATCAACTTGGATTTTCATCCTCATCTTCAAAGATTTTCATCCTAATCCCTAAAAAACTACTTTTACCTATCTACGCTGGACCAACCTCCTAACTTTTGGAGAATTACTCCAATCATCAAACGGATTGCGCCATTGGTTCCAGATCGCCGTGTTTAGTCCATACCCCCCGTACCGAGGACAAAAAACCATCGTAGGTTAATTTAGTTTAAAAAACTAAACCGTGGTAAAATCCTAGATATTGGGGGTCTCCTATTTTGAGAAATGTGAATAGCTTAGGGTCTCCGGTAGGTGTGAGGGAGTCGGGAAAGACTCTTGGTTGACTTCGTTCCGCCGTCGTATGGTCCTGGAATGCCGGTCAACGTGGCAGGGACCCCGCCACGTGATTAATTCTCGAGGAATCTCGCCGGTTCGGGTACTTGTTGCTATCGGAATGTTGCGAAACTTTACGGAGCGCATTATTAACATAAAACAAACTAGTCTAATTTTTAGTGAGATTTTCTGGCAACCTGGATAATTTCCATGAAATTCCCGTTGGAGGTTACCAGGGTTGACCACCCGCAAAAGGTTCTTCTGCAAGTCGGAAGATGACGGGATTTTTCACAGGACCTCTCATGGGGTCACATGAAAGTTGTGCAGGTGCGTTTCCGTACCTGACACAATTGGTCAGTGGAGATGAATTGGTTATCTCCTTGAGTTTATCGATGGTGCGGGAATCTTTTGTAGATAGAGGAATCTTAGCGAATCGATTTTGTCGTTGGACTCTTGGCATGGGATTTACCCTAGGACACCATCCTTGGGCTGTGGATTCCTCCACGGAACTGGTCTTGCGTTAGTGGCTCCTGCATGCTAACAATCGGGGTTCGGAGAATTTCTAAGCCTAACTCTAGGATCCGACCTAGTGGCCTTGTTGTGGATCCCTCGGACCGACCTAGCCATGAATTGCCACATTCATGGTGGGATTTAGCCCTTTTGGGCCTATGTGACTTGAATCCTACAAATCCACCCGTTTCGTTCTTTCTACCTATTTTTGGGCCCGGCTTGGTGGAATTCTAAGTCTAAACACAAATCTAGACCAAATACTATAATGGGTATGTTACAACCCTATTTTGATTCTACACTCTTTTTATGGCTTTTTGTATATTTTTCTTAACTTTAAATTGCAAATTTCCAAAAAAATAATTCTACGAGTCCCAAGTGACAATTTGGGAGCTCACACGCATCCTCAAGTTCTTGCAGATGAAATAGCGTTTTTCTTCGACTTCAATTTTTACCTCTATTTCATTTTGATTGAAGTTTTATAGTTAATTTATATTTTTTATACTTTATTTGTGTGTTAAAAAATATCAACAACCACCACCAAAAACACCTCCAAAAACAAACCCCATTGCCAAATTTCAAAATGCCGTAACTTTCTCAT
This sequence comes from Antitrichia curtipendula, assembly GCA_951230915.1. Classification (NCBI taxonomy): domain Eukaryota; kingdom Viridiplantae; phylum Streptophyta; class Bryopsida; order Hypnales; family Leucodontaceae; genus Antitrichia; species Antitrichia curtipendula. Next base: position 167,999 of record OX579642.1, on the reverse strand, counting down.
TTTTTGGCAATTTTTGGCAATTTTTTAGTTTTTGGATAGCTACAATAGTTTCTAGTGTTTATAACTCTAAATATTCACCCTAATGACCCCCAAACACCAAATCAGCACATTTGCATGTTTGGTCCAGCACACATGCGGGTTTCAACTATCCCACTCAAACTCCCATATCTTTCTCAATCTTCATCAGAATCGCACAAAACGAGTTGAACATGGATCCTTACACTTAAGAGCTTCTTTCAAGATCTTCTTAGCAACCTCTTATACCCTCCAAGACCCTCCAACTCCAAATCAGCACCTCCAACACCTGAAAGTCCAAAACTTGACTCTCCAACGCTTCCGCATGTCAATACCAACGTCTCCAACGCCAAAACAGCAACTCAAACCTCTCAAACAACTCTAGTGGTGCAACATCAGCACCTCACTCAATTCTCTTCAAGTAATAAGCATCTCAAATACTCTCAAATGCTTCTACTCTATCTCGATTGGACTAGTTTTGCACACAACTTGAAGTACACAAGAAAAAACCTTAGATTAAATAAATTGACAACATTGCCATCATTTACAAACAACCCTCAAGGTGTACCATCTCCTAACACTCCATGAAACCTTCACACAAGACTTGAAGAGAATGAACAAGCAAAGGGACGGCCTAGGGTTACAACCACCCCAAAAGAGCTTCAAAATAGCTCCGTTTACACTGTCTTCCTACAGTTTCAAAACACTAGTCTAGCCTCCCATTGACCAATACATGGTCAATTTGGCTATACAAAGCCTACAACCAACTCCTATCAAGCCCAATAGAGCCTAATAGCTTCCCGTCATCAAATAACCTGACACTTATTACATGGTAATTTTGGTTTTCACTTTGACCCTTAAGATTAATTGTTTTTATCTGGTTAACTTCTACTTAAACTTTTGTCCAAAGGTAAAAACTCCTTACTTTTGACTCCTAGATAAATATTATTAACGGAAGAATTTTGACCGTTGTCCGGTTAATCCAAATTCCTTTCGTAGTTCTTTTTTTACCTTGGGATTTCAAAATAACTTTGACTTTTATCTTTCAAATTTCACTTTGACTCTAGATGCTAAGATTCCTTAAGATTCCTTTATAGATTCTTTTGGGTGATTCCCTAACTTTTCATCCACTTTTACGATTTTTTCATCTAAAGGTAAACTTTGGTAACTTCTTTTTATTGTTGTGGTAAAAATCTTTAAAGATCCTATGGTAAATTGGGAATTACTTTTAGAACTTACTAATGGATTCTATCATTTGCTATGTCCTAATCTAATTGTAATGGGAATTTCACCTATCAACCTCTAATTCTCTAATCTTCTAATCTAAATGGAATTGCAATAATTTTGGTGAAAAAAGGTTCATCTACTAACCTCAGCATTGGGTCCTTCGTCATGAAATGTCGTCGCCACGTCATCAATTGCACGCACTTACTCCATCTTGATGCTCTTGGAGATTTTGTTGATTTTGTAAATGCCTTGAATACTTAGGGACGTCCTAAGCCTTGTCCTTCGGCCACTTTACAGTCTCACTTTACAATGTTCTCTTTTGTTTTTGTAGATCTTTCTTTGAGAATAAAATCCTATCAAATCTTAAGGCTAATTTTTGGCTAATTGGTTTGGAATCAAACAAAACCTCAAGACAAAGCTTGTTTGGTTTCTTCTAAATAATAACTAATTCTAGAATCTCCCCAAAGGTCAACTATTCTCTCTTTTTGTCTTATCTTTTTTGTCTTATAAGCAAATCTAACTAAATCTAGGGAATTCAAATATTCTAATTGTTTGGCTTCCAACCAACTCAACAATCCTTGAATCACATACAATTCTCAATTCAAATTGGTTTCGTCACTTGTAGTTTCAATTGTGCAAATTTGAGTGAGCCAGATGATTCGGCTTGAGATTTTCCACTGTTGGAAATGATTTGAGGTTGAACTGCTTCAGTTTGGAAACGAATTGGCTGCTGTGCTTGATGAATGTGACTAAGGTCAACCTTGAGTTGACTTGGCTTGGTATTCTAATTGTCTATGGTTTGGATAAGACTAGTACTAGGAATTTTCTGTCAAAGCTCAATGTCTGAGAAGCTAAGCTTGGTGTTCAAAAATTACGAAATAAAACCAAAAAGGGCCTTGAGGCATCCTCCCCTGGTTTTGGTCTTTTGATGTGATATGTATGTGACCAAATTTGGTTTTGTATGGCCTTTTATTAGTCCAGTTCACCGCCTAGCAGCTGCTGTCAGCCCTTTGGTACGCAGCCAGTTGGTGAAGCTCAAGGCCCTACTGGGTATCGGAGGCCGCCGGATCTCAACCTTGCTGGGGTCCTTTGAGGCCTGTCGAGGTCCTTTGAGGCCTGTCGGGGTCCTTGGAGGCCTGTCGGGGTCCTTGGAGGCCCTATCAGGAGCCTAGGGAGTTCCAGTGACTGATTGTAAATTTGGCTGCCCTTTGGGTGGCGTGATGGATACTAAATTTTGATTTTTCCCAAAACCACACAACATAAAATATTATGGCTGTTGCTCGCCAATATAGGCCGTATGGGGACCCTTTTAAGTAAATCTAAATAGGAAAATTATTAAGGGGGCGAAAGCTTTGCCGTCCAAGGTCTAAAACTTGATTTTAATAAGCTAGAAGTCAATTAGGAATTTTGGCGATAGCTTCGCTGTAACGAGGTTTGGGTACTAGAATTTTGACACGAAACTCTTTAAATGATTGTCCTAAGGCAATAGCTTCACCGTAATGGAGGGATTAACATCAAATTCTTTAAAGAATCCAGTAAGATAACGTTGCATGGACTTTGAGAATTTTGAATCCCACTCAAAGTTTCTCTAGAGACCCGAACAAACACGCATGGACCACTTATTCCAATTGTCAAGGCTCTAGGGGGATTTCCAACAACAAATTGTCAAATCCCTCACAATAAGCTTGTGTATGATAGTTAGTACAATACGGACTTAAAAATGCAACAAATAACTTCAATGTTAGTGTATAATGAGTTCAAACGCAATGGTTAGCAAGCATTCCAAAGGGACCCCAACGTCCTTTGAAATAGGCTCAAAACACAAGTAGTTCAACAAAGATCAAAGGGCAAAGGTTCAAAATGCAATTCAAAACAAGAGTTTTTTTGGCAAATCCGCCAAAATCCAACAATGTGGCTGCATTTTGGCCAAAGCTTATGAAATGAAAAGGGTTGCAAAGTGAGAGGAGAGAGGGGCCTTTTATACTTTTCCAAAGCCCCAAACTCCCCTCAAGTTACCTAAATCTACTCCTACGTAAAACCCGTTTAATGGGAAATCCCAAATTCTAACCTACTACTGTGATTCTTATAACTTTTGGGGAAATGCTCCAAACACCAAATTTATTGTGCCATTGTCTTTAGAAGACCCAAATTAGTCTAGCAGACCCCCTTTCCCCTACTTCCGGTCAATTCCGTGAGCGAAAGTCAACATTTAGCAAACCAGTGAAATGGATAGAAAATCTAACTTTTGGAGATGATTTTTCCCAAAGGTTTTGATTGGCCAAAGCTGTTGGGGAGGTCCAAGAAAGTAATAAAAGAATCTAAGTTGACTCAATTCGGACACCATATGCTCCTTGTGCGTCAGTCAACCCGCGGAGAATGTCGTAAATTCGTTAAAAGTTGTTGCCACCGCCGGTTCAGGTACTTGTCGGTGTCAGAATGTCTTGGAATTTGGCATGGCTCTTGATTAAGCTAAAACAAGCTATCCTAATTTTTAGTGGAATTTTACCAACGCTTGGGTAATTTCCATGAATTTCCAAATGCTGATAAACACAGTTGACCTCCTAGAGGGTCGTCTTTCGTAACTTAATAAATCACGAAACTTTTTGGTTAGCTTCTAGGAAGCATCCCAAGTCTAAGTGCAAAACCCCATGTTTGTTTTGCACTTTCCCAAAATGGTATGAAATAAATACCTATCAATTTAATTCCCTAGGGGGAGAATCATTCTTGATATAGGGAATTCACGATCCAAATTTACCGTTGCGCTCCTGGCATGTTTTTAAGCTAAAAACACCTCTCTCCATTCCTCGGTCTTGAATTGTCTTCGTTTATGGAATTTTACTTGCAATGCACAAAGAATGGACTTTTCCCAAATCTTGTAACTCGGGAATTGATTTCTACGGTTTGTCTAACCTCAATATTGTGGTGGAAAGGAATAACTCCTACTATGATCTTAGGCCTTTTCCACTTCACTGTTCCATTCTCTCACCTACAGGCTCTATTTGGTTTCGGATCCTAAATTGGGCTTTTGAGGTTATTAGGCTCTGGGTCTATAATTAATCCCAACACTCTATTTAGAATATGGAATGACTCCTAAAGGGTTGTGGATGACCATGGAAGTGTTTTAAGTACTTCCCGGACTTTTTGGGACATGGCAACGCATTCGTAGTGACTTCTGTCAATTGCGCTATCAATCTACTTTTTACGCCTTTAAACTAGAATTAATCGTAAAACTGAGCAAATAAATAAATAAATAAATTTACAAGGCCTGGGTGACAACTACGGGGCTCACCAGGCTATAGAGTCATTGATTTCAATCCGATGTGGATGAGCACTTGGGTGGGAAGGAAACGACAAGAACTGATGGCAAAAAGGACAAGCCAAATGCCAACATGCCATATTTAACTACTTTTGGACTTTAGGAGGGATTTTGGACTTTGTCATGGTAGAATTCATCAGGAGACCTCTCGTTCTTACGGATTTAGAGACTGCAACGCCAATGGAAGTGGGAAAAACAGAATGAAGTCGACCATATTCAAATAGAAGTAGAGGACCAGAAACATAATAACTACAACATTTCACCCATAGAACATTTATTTGTACATAGAAATTGAGATGAATGATTAGGAGTTTTGCCGATGTAGTGCAGATCCAAGTCATTGGGATTGTAAGTGTTGCAAGAACCAAATTCCAATGGTTATTTTTCAACTGAAATTATTACAAGGACTAAGTAAGGCTTGACCCGTTAGTATTTCCCCGCAAAAGTAGTATCCAAAAATCTACCGATGTAATCCCCGCATTCAAACATATGGTATAAGAGAACATACGCACTGATAAGGAACATATAAATAAAAGCTTTTGGTATGGTGGAATCAAACTTCAAAGCCACTGAAAGGTCCGTAAGGTTCACCACATTTTATTCATATCAATAAAGAAGGAAATGTTCAACAAGTTGCCCATAAAAACAATAAAGGCATTTCCTACAGTATCTGCACAAGTGAACTTCACTGACGCTTAAAGGATTTCTCAGGAACAATAAGCTCCTTCCGTACATAACACGGAACTTCTAATTTCAAAGGATCTATATCATCCCTCACTCGTATGGAGGGACCTAACAAATAAGAACATGGCCACTTAAGAGGATTTACCTCAAGTAATATAATAGTTTGGTTCCAAAGAATGCTGCGTTGTCTAGGGCTCCCTAAAATACACTTCAATAATCCAGCACGGTTTGGATAAGGATCATTCTTGTGAGGGATGTCCGCACCGGCAAAAAAAAGAAACCCCTTTAAAGTTCTTCGTGGGAGAAGACGCCTTAAGAGCTTCGTCAAAGTAAATATATTCATGGAGGAAGACAACCCACAATGAGTCTGTTCAACCAATTGTCTAAGGAAGCCCCGGAAACCAGAAGGAACATCTATTTCATGAGGAAGATCCGAAACACCGCCCTCAACGCAGAAATCACCTGTCAAAACAACAAGAACCGCCTTTTGCAACAACAGAACTTAGCAAGAATGTCAATTAAACAGATACAGGAGAACCATCAAACAATGGGAGAAATCCCGGTATTGTTCCAAAGAAAACTTACTTTGTTACGAACCTTAAAATAAAGTGAGATCACTTGATGAAGTTACTATAAAGAAGCCTTAAGCAAGGGGGAGACATCTCGATGTTATTCCAAATAATACTCACTTTACTGAGAACCTTTAAATAACAGAAGATCTCCAGATACATTTACAATGAAAAAGCAGTTTCCTGAGAACCCCTATGCAACGGGATATCTACAAATAAAGCATCACATCACTAGAAATTGGATATCAAAGACATAGGAGTTAGCCTATCCATATCAATGCGCTACTTGAGAAAAGACCAAACTCCACATTCCTTATACGCAATGTCCTAGAGATAAACTACTAATTACACGTGAATTGTGGTCACTCTTCGCGAAGTACATATTTTAAAAAAATGCCAAGGGTTTAGTAACGCACGACGTGCACGGGCAAAATATCCACACAAAAACAGAAACAAAACACAAAACCAAGGACCACAATTACATAGAAAACACACTGAGTAAAAGTGTGGAATCACTCAAAAAACATATCAACTGTGCATTTACAATGAGTTCTCTCAAGGTATCAATTAACTAATAACCTGTATTCGATAATGTTTGAGCCCGAAAACCATTTATTAGTTCAAAAAAATGTCTACTCTACAATTTATCGGTGCAATTACAAAGAAAATTACAATCTATACTCAAGATAATATATAGTCTAATAGAAGTGAAACGCCGTATCTAGTATCGGGAGAACTCCCGATGAAGCCTAAGGTACACAGGAATCAACCACGCACTATTCCCGACATGATTTCGAAGCCTTCACTAGATAGGGGGTCCATTAGATCCTGTCCGCCAGAAAGAGGATTATTCCTCACATACACTGGCACCGCGTCATTAGACAAGAACAGGCCATCCATCCACGGCATCAGATGCATAAACAGGAATTTTTCATCTGTTTTTCCGCAGAAAGACTGAGGGAAAACAACATTGTGGGGATCATTCAAGAGGTTTTTCAGTGGACTATCATCAATTAGAAGAATGTTATCAAAACTAGATAAACCGGCAAGGCGTGCAAATGTTCCCAGTTCTTTCAGAAAGACAGGCTTATTCGGTGCAGTTGGGGCCCTGTACTTGGACATTGTGCATGCCCCTTGAGCTAGACGAATAACATCTCCACGGCCAAAAGAACAATCCCAAAGTACAGTGTCCAACAACTTGTCGAGATTCTTTGGAGTTACACTACTCCAGAAAGCAACTTCCGCTTTACCATGCAGCCAATTCAGGAAACTCGTGACACCTGGGTGAAGCTCAACACGGACTTCATTAAGGATATAGGACCTGTGAAGAAGAACTCCATTCAAGTCAAGCACGACTGTATACTGTCGCCGCGCTACCTTTTCCAATGTCCGCGATTGCATTGTCGAAGGTCCAGCACCATCTGCAATAAATTAGAGCATGACATAGTCAGAAATGAGTCCACGCAGAAGCCTAATGGACTGAATGAAACACCTTGAATCATTCAGACTATCACTTAACCCCTAAAGTTCCGTGACTATGTTTTCACTGAAAACGCTCAAGAACTGCCATTTTTAGTACAAGTATCAAATTTTTGAAATTTTTTTTTGACTCATGTAACCGTAGGATCTTGTAGTATGCTGACTTGAGAATATGTGGTAAAAATTTCAGAAATTTCCACCACATGGACAGCAAGATATAAGCATTCAAAATCACTGAAATTCTTTTTTTGACCCTACGAAAAACAGGGCAGCTGCACTTCACAAGCTCAATTTTTTATGAAAAAATGTCCAAAATGGTGGTGCTTCTTTGGATTCTTTTTTCTAAACAAGTTGGCTACATGCTTGAAAAATCTCACATCATTTGGAATTGTACAACATATAGAAAAAAAATAGTAAGTAGAATGAAGTAGAGAATGATTCAAAATACTAAATTGTTAAGAATTTAGGTATGAAATTGAAAAATGCCAATCCCAATGGTTGAAATGTTGTATTAAACAATCTACATCCTATGATTTTTTTTTTTTCAAAAAATATTGAAAATTGAATAAGATAAAAGACTTCAAAGTTTATTTTAGAGTAGAGATTCCAAAACTGCCCGCAAACTAAAATTCCTCATAACTTTTGACTCATTGGTCAAAATGGAATGATTAAAAGCTTTCCACGTATAGATAGCTCTGGAAAACCAGTTTCAAATTTTTTCTTCTGAAAAAAGTGATTTTTTCTGATCTGCCCTAACTGCCCGGGTGAGAAAAAAAGTAACATATTAGGCCATAACTTTTGACTTGTATTTCCAAATGTCATAAAATTTGGTTCAAATGAAAGGTACTCCTCGTCCACAACTTCTATTAAAATTTCAGCCTCAAACTTGTAAATCTCTGGCCACATGTACCTGCCCAAATTTTTTATGTTGCCAAATTATGCAGGCTGGTCCTTTAGGGGTTAAAGTACCTTTGACGACGTCCTCTAAAGTCTGAGTCCTCTGAACAGTGACAACCTTCTTCAGCGAAAGAGCTCCATGCTCTACGCGCGAGTCCTCTGTTCCCTAAAATCCATGGTCAGAAGCAATCTGAAGAATGTCATGGTACAAAGATGAGTGCGCCTTCCATGCGGTCATGACATCTGAGGAGCGGCGACTCCGCAAATCCGACGACTGGTGAACATGAAAACTCGGAAAATCAACTAGATCCTTAAACCTACTCTTGATAGCGAGCCTGTCTGCATACGTAAGTCCAAAATGTTGGACCGGTAGCAGTGGATTCACCTTGGGAGTGCCTACGTCCGGACTCATCTGTCTCAAGTTTGCCAAGGTATCCTCGAAAATGCTGTTAGGCATTCCCACCTCCGGGGTAACATCCTGGGTCTGAGGCAACGGGAGATCTCCCGTTGAAGAACATTCTAGATTTTCATTCTGTGCCACTACTGAGCGAGGCATCCCATCATGATCAACAAGCATCGAGATATTTCCCGATGGAGTAATATGTGGCTCAGCCATCTTAACCCCTTGAGGACTAGGAGTGCAAACCATGGGAGCAGGCATTGGAAGATCTCCCGTTGCATTGCCGCGGTGCTCCTTTCGCACGAGATCTTCAACAACAGAATGATGGTTTGGGATCTCAAATGCGTCCTTTCCCTCAGGCAGTCTCGCAGTGTCAGATGCCAATACAAAAGCAGAAGCACCTATTGTGGAACATGACAGAAGAATGGATGCTGCATTGCAAGCTTCTGGATATGCAGATGCAGCAACATGTACCCATGATGGCTTCGGGGAGGATCTGACTGGGCTCGCATTCCCTCCAAGGTTTGCTTCAGAATTTACAGGGCTGTCAGGCAGGGTTGATGAATTGGAACGTCCGGGGGCAAATCAAGTCCAAAAATCGAACATCCGGACGCAGCGTCCGCGGACGCTGTTGCGGACGCAGCGGACGTAGTGGCCACCCTTCGACGGACGGCAACCATCGAACAGGCGGACAGTTTCTCGGAAGGTGTGGACGGGCAGTCGGGCAGTCGGGCAGTCGCGCGGACTAGCCAGTGGCGCAACGGGGCGGATGGCTGACGGGGAATTCGACTCGGAATATCAGATCGTCTGATCGATCGGACGATCCGGCCGCCCGATCAAGCGGACGGTCAGACCGTCCGATCCAGAGGACAATAAGTTCATCCGATCAATCGGACGACCGCGTCCGCTTCGGGAGGTTTGGGAGGGCGTCCGCCGCCGGACCTATTTTAGGTTTGGTGGCGGACGGGTATAAAGGTGGACGGCCCTTCCATTCTTCCTCACTTCTTCTCTCCATTTAGAGGTGAAACCTGTGTCGGAAGTGGCAACTGTTGCTTCATTGTGCTAGTTGCTCCTATACGGGTGGAGAGTGAGGTCAATTATTTTGATATCACTTGTCGTCAGTTATGACAACGGAAGGTAAGAGCAAGGGTACTGTAGCGATGACTTCAAGAGGTGGCAATCGGGGGAAGACAAAATCAAAGGGGGCTTCTTACGAGCTTCACTTTGACATTTTAGACAGGGTTGTCCAGACGTCCGGACGCCCTGGACGTCCGGACGTACGTCCAGAGTCCCGGGACGCTGGCCTCTGGACGTCCCTGGGCATTCGGACGGACCCCAACCCCCCGTCCAGTGGATGGTCGGACAGGGGGTCGGGAGTTCGGACGCGTCTTCGGACGGGGGGTCGGGAGGTCGGACGGGACTTCGGATGGAGGGTCAGAGGTCGGACGGGCCTTCGGGACGTCCAAAGTCGGACGGAAATGTGGACGCTCCGTTGGAGGTCGGACGGGCTGGAGGAAAGTTAGACAGGAGCGGGCGTCAGACTGGCAATTTTTTCTTAAATAAATATTTTTTCAAATTAAAAAGCCTTTAAGGTATTCAATTTAAAAAAGAAATGGGTAGAATAGGAAACTAAATACTCTCTAGGGTATTGAATTTTTTCTAAAAATGGGTAGAATAGGAAATTGAATACCTCGGTTGGTATTGAATTTTTTTTTAGAAACGGGTGGAATAGGAAATTGAATACTTTGTAGGGTAATCAATTTTTTTTTAAATGGGTTGAATAGGAAATAGAATATCCTACAGGAAATTCAATTATTTTTTAAAAATGGGTAGAATAGGAAATTGAACATCCTCAACTCCTCAAGGGTATTCAATTTGGGAAAAAAATGGATAGAATAGGAACTTGAATGCCCTAGAGGGCATTCAGTTTTTTTTTAAATGGGTACAATAGGGTATTAAATACCCAATAGGGTATTCAATTTTTTTTTTAAATGCGTAGAATAGGAAATTGAATACCCTAAAGGATATTCAATTTTTGGTGATAATGGGTACAATAGCAAATTGAATACCCTCTAGGGTATTCAATTTTGATAAAAAAAAATGGGTAGAATAGGAATTTCAATACCCTCCAGGGTATTCAATTTTTTTTTTAAATGGGTAGAATAGGGTATTAAATACCCTAAAGGGTATTTAATTTGAAAAACAATGGGTAGAATAGATATAGATAATACCCTCTAGGGTATTCATTTTTTTTTCTTAAATGGATATTTTTTCAAATTGAATACCCTCAAGGATGTTCGATTTTTCAAAAAAATAGGTAGAATATACATATTGAATAACCTTTAGGATATTGAATTTTTTTTTTAAAATGCATAGAATAGGAAATTGAATACCCTAATTTCCTAAAGGGTATTCAATTTTCTTTAAAAATGGATAGAATAGGAAATTGAATATCCTCTAGGGTATTGAATTTTAAAAAAAGATGGATAGAATAGGAAACTGAATACCCTCTAGGGTATTCAATTTTTAACAAAATATAGATAGAATAGGAAATTGAATACCTTGAAGGGTATTGAATTTTAAAAAAAACATTGGTAGAATAGGAAATTGATTACCCTCTAGGGTGTTGAATTTTTTTTAAAATGGGTCGAATAGGAAACTGAATGCCCTAGAGGAAAGTCAATTTTTTCAAAAAAATAGGTAGAATACATATTCAGTACCCTTTAGGATATTGAATTTTTTTTTAAATGGGTAGAATAGGAAATTGGATACCGTAATTCCCTAAAGGGTATTCAATTTTTTTTTTAAATGGGTAGAATAGGAAATTGAATATCCTCTAGGGACTAATGTATTGAATTTAAAAAAAAGATGGGTAGAATAGGAAATTGAATACCCTGGAGGGTATTAAATTTAAAAAAATGAATCGATAGAGTAGGAAATTGAATACCCTCTAGGGTGTTGAATTTTTTTTTAAATGGGTTGAATAGGAAATTGAATACCCTAGAGGAAATTCAATTTTCTTTTAAAAATGAATAGAATAGGAATTTGAACACTGTAGAGGATATTCAATTTTTTTTTAAATAGGTAGATTAGGAAATTGAATACGCTCTAGGATATTGAATTTTAAAAATAAAATGGGTAGAATAGGAAATTGAATACCCTTTAGGGTATTCAGTATTTTTTTTAAATGGGTAGAATAGGAAATTGAATACCCTGAAGGGTATTTAATTTGGAAAAAAAATGGGTACAATAGATATAGATAGTACCCTCTACTCCTCTAGAATATTCATTTTTTTTCTTAAATGGATGTTTCTTCAAATCCAATACCCTCAAGGATATTCCATTTTGAAAAAAAACTAGATAGAATACATATTGAATACCCTAGATTCCTAGAGGGTATTCAATTTTTTTTAAAGAAATGGGTACAATAGGAAATTGATTATCCTAGAGGGTATTCAATTTTTTTTTAAATGGGTGGAACAGGAAATTGAATACCCTAAAGAAGTAAAGGATATTCAATTTTTTCAAAAAATGGGTACAATAGGAAATTGAATATCCTAAAGGGTATTGAATTTTTTGTTAAAAAAGGGTAGAATAGGAAATTGAATACCCTAAAGGATATTCAATTTTAAAAAAAAATGGGTAGACATTACTGAAAACCTAAATATAATGTATTCCATTTGCATTGTCCTATTACATGCACGTTCATATGACAATTCATACAACTTCTCACAGAACCTTATCAATCCAACATCCATCAACAAGAATTTATGCAGTTTTTGTTAAAACGGTTTATGTATTTCATATAAAAAATGATGGAGAGGATATACAATTTCCGGACACTATAGAATCCAAAATGTACATCCAAATGATCCAATTGCATATAAATTGGTATATACTGGAAATGGAAAATAATACTATTTAGGCCACATGGTCCGCAAACGTAAATCCTCACTTCTACGTTGATTAAATACTTCTACAGTTCTATAGTCTATATAGTACGCTCAAGTACTAATATGAATGACGGAAGTGTTCATCTGGTATTGGCCAATTGTAAAAATTGGTAAATCGATTGGTAATTTCAGCCAAACTACCTCGTGAACCGTTGTCTTCATTGCAAAGTCGCTCCAAGTATTGATGAAACACCATTGCCAAATCCTCATGGCTAAACTTTGTGTGTCCTTGGATTTCCCGGTGTAACTTGTGGTAGGCCACTGACATGCACTGTTTATTGATCTTTTGAGCTATTTGACCCACCGCATATTCCTCTGATTTTCGTGATAAATTGGGAATGACTTCCACATCCGCATTTCTCTTATGCAAATATGCAATATTGGGGTCTACCCACCACCTCCTTCGCAAAGCTTCTTCCTTCTCACCCGCAGATGTGAATGTGTACAAGGATTTGGGTGCTTCGCTACTTACAGAAGTCAAGCCCCAATCGCAAACTCCAATGTAGACTAGAGACTCGTCTTTGGGAAAGTGAAACATGATGTTGTCCGGGGAAATATCATTGTGGAGATGTCCAACATTGTGCACTGCATTCATGATGTGCAACAATGCCCATGCCAGCTCCGTGCGCTTCCTCCTCCAACGAGCGAGACGGAAAGCTCGAGTCACCTCTTCGGGATCAACGTTTGTACAAGCCAAAGCAATACCTATGTTGTCTGGATATTGCACATCCAAGTTCAACATTTGCCGCAGTGTTCCGTCGTTCCACCAGTATGAATACCCTTCGTTGTTTGTTGCATGCACTGCATAAAATCGTATGACTCCATCATGTGGAATCCTCACTGCCATTGACTCGTTTTGGTGTTCCAATTTTGGGAGTTTTGGTTGTATGCCATGTTGGCGAGATACCTTTGATGCAAACTCCCCAAATACGGGTATTCCAGGACATCCTTCAATTCGGACCCTACGAATTGTTGCATACCCGTCCATCATGACTTTGTCATCTTGTACAATCACCCTTGCTGTTTCTGGAAGCGCTACAAGATGCCGTCGCCCCTTCTGCAATTCCGCCATTCCCTCAACGCTCTTCCACCAAAACATTGACCCTTGCCTATTCCGTGAATTAGCAAATGGACGGCACCGTTGAATAAACAAGTCTGCCCTGAGAATGACTTGCTCGAAGTCTGCATCCTATGCACGATAGCTCTTGCTGTATTTTTCTACAATCACTTTGGCATTCCAAAATGCATCGTTCACCCTGTTCGCCAAGAATTTGTTGAAGCGCGGTTTGTCCATCTCATGCCTCCATTGCGGAACGTTCAATGCTTCTAACATCTTCTGCGTCATGTCATCTTTGAATTTTTGAATGCATTCCTCTTGATATCTAACATATTTGCTATCCAGGGACGTGGTGCTTTCGGACTCATAAAACTTGACAGTAAATTCGATCAAAAATGCTTTGCAAGCATTTGTAGAATATTCCTTAGTTATCCTAGCTTCTTCATCATCTGACAGCACCCGCTTGCCTTTCCCTCCTTTCTTTGGCCTCGGCATCTTGCTAAATTGTACTATCAATGAATATTCAAAAGATGAAATTGAACTCGGGATTTCACTTCAAATCAAAAATAATGCATACACCGTCACGCCAAAACTGAAAAAAACAGCAATAAGGGGGCCCCTGTAATCCGACTCTTGTCTTCCCTAAGAAAGGAACCAATGGAGGATAAACCACCAAGCTCTCCGCTCCTCTTGTTAAACACAAGGGAGAAGGCAAGAGTGAGGGCGGTCGGGCCGTCCGCCACTCTTATACTTGTCGGACGGCCTTCTCGGTGGTCGGCCCAATTCTCCGCTGTCCGATCAGTCGGTCGCGACTCAGCCGTCCGATGAAGCCGACCGATCGGACGGCTGTAACGGGTATCGGACGGGGTATCCGACAGATTTTCGAACGGTTACAGGTCGGACGCAGCAGTTCTCGGACGGGTTTTGGGACAGTTCGGTCGGCCAAGTTGTTGGTCGGGGTCAGGGTCGGACGCAGAGGTTCTCGGACGGGTGGTTCGTCCGGGTTTTGGAAAGTTTGGTTGGCCAGGTTCTCAGTTAGGGTCAGGGTCGGCCGGGGTTCTCAGTGGGGACAGATTCAAACTACACATGTTAGAGGTCTCATACCAAAAAAAAAAAAAGAATATCACGGATGGAGTTCAAGATTATAATGTTTGACCATGAGGGTGCTAGAACTGCTAAAATCTTTCAATCTTCTTCCATTGAAAGATAAATCTAAAAATTTGGTGACCAAAACAATATGAGGTTAAACTGTTAAAGGGCCTAATAGCCCTAACTTGTATAACCCCAATCAATTTATGGCTTCTTCAAATGTACTCCACAATTTTATTAAATGGATTTTGAATGTGAATTTTCCTTCAAGATCTAGTATATTTGAGGCTCATTTCGAAGAGCTCTCAACAGAAAGGGAAGTCAAGATTGCAAATTTGCAATGGGTACCCTTGTACAAAAACTTGAATAGAAAAACCACTATCATTTATTTTCAAGATTGGACTTTTGTAGCTAAAATTAGACTTCAAGAAGAATTTTCTAAAAGTATGAACTACTAAAAATAGTAACTTGGTTAGGTTTTATTGAACTTCAAAGTTCTGCAAACACCACATTTGTGTGGCTTTGGCATTTAGGGATTAACACTTGGAAAAAAATTGGAAATGAATGACAAGTAGACTGAGAGCCCAAAAAAATGGGGAATGAACGACAAAAAAGCTTGAAGCCTTAAAAATTGGGGAATGACTAACAAGATCATAAACCCCCAAAAAATAGGGATGGCATGACAAGGAAAAAATAAGCCAAAAAAAAATTGGGAATGAACGACTAGGAAAAGGAATGTCCGAAAACATGGAGATTGGGGAATGCATGACAAGGCAACATAAACCAAAAGAAATTTGGGAATGCATGACAAGACAACATAAAGCCCAAAAAATTGGGGAATTCATGCCAAGGGAACGTGAGGCCCAAAAAAATTGGGAATGAATGATCACAAAATAAAAAGCCCAAAAGAATGTGCAAGTTCATGACAAGGAAACATAAAGCAAAAAAAAATTGGAAAAGAATGATGGTCCTCTGAAAACAAATAAGGATGGAGAATGAATGATAATGAAACTTCAGATTTTTTGCGACATGGTCTCTCATTTGTAGTCCAAGTATTGAAACTCCAGATTTAATAAAAATTGGGAATGAATGGAAAGGAAACTAAAAGCAAAACAGGTGGATGGAATGAATGATAATGAAACAGAAGCAAAAAAAAAAGAAGGGGAGGTAATATAAATCCACCACCAAAACTAGAAACAATACCAATTTCCGGTAACATTATGCTTCGGATTTAAATGTGAAGTTTTCATTCACTCAATTTGGACTACAAGCATGATGCAGAAGGTATGGACTATGTTTGGGGGGGCACAATGTGATGCGTCAATCATTTCTTGGAAAAATAACTTATACAATGCATTTTTTGAGGTCAATACGGAAGTCATTATGTTCTTTGCTGGAGACTTACATACGCCACTCAATTGTAGAACGCGGACCGACACCATATGTATATTAAAAAAAATCATTGGTTATACAACAACGGTATTCAAGGATAATACCATTACATGGCTACCAATGTACTTCTATATGGACATAAAAACTTAATCCCACTAACTTAGAAAATCAGGAACTGCAATTCCCCAACATCACTGTACAATGCTTGCCGAGAACAACAATCCACGGCCATTACAATCAATGGAGAAGGTGCTCAAGCTTGCACTATAAGACAAAACACCACTTCACTCTGAATTAGAATCGGTATCATCTCTCTTATTTGGGCCTCTAGAACCACACCCATAAACACCAAGATATGGTCCTCCTCAGTAGGTGTCTCCCTGTCCACTTGGAGCCACTACTTTTTCGTAATTTGGGCAGTAAGGACCTCCAAAAGGAGGAGGAGGAGGAATGGGAACATTGTGTTGGGACCCTCCTTCACTTGAACCACCATAATAAGAACCTCCATGATGATGATATGAAGCGGGTGCAGTACTCCCAAGATAGTATTGGGAGCCACCTTGGCTAGCATCGTCATACTGCGTGCTTTGAGAGCCACCTTGGGTTGCATTACCGTATTGTGAACTTCTTCCTGAATCTTGTGGGGCACGTGAACCACGGTCAAGGTGGTGCGATCGGTCATGCCCATATTGTCGACCACGGTCCTCCACGCTACGACGCATTGCCTCTCGCATCTGTTCCTCGTACTCAATGTCTTCGCGAGCTTCTCGCCATTCATGTCTCTCTCCAAATGCCACAGGTGCTTCAACATCGGGAACATCATCGTCGTCCAAAACATCATCCTCTGAGTCAGGCAACACAACCAACGGTGTTCCAGAATGTCCTCGATTGGACCACTTTGGCAAGCAATCGCTCGCTCCAATCCAATTGGTATAAATCATGTGCTGTCGGCGATTCAGAGTTTTTACATTTTTCCCATACACTGTTTTCCAATCTACGTCTTTGTGGGGTACAATCTCCGCCTACACCATGGCCATAGTCGAATAGGTCATGACATTCGTTTTCGACATTGGTAAACCGCATGCCGATAGAATCTCTTCGTACCGGCAAACAAAATGGACGCTATTGCACGTGGTCATTTGCCCTTCCCAACGTTGAGCTTGTACCTCCGCACGAGCACGTGACCACAGTTTGGAGATGTGTGTCATTTTCACATACTTTTTGCACGTTGTGCAAGCCCACACTTTTTTGGACTCTTCTTGCCATCCCGGCTCCGCTACGCAAAGAGGCTTTTCCCATTCTGCCCAATTCATCTCTTGTGATATTCCCTTCGGTACACTTTCTCCGCGTGGCATGGTAACTTTGATTACGTTTTTAGGAGTCGATTTTAGAATTTTAATTGATTTTTTCAACACATCCGTGCAAATCTATGAAGTTAGAATGTGGATGAAAAAAGGGGACTTGCACATTATAAAAACAAATTAGTTTTGATTTTCAAAACCTGACTTAGGACTAACAGCACCTCAATCTCCAACCACAGGCCACAGCCGTTCACACACCAAGCTGGAAGGGGCGCGCAGAATTCTGAAGGCGCTGGATAAGCCCACTCCGCAAGGGAAACAACTGCGAAAAGTGAGCCGACCGACGCGCCCTTAAATAGTCGGACGGGGCGTACGTCGCTCTGGACATCGGACGGCTCTAGGTTCGGACGCCCAAATCAGACGGCCACGAAGCTCCAGATGTCCAATCGCACGGCCATGGACGGAAGGTGGACGACTGAGGGAACGAAAAAATTGGTCAAAGCGACCAACCGATCGTCGGACGGGGCAGCGGGCGGTCGGCAGCAATTTCAGATGACTAGAATCGGGCCTCGTCGGACGGCTTCATTTCGGACGCCAGAAGGTCGGACGGATGTAGTTTCGGACGGCTCCAGTTTCGGACGCCCAGGTGGTCGGACGACATTCTGATCAGACGGCGTGGATACTGGGGCAGGAAAAAAGGGGGAGTTTTAAGGTAAAATAGCCCATTATTGTTAATTTTCCAACTCAGTGAGTAGACCAGCCCAATTTCGTCACCTAGTTTTGTCCATAAAACAACCAAATCTGTCCACAAAACATCCACTTTCATTCGTCTTATGACAGAAGTTAAAGCGTTCTATGATAAAATCTGATTTTTTATGACAACAAGGGATAATGTGTCACTCCATTAATGGTCAGTATTTTGTACTTGACTTGGGCGGTTATGGGTTCATTAGGGAACGTTTATATCTGTAGTCTACTGACGGTTTTGTAATTTCAGTCCAATTACTTCAAAAATTTATAGAAATTACAGTTTTAATCGAAAAATTATAATTCCACTTGAATTTGATTCGTGAAACAAGCATACACCTCTGAAAAATACGTACCACTATTGAAATTGGCCCCAAGATATTCAGATTGCAAATCAGGGGGGTGATAGGTAGTTTTACTTTAATTCAAACTGCATTGATGCAAGAGGGAATTATGATTTCTGAACCTCCTGTAGATTCCTTTCCAAAGCTATGTTGGAAGAATCTGAAATTATTGTCAGAAATTGAACCCTAAATCCTAAACCTAAACCCTAAATCCTAAACCCTAAACCCTTGACTTGGAATACGTTTATAATATTCATTTGTTTAGAGTATGCGATGCTGTCAGTTCATGTAAAGAATTCCTACGTACACTACTAAATTGTGTAGGCACATTTTGAAAGCTTCCATGCATACAAGTCTATAATTCCTAAAAAATTTGGCAAACATTTAGAGTTCAGAATTGTACTTATGCAAGTTTGTTGAAGTTTGGAATTTCTAATTTTATATTAAAATGTGATGATTAACTCCTATGCAATCCCCGTTTTAGTGTTTTCTTTAAAAACATTGCATCACAAATGAACAATTGTCTGTTAAGTGTCATAGAATTGTACATGATGAACATGTCCAAATAGGGGGGCATCTAGAAGCTCAGAGAGACAACTTAGTTATTCTTGTAAAAGAAATGTGGATCAACCACACTCATGCACAAAAAATGGGTACCCTTATGAAATTAGTGACAACACCATAATAAGGAGGCATACGGGTATTCTTATTTCTTTAGGAAAAAACATGACTTAACGTTAGACCGTAGTGGAAAAAAAAATTGGATATCCTTATGAAATTAAAGACGACACTATAATAAGGGGGCATATGGGATAATGGTTATTCTTATTTATCTAGGAAAACACATAAATCAACGCCAGACCATATTGAAAAAAAAATGATTGGATATCCTTTTTAAAATCATTGTGGCTTTGTTTCGGTTTCAAATGGAAAAATTTAAATCACCGTAGCTTGATTTTGGTTTGAAGTAGCAAAATTGGCTTGAAATGGCAATATATAAACCATCGTGTCTTGATTTGAATGTGAAGTACCAAAATCTAAATCATGGTGGCTTGGTTTTAGTTTCACGTACCAAAACTTAAAGTATGTTGCCTCCATTTTAATGTGAAGTAGCAAAAATTAAATCATGGTTACTAGATTTTGGTTTCAAGTGGGAAAATTAAATCATAGTGGCTTGATTTGAATGTGAAGTACCAAATTTAAATCATGTTGGCTTGGTCTTAGTTTCACGTAGCAAAATTCAAATAATGGTGTCTTGATTTTAGTTTGAAGTAGCCAAATGTAAATCATGGTGTCTTGATTTTTGTTTGAAGTAGCAAAATTTAAATTTTGGTGGCTTGATTTTAATTTGAAGTAGTAAAATTTAATCAAGGTGTGCTGATTTTAATGTGAAGAAGCAGAATTTAAATCATGGTGTCTAGATTTGAATGTGATTTAGCAAAATTAAATCATGGTGGCTTGGATTTATTTTTAAGTAGGTGAATTAAATGAAGGTGGCTTCGTTTTATTTGTGAAGTATCCAAGTGAAATCATGATAGTTTCGGTTTTATTTGAAGTGCACAAAATGAAATAATGGTGCCTCCATTTACGTTTGAAGTATTAAAATCAATTCATTTAAACTTCGTTCTAATTTGAAGAGATCAAATGAAAATCATATCATGGTCGCACTCTAAATGTCATTTATCCGCCCCCCCTTCAAAAAAAAAAAAAAAAAAACCCCCGTCAAGCCAAGGCATGATTGTACGTGAGTAGCAAATATTATTTACATGTGGAAGGAGCAGGTGTCAAATCTTGAGGGTTTCGAATGGAGAATTTCAAGTTTAGAACATAAATGTTTGTAATTGGATGGTACTACAAACATCTTGCTTCTAAACTCGAGATCACCCCTTCCAAGCACTCCATTTCAACACCTCTCCCTTCCACAAGCAAATCGTGATTCCCTCCCAAATACAAACACAAATTGTTTAGATGCTTTTTTTTTTTTTTTTTTTGTATGGTTGGCTACCACGACCAAACCAAATCCCACAATCAGGGAGGTGACATCATCAAACAAGGTAGATGATGTCACTGGAAATCGAACTAGAGACCACTTCAAACTCAAATGAGTTCAAAGGACAAAGGAGGCCACTACTTTCGCCTACTGGGGTTGACCTTTGATGTTGCAAGTTCATGAGTTCATGATTTTTTTATCTCCTGATTTCAGCAGCCATCGTCGCATTGGATGCTTGTTTCATGAATAATGGGCCTTGGAAAAGGATCCTAAGATCACTGAATCTTATATTTATATACTTCCGGAAACCTGATTGGACGGTGAGTCGGACGTCGGTCGGACGGAGACCGACCGATTGTCGGACGGCGGGTCTGAACGGCGCTTCGGACGGGGGTTGGACGCGGGTCTCAAGCGGCATTGGACGGCTGGTAGGAGTGTAGGACGGGCCATCGGACGGCTGGTCGGATTGGGTATCGGACGGGGATCAGTCGGGGCATCGGACGGCAATCCCAGAGCGACCGCCGGCGTCCGACAGCCGGCTGTAATCCGCTTTGAGTTCGGATGTCCCGGTCCGGATTTCGGACGTCTCGGTCTAGCGGTCGGACGGCGTGCTGCCCGTCCGACCCTGAAGCGGTCGGCGTCGGTCTATCCGACGAACCTTAGGTCCGGGGACGCTTCACGACGTCTGGGACAGGTTCGGTACCGGACCTGACTTAGGTCTACCATCCAATTGCTATAAGGTCGGACGGGATGTTCATTTTTCCTCACTTCTTCTCTCCTCTCAGAGGTATTAGAACCGTGTCGGATGTTCTGCTCTTGCTTCACCGCGCGAGCTGCTCCTACATGGTGGAGAGTTGGGGTCATTCATTTTTCATAACGACATACGCTCTTTTTTCAATTGAAATACACGTGGTTCGAGGGGGTCACTTTTAGTGATTTTTGAAGCGGTTACAAATTCAAAGCGACAGTCATGAGCGGTGAAGGTGTTGCGGATATTGGTAGGATGAATCCAGAGGCGGAAAGCAGTAAGAAAACTAAACGGAAGGGGGCACCCCACGGGCTCCATTCGGAGATTACGGACGACCCTAACATCAAAGCGGAGCCAGATTGGGAGAAGAAGACTGCGGAGTATTGGAACTCCAGGATGTGCAAGAAGTATGTAAAAATGTACCACATCAACAAGTTGTGGCCCAGGGAGTCCCATGCCGCTCAGACGCATGATTTTAGTTGCAAGCCATGGACTTGCAACGACCAGCATTTTAAGGAACGATCGTTGGAGGTGTGGAAGACACTCTTTGGAGACAAACCAATGAGTAAAGGGTACATAAACTACAGCTTGGCCTCCATGGTGTATGCAGAACTCCAATTAGCCCGGAAGGTGGATTGGAGCACGTTTCCAACGACAGCCAAGGAGCCACTGCATCTTAATCGCAATCAAAAAGATATTCCGGATTTGTACAATCCACAGGCAAGGCCAAGTGAGACACCAAAACCAAGAAGAGTATTAAAAAATACTCCAGTGCCGTAGACAATCATCTCTGGGGCCCAAGTGATGCATTACCGTTGGCTTCTACGCAGACCCCAACGACAATGAGTTGTGCCTCCTTAGGAGATCCGGAGGGAGAGGTGTTTCTTACTCCTCCAACGGCTTTGATGTGCACACCGAATGTAGAAATCGTGGTTCTAGTAAGTATGGTTCCGAATGAGCAGAACGTTCTAAGCGAACGTGGGGCCCATTTTTTGCGACGAGAACATGAGCAGGACCCTAGACTGGAACAAGTCGCAAGGGCCTATGCTACAATTGATAATCTTTTAGAGAGCAATGCTCTAGATCCCTTGACACATGTACCTTTGAACCCAGACGAGACAGGGTCGCCGAGCCCAATATTGAGCCCTCGAGATCAATGGCGTCGGTCAATAAGAAATAAAGCACCAGCCCATGATGTGACTCGGGATTCCACCATTTATGGCGATGACATTGCGAGCAAGTATCCAGGAGTGTCAGCTATTCCTCCCTCGCAATTGGAGATTCTCCGTCACATGCCAAATCTGAAGGAATTGGAAGCCTTGGTGCAGTGCTCTGCTCGATGGAAGGAACTTCACATAGGGATAAGCCCATCCGTATCAGATGCTGAGGCGGGCAGCTCTGATACTTTTCTGAAACCCGACACAAGGTGGGAGGCGTTTGCCAGAACCGCTGTCTCATTGACCACAGCAGCAAGGATGGTGCAAGAAATGTCCTCGAAGGTTACGGAATTTGCAGAGGAATTGGCCAAAGTATCGCCTGAACTGATCATTGGTGCCGTGGCTTTCATGAAGTACACGCAGGCTATATTACCATTCCTTGACGACAAGTACGAGAAGCTGAAAGATTTGGTTGCTCTAGCAGAAGAAAATCAGAGGTTGAGGGCCTTGAACGATTCCAATGACAACTGGAAGGCACAATGTGATGAATTGAAAAAGAAGTACGAAAGGCTACAGAGGATCCATGAGCGCTCATTTGAGCAGCCGATGAAGGATATTCCAGGGTTGGTGCCCATAACACAAGAGGTGCAAGACACTCAAGAGAGTGATCAAATCTCTCTTCCTTTTGAAAAAGATGCAGCTGTGGAGGGCCACAAGAGCAGGGAAGTAAACCCTAAACCGCCATTTGTAATCCTACTCCAACATTGCAAGATGCTTCCATACAAACGAAAGGAAGTGAGGTCGAAGAATTGAAGCAAAAATTGGATGAGGCGACCAAAGAGAATGCCCATGCTCGGTCTGAGGTGGTGCGCTTGAAACGAATAGTGTGGTTGGATAGCAACATGCCATCGGGCAGTGCGGACTCTCGATGGTTGGCATGGGTACAGAAGCTCAAAGACAAACCGACCGTAGTATCCCGAGCAATGAAAAGGCTCCTGAAATTAGCAATGAAGTCGGAAGATGAATGCAATGCCTTGGAGAGCTCTTTTTGGCGGCTGAAGCAGATGTTTGAGGCACATCCGAGGGGGTCCACCGACATAATTACGTATTGGGGAGACATGGATGCAATGTTTGAGCGCTTGAACCACGCAAATAACAACCAGCATCCCTACATCAATTGGACCTTGGAAGCAGAGGAAGGATGAATCCCTTACAACACGTTTTCAGCACACATCAAGAAGAATGAGAAGGAAGTCGTGCACGCTCGTGATCCTAACGTCGGAATCATGGTGGGCAGGTGTAGCATTTGCCTAAGTTATACTGGTCCGGAAGGAGCCCTAACAATGGGCCAATGCCGCCACATTTTTCATGTCACATGCATTGTCAAAGCATCTCTCATTCAATCACGGTGTCCCGAGTGTAAAACTCCTTTCTGCCCGAGGTTCTATGAAATGCTTGGGATCTCAGAAGGTATGCCCCCCGGCCACAAATACAATTGATGGAACCTTCCACTTGACCAAGCGCCATACAAATTTCAAAATTACATGCATTGGGGAAAACCTATAACGTGGAATTCACTAGCCCAAGTGCACAACCTAACCAAGGCGTCTTCATGTGAAAATGATCATTACGTGTGGATGACCAAGGACAGAGAAGTGGAGTTGCGGGCCAGAGGTATTGTGGATGACGAGGCTCGTGAAATGTTTTGTCGCAGCATGGGAGGACATTGGAGCATGCAACACAAGAAATTCTTCCGATTTCCGGAAAAGGAGGTGTGTAAAGATGGAGATGGCAATTGGATAGAACAAGAGCATGCTCAAGAGTTCCATGAGCAATACTCGGCGTACAATCACACTTTGATAGGCAGGGCCCTTCTTTTGTCCAAGTTGGAACAAGCCGCAGAAGTTCCTGCTTTTGTGGAAATAGATGTGATGTCAACCGCAGGGCATTATTATGTGGACGTGGCAAGGGCATTTGATAAGAGGGTGGGCGACATCATAAGTGCATGGAGGGTGTTTCTAATGGAAGGAGATCGACCTGCATGGTTATACATACAAGATGATGACGCAGCAATCAACGCCTTGGTCCGTCGAGTGGATAGTGCACTGAAAGCGTTGAAGGCAGGGGAAGTGGACTTGTCTCCCAAGCGGAAGCAGAAACGGAGGATGGAAGACGATGATGACCACTCTTTGGAAACAAAACGACAGTTTGGCCTCATTGACTTGGAAGCTAGGTCCGCAGGGCCCACCATTGGAATAAGTCTTGTGCATACGCCTCGCTGCAGAAGTGCAAGACTCATGGGTGATGAGGATCCGTCTTGTGTATCGGGGGAACGTAGCGGTAATAATATATAGTGCCGGTGGCCTTTTTTGGAATAGGATAAAATTGCGTGGAGTGTTGTTTGGATCTTAGAAGAATGTAGTACTACTAAAGCAATGTACCCATGGTATTTATGAGTTTCTTTTAATATAAGAATATGTGTAGAATGCAAATATGTTTTGATTTGCTAAGAGTTTATGGTATTTTGTACTATCCCTTTTGGGCAATTATGTGATTTGTGTCCTTCTATTACAAGTTACTTTTCTGCCACTGATGGATGAATTCCTAAATGCCAGGACACATGCTTGGTAGATTTTGTAGTAAACTTGTTAATGTGTAGAATAGGGAAAATTTCAGAATTTTTCACCTTGTAAATTACAAGGTATTAGATTTGTAATTGCGGAAAAAAACTTTTTTGGGCGCAGCCAAAAAAAGGGCCGCTGCACTTGACAAGGTCACATTTAAATGGAAAAATGTCCAAAATGGTGGTTACTCCGTAAATTAATTCTTGAAACCAATTTGGATACGTGCTTGAAAATTTTCAGATCATTTGGAATTGTACAACATATATGAAAAAAATAGGAAGACACAAGAAATAGAGGTTGGTTCAAAACACTAAATTGAAAAAAATAGAATTATGCAATTGAAAAACCTCAATCCCAACAGTTCTACTGTTGCCCTAAACAATGTACCTATTTTGCTTTAAATTTTTCCAAAAACTATTAAAAATTGAGTTAAATACAAGACTTCAAAGTTTATTTTACAATAGCAAATCCATAACTGCCCGCAAACTAGAACACTTTGTAATTTCCATCTCAAAACTCAAAATGGAATAAGTAAAAGCTTTTTACGTATATATAAATCAAAGGAACCAATTTTAAAAGTCTGTATATTTTAGTGTGCTAACATGATTTTTAGTTGTCCATCTCACGTCCAATCCCAAGAAAAATTTGTTTCCTAATTTGTCAAACATAATGGGCATGAGAAGTATACATATATTTTTCAAATTTTTTCAACTCATATGCAATTTGACACTAGAGATTGGTGTGCATATTAATAATAGTAATAAGCTAAAATATTGAACACGTCTACGGTTTGATTTTGGAAAACAAACAATTTTTTTGAGTGTGGAGAACATACAATGCGCCAACTATAACTCCATAAGTCTATGCTCTTTTTTCACAAGCTAGATACGCTAGATAGGGCCTTAGGCATGTAGGGATCAAGCCCTTGAGGCTTGAGCCCTTCACTTTGTGAACCCAAACAGAAATCGGTCGGTTCGACCGACCATCCGACTATCGGACGGAGAGGCCGTCCGACCTGTGTAGCGCTGACCGACTTGCCGACCGAATTCCGAACCCTATCCGACCGATCGTTGGGACGGTCCGACGCTGTCCGATCCCGTCGAAGGCGTCCGACCCCGTCCGACTCTTTGTCTGACAGTCCATCTGACTGTTGGGACCGAAATAATGTTCTTCATTCCCTGTTCGACGGTCACTAGCGACCTCAGAACTATAAATTCCAAACCCTTGCCATTTGCAAGCACTCTTGAGAAACTGAACGCTTTGATTTCCAAGGGCTAGGTTTCGACCCATTTTGGGTCCCTTGCTTGGTAATGTATAGTTCAGTGGACAGAGGGGCCTTGGTTATCAAGGCTTTGTGCACACATTGTGTGTCTTGTTTTTGACAAAATTTATCAACCTGTTACTGCGTTACTTTTACAATTTCATTCGAATATAAACAATCCGAATTGGTCACTATGAGCAAGGATTGGTCTTGTTGGTATGGTACCCCATCAGTTGGTAAAGTGGAATGCAAAGCTTGCAAATTGGTGTTCGCGAGGAAAACAAGCCGTTTGTTTAGCCATCTAGGATATAAAGGCGCATCAGGTTTGAGAGATAACGGAATAAGCCTTTGTTTGAAGTTGACATCTCAAGTTCAAAATCTATTTCTTCGCTGCAATGGAGATATACCACGAAAATCTACAGGAGACAATGCGGATGGCAATGGCATGCTTGTGGTCGCCAATGATCTTTCAAGTAGGAGGCAAACGTCTCTTTGTACACAAGAAGACTCGTGCACAGCACAACAACAATCCTTTCGTGGGCCTCTGATGGAAATCCAAATACACAAACATCAAGCGAACGTGACACTGCGCGGGGATCAAGTAGTAGGTCGCAGAGGCAGAGCATGCTATTGGATGGATTTGAGACGGCCAATAAACGGATTCTAAATGCAATCTGGGACAAATTCTTTTATGCGGCCAACATCCCATTTGCTGTAGCTCGAAATCCAGCATTCAAAGAAGTAGTGAAGAGAACAGTTGAGTTTGATTGGCCCTACATCCCGCCATCGTACAATGATATACGCAATAAATTGCTTGACGAAGCAAAGGTGGAGGTGTAGACAAATTTACAGAAGAGGACCGAAGACAGCATTAGAAAGTTCGGAGCAACGCTGTCCATTGATGGATGGAGCTCGACCGGGAATCGGACATTGATAAATGCCATGCTAGTGTCCTCTGCGGGGGAGCAATTCCTAGGAGCGGTGGATCCGACTGGGGCCGTTAAAAACGCTACGTATTTGGCCGCTCTCCTAGAGAAATTCATAGTCCAAGTGGGCCCTCAAAATGTGGTGCAAGTGACTACAGATAATGCGCTTGTGAACCCCGCAGCATGTGCTCTAGTGATTGCTACATATCCACACATTTTTTTCCAAGGTTGCGCGGTACACGCCTTGAATTTGTTGCTAAAAGATTGGGAAAAACAAGCATGGATAATGGACCAAGTGGACAACGCGGAAACCATAGTGAAGTTCTTCAAGATGAGGCATAAACCGCTTGCAATATATCGAAAGTACGAGCCCAAGTATAGCTTGTTGATGCCGGGTGAAACAAGGTTTGCCTCCAATTTCATCACAATTGCACGTTTGTTGAAGGTGAAGGGTCCATTGCAACAGACAGTGACGGACCCGCAGTGGAATGAGTACGTAAGGAAGTTTGGCCAGACATCGAAATCTCGCAGTGACTATCGAGAGGTATTTAAGATACTTATGAGCGAGCATTTCTGGCGCCGTTGTCAGAATTTTAAGGACTTGGTGGGTCCTGTTGTGTATGGGCTACGTGATTTGGATGCGAAGACACCCTACATGGGTAAGGTTTTGCACATTATGAGAAATTTAGAAAAACACGTCTCCGGTTTGGTTGGAGAGTCTTTTTGTTTGAACAAGGCTCTTGCCAATCCGCTGTTGGCGTATTTTAAAGACCGACGCAAAATGGTAGAGACCGATCTGCATTTTGCAGGAGCTCTTCTGAACCTCTGCCTTCTAGAAGACAAAGAATTAGCCGAAGATCAAAATGCGATAGAGGCATGCAAGCGTGTTCTCATGAAAATTTGTAAACCAGGAGATTACGCCGCGGTTGTGAAGGAGTTTGTCGCTTTTCGACTTAGGGAACCGCCATTCCACAACATGTTGGAGCCGAGTGAACAGCAATTGTCGGCACATGCTTGGTGGGATTTTGAAGGCGCGTGTAGAAAGCTCATTGCTCCAATTGCCAAGAGGATATTGGCACAACCAATCTCTTCTTCTTCGTGTGAACGAAATTGGAGTAGCTATTCCTTTGTTCACAACAAATCTAGGAACAAGTTGAAGCCATAGAGAGCAGATGATTTGGTGTACATGTACACCAATTCAAAAGTCTTAGTCCAATCCAAGGAAAGGGATGAAAAAAAATGGTATCATGAGAACGTGCTTTTCGAAGATACAGATATGCCTATCTCCGAAAATGAGGATTCGGAAGATGGCTAGCCCACATTCGATGATGGAGGTGCTATGGACAACGACATGCACAATTCGGATGTTGAAAATCATGAGGCTGCATTTTATGATGGAGATGATGTGAACTATGATGAGCCGAATTCGAACGATGAGCCGTTTCAAAGCCCTAATCAGAACGATGAAGATTTGGGAGCCAATGATCGAGACGTCTATGATTATACATTAGATGAAGACAATCATGGATGTGATGAAGAGAACCTTCCGATAGCCAAATATATGGATGGGACCGGATTGTTGACTGGCGAAAAGATTTTAGCGGATAAGGAGGCAATCAATGTACGAGATGCGGCAATAAATGGGGCAATGCTTATCAATGGTGGGACTCTTGAAATGGGTGAAGAGATTCCAATTCCCGACTCTCCATCCACGATAGCGGCACGAGCGGAACAGATTGACAAAGACAATGACAAGGGCGGATTGGGGGTCAAGGTCCCAATGAATATGGGGAACACAAGGGTTCAATTGAAAGCAGTGTTCTCGAACAAGAAGAGTGGTGAACTAAGGATTGGGAATATCAAACCACGTGAAGTAGAAGAGAATGAAGACATACGTTTTATGAAGTCTGGGAGTCCAATCCTAACCCGGAATGGAAAAGGAAAGGAGCCACTTGTGCGAGATCCCCAATTACCACCGCGTACCGGCGTACTGGTCTTGCACCGGATGTACATACACTACACTATAAGAAAACCCTGTTTTTGCTGGCGTTGGACTGTAACATG
Source organism: Antitrichia curtipendula (assembly GCA_951230915.1). Taxonomy (NCBI): domain Eukaryota; kingdom Viridiplantae; phylum Streptophyta; class Bryopsida; order Hypnales; family Leucodontaceae; genus Antitrichia; species Antitrichia curtipendula. Next base: position 138,759 of record OX579642.1, on the reverse strand, counting down.
CCATGTTTGCTGAGATGTCACGCGTTAAGCAGTGAACGGGTGCAAAAGAGTGAATTTGATTTGATGTTGCAAAAAACATGTGCGACTAAGTTGGAAAACAAGTAGATGTCACCGTAGACAGAGATGTTTTTAACAATGTTTGAAAAAATAAGCTCATGTTTTGTTGTGACATCTCAAAAAACATAGACTGCCACGTCAGCATGAAGTCCACTTTTATTATGGATAAATTACTAAAAATTACTAAGGTCAATGGAAAAATATTGACCTTATATAAAAAATTTAGGAAAAAGGCAATGACGTGGCATGCTTTCCAAAAAAAAGAAAAATGGATGGATAAAAATGGATGTGTTCTATGGATGAAAACATAAAGTCTTTATACAGGTGGGGAGGTGGAAGAGAGACAATTGATATGGGATATATCAAAAAAAAATTGTGTTCAAAGTGAAATGTCCACAAAAACGTCGAGATGTCTGAAACAACATCTCTATGTTTAAAAGAACATATACACGTCAAAAACAACATCAACATGTAAACAAGTGAAATAACCATATTCTACTTATCCCATATTGTTTGTCTTTCCATGGGCAGAGAATGGATATAAATACAATGTCCTTATCCTTCATTTTTATTAACTTTTAATGAAGTAATTCTTTCATTTGGCCATCAAAAATTCTCTTGATGGTAGATGGTAAGTTTTCTTTAATTCTTGGTGAATTCAACATTTTTTTTTGTTTATTTTATTTTATAATTTATTTTAACTAATTATTTTTTTGTTGATCTTGCCTAATGGATAGGGTATGCACCAATTGATGTCTCAAAAAACATCTAAATTGATGATTCAAAAAACAACATTAAAATTTTCAAACAAAATAAAAATATGCTGACTAGGCAAACCACGTCATATTTTCCCGTGGCCACGTCACTACCCACATCATTAAGGGCCCGGATGAAAAATTGTCCCACGTGGCACTGCCCGGATGGAAAATGATGACATGTCGCCATCGTGGCATCCACATGTCATGTTTTCTTAACTTTAAAAGACCACGTTTTCTGTGATGTCAAAGTATAACAAGTACAAATTAGGCCCGTTTTTTGAAAACATGGTCATGTTTTTTGCCCGTCAATTATAACAAATTTTAGGTGACATCTACGAAAACACGCGTGATGTCATGAAAAACATAATCTAACGTTTTTTGTGACATTTCAAAAAACACGGGTTTCTTATAGTGCTACTTACAACTGCTAGTACAACTTTGGATGGTTGCGGAGGTTCATCATGTGGAAAACGGCAATTCATTAATCACAGTCTATTCATTTCATCACGTAGTGATGATGACAAGGACAAGACGTTGGCTGTAATGTTTGCTCAAAAATCTAGGCATTCATATCACGTAAAGGGTAAAGCATTCAGATCACGTAGAGGGTAAAGCATTCAGATCACGTAAATCTAGGGAAGTACATGATTCCAGAGTGAGAATTCTACAATCTTCATCAGACAATATAGAAGAGGCATCCAGCGATGAAGACACCGGATGGAAAAGAAGAAGTGAGAGTAGCGGGGCTGAAGTGAAGGGAGACAGTGATTACAATCCTTAGGGACTGAAGGGATGTAAACCTAGATGTCCAAATACTTATGATACATAGATGGCACTATGTGGCAATCGATTGTTTATTGCCGCTTCATTGTAGTAAACTGATGTTTGGAATACCATTAAGATTTTTGGGTTTCCAATACAAAGGATGAATTCAATAAAATTTGATTCTGTGCATTTTATTGTAAATGGAGCATGACATTCTAAAATGTAATTGTACAATGCAACAATTTTGCCTTCAAAGTCGTCTAAGTTCTATGAATTTTGAAAATGAAAAGAATGCTTACATTGAGTTCCATTTCCACATTTTTCAATGACAATTGCAATTGAAGAGGTTTTAAAACCAGATCTTCCTAACCCTAAAACTCATTTGCAGAAGTTAACTAGCTCTCACCACCCAAAAAAACCTCCATTATAACCACTTGTCTGCTGACGGTCCCGTCCGACCGAAAACGCGTTCGACATAATACGCGTCCAACTGGCCGTCGGAGAGACCGACCAACGGCGCATCCAACCGACGCCCGGCACCTGACCGACCGACCGACGCCCAGCGGCTGCCAACCGCCAGACGTCATCTGTTGTGTCTGGTGCGTCCGCTACGTCCGGACATTCAGATTTTAGACGTGATTTTGCCTTGGATGTTAAAATGTGACAACCCTGATTTTAGATGATCCAAATATCAAGGCGAAGAGCGAATGGGAGAAGGAGGAAGAAAATTATTGGACCTCCAAAATGTGCAAAAAATATGTGAAAATGTATCACATCGACAAGTCGTGGCCTCGTGAGGTCCACATTATTCACACACAAGGTTTCTGTTGCAAGCCATCGAATTGCAAGGATGGACATTTTGTCCATCGATCACTTGAGGTTTGGCGGGCCCTCTTCGGGAACAAATCAATGAGTAAGGGTCTTATAAACTACAGCGTGGCCTCTATGGTGTATGCTGAGCTCATATTGGCTCGGAAGGTGGACTGGAGCACATATTCAACGACAACTGCGGCTCCACTTTTGCTTAGAGAAGGACAAAAAAATATTCCCGATTGGTATGATCCAAAGGCAAGTCCAAGTGAGGCACCAAAATCACAGAAGTGACAAAAACATAGTATAATGCAATATAAAAAAGAGATCATGGAGGGGGAAAATATTGGAGTATATTTGGATTCTACAAAGATTCCAACTACAATGTCAAATGCCACGGTGGAAGGTGTTGACGGAGAGGTGTTTTTAACTCCTCGGGCGGATTGGATATGCACACGCAATTTTACATCCGTGGGTGAACAAAGTGGTGCTCCAAGCATGCAGCCCATTTTTGAAGAACCAATGGCCCCGTCTGCACCACAAAAATGTTGGGAAGAGGTTCGTCCCGAACAAATGGCAAGGGCCATTGCATCAATTGATAATATCATAGCGAACAATGCTATGAATTTTATGACACAAGTACCTTGCAATTAAGACTTGCCAACCACGCCGAGCCTCGTATTGAGCCCCGTATCAAGCCCCGTATCAAGCCCCATGTTGGGCCCCGTATCGAGCCCAAGAGTTGAAGGGCAGATGTTGCCAAAAAATGGAAAGCAACTCGATGGCATGGCGCAAAATGTGTCCATTGATGACAACCCATTGGATAAGAGCTATCCGCATTTGTCAACTCAAAATACGGCACAATTGGAAGATCTTTGTCATTTGCCAATGGCAAGTGAATTGGAAAGCTTGTTGGAAGCTTCTTATTTGTTTAGGGCACATCAACAAGACATCTCTCTTCAACCAAACCAAGTAATCGAGACAAATGAGGCCTGTCCTAGTAACCTCGCAAACAAGGCGGGCTTAACTGAAACCGCAAACCAGGCCGGACCGAGTAATCCCTTCGCCGAATACAATGATGAATGGCCCAATTTTGTGATCACCTCGAAAAGATTGTCGATTACAGCTAAATTTGTAGCTAGCATTGCCCCCAAACTTATGGAAGTTGCTCAGGAATTCACCAAATCCGGGCCCGAGTTGGTGTCTGGTGCCTTGTCTTTTGGGGATTTTGTCACGCCTTTGAAACCATTATTGGAGGAGCGGGTCGAAAATTATCGCAAGCTGCACATCTTGACTGAAGAGAATGAGAAATACAAGGCCTTGAAGATAGAGCACGAGAAATTGAAAAAAGACCACAAGCAATTGATTGGTGCATTTGAAGGAGTGTGAGTGAATTATGAAAGATTTTCGAACGCACAGGATCGCCGATATGATGCTCTAGTTTCTCAAAGGGAATTTATCGAGAAACTGGAGTACAAAATTGTAGTACGAAATTGTAGTGCTCAAGCAAAAGAATTTCAAGGACGGGGGATGTGTTCTTCCAAAGACTAGCGGAGCCGTGCGTATAGAAGCGGTTGAGGAAAACAACCAAAAGGAAGTAATATCCAAAACCGCCATGGATAATCCTCCTCCCACATTCCAAGACGTGTCCATGCAAACGGAAGGCCGCGAGTTCGAAGAGGTGAAGCATGAATTAGAGTCAGTAACCCAATAAAATGTCTATTTGGAGGCAGAGTATCAAAAAATGATGCAAGTACTGGAGCTAGATAAATGCTTGCCAAAGAGCAGTTCCGACACTCGTTGGTTGACGTGGGTTCAAAAACTACAAGACAAACCGTCTATAGTAACCCGAGCAATGAAAGGGCTTCTCAAATTAGCCATGAAGTCGAAGGAGCAATGCGATGCCATTTCCTCCAACCTCCTATCTATTAGAAGGATGTTTGAGGTACATCATAGGGGTTCAATTGACGTCACATATTGGGGGGACATGGATGCAATGTCTGAGTGATTGAATGACGCGCAAAAGATTGCGTCAAAGTCCATCAATTGGACCTTGGAAGTAGAAGAAGGTTGGGCCCTTTACAATACGCATTCAGCGCACATCAAAGAGGCGGACAAGATAGTAGTGCATGGTGAAAGTTCAAATACGGAACTATTGGAGGGTAAATGCAGCCTTTGTCTAAATCATCTTGGTCCCAAGGGCGCCTTAATCATGGGCCAATGTCGCCACACTTTCCATATCACGCGTATGGTGAAATCATCCCTCGTTCGTTCGATTTGTCCCGAGTGTCGTTCTCCTTTGAGCCCTAGGTTTTACGAAATGGTTGGGCACGAGGAGAACATGCCCCCTAGCCACGAACACAATCGATGGATCCTTCCACTTGACCAAAAGCCATTTTTATTCCAAAATTACATTCATTGGGGGCAACCTATAATTTGGAATGCGCAAAAACTCATGCATGATGTTTGTGAGAACTACAATTATGAATTGGATGACTTTGACTGGATGACGCGCATTAGAGAGGTAGAGTTGCGGGCCAAGGGTATTGAAGACTTGGAGGCTCGAGAATTGTTTTGTCGTAGAAGGCCATATTCATTAAAACGAGACGATTTGGAATCTTATTTTGTTCATGACCCTAAATTTAGTATGCAAAAGAGTCCATTAAATTGAGACAATTCAATAAATTGAGACATGAATATGCCAATAGACTTATTAATTTAAGCATGTACATGAAATTGCTTACCAATTTTGGAGTACAGACAATTTTTGAATAATGATTTTAAAATTTGAAGTCTTACCACTTCAGAGTAAATATTGAACTTTAAGATCAAAGCAAACGCTTGTGGCATATGCTTAGGATCTAGGGTTTATAGAAGAATTCATCATACAATGTGGTAATGCATTTACTCTTACAAATCCATGGTGATGGACACAAAATATACAATTTACAAACTAAAAAATACACAATGCAATATATAAAGTAATAAAACAAATTAAAAATATATTATATTGCACACCGATTACAACATTGAATTCTAAAATACCAAGAAAAATAAATGAACATAATGGACTAAAACAATTTGTAGACCAAATCTACTTTTTTCCAACCTCTTTCTTTATCTTTTTTTTTGTAAACATATTTAAGAAAAACACCTCTACTACTACAAGTAGTTTAGTTATATTTTTTTTTTCTTAAAATATAAGAAAATACACTACAAACTTCTAAGCACTTCCCTAAGCCTACAATCTATCCACCTTCACTTAGGAGATGCATTGTTGTCTTCTCCACACACATAAGCATCCACAGATGCCTTGATTATAGCTATTTGATTTTTGGGAATTTTGATTCTTGGATCAGAAGTCCATGTTCTCACACGTGGCTTCCAAGCAGTCATGATACAATCCGTGTGCGTCCAGCTCGGAGAAATTGCCTTATCCTCGCACCAAGAATTCCCTTGTTTTGTATCCCAACCTCCGTACGTATCCTCCATAACGTGTTGAAAAGATGTAGCCGTCCAATATTGCAGCTCAATTGAATTGACATGCCCTGGATCTGGATTAGGATTTGTAAGTGCACGAGCAAGCCAAAATGGGCGAAGGTCACCATCAGCAGGTCGCACTGCAACAAAATAACCCGCGTACACATCACGGCCAACACGGAATGAAGGTGCTGGACGGTCACGCCTACGACCAACAAATGGTGCATCTTCTGCAAATTCCTCACGCATTTGACCATCGTCAAGGTATTGGTCTTCCACTTCCTCAATGATTTGAGAATTCGGCCAAAATCCATCCCGTAATTTCTCACGCATCACGAGGGGTGAGTTCAGAGCGCTTCTGACACCTTCCCAGTATTTCCGCACTGGCTCATTCTTCCTTTGAAACTCTCCAGACAAGTCTTGATTAGCCATTGCACCCCACAATGCAATATATCCTTCTAAACCCTTGCAAACCTCATCAAAACAACGCATCTTTTGTGGAGCCAAAGGTGGAGGTGTACCCCTTGGCACTTTGGGACCTCCATCTATTGTCTCCTTCCACAAGCGAATGCCTCCACCTTCCTTTGGCACCCAATCTACATCAGTACACAAGATCTTGTACTGCATCAAGGGCCATCCACTAGAATCCTTGTAAAATTTGAATTGTTGCGCTTGAGAATGGCCCAATAGAGAATCATCACCTGTATGCAAATACCCCTCTACAAAACACTTGAAATCAGGAACCTCTTCAATGAGATGAGGAATCACAGGCTGTGTTTCGCAATCCATGAAAGACTTCATTAACCGTGGAAGTGTAGGGTAATCGTTTGTCTTCAATTTGCTACTCCATCGACCAAAAAGAGCATCAATGTCCTCATGAGTGTGTCCGACAATGAGGAAGTTGATGTAAATCTCTCGAAAAATAGCTCTATAGACTAGGAGAGAGCAAAATGCAAAAACCCAGCGGTTCTTGTTGTCACCAGAAGCATTGTCAAGTTGAAGAGTCAATGTTGGAGGAAGGGGTTTAGCTTCCACCAACTCATTTGGGGGTGACCCAAGAGAGTCCGTACAAGTTTGTGAGCCTAATAATAAAGCCTTTGTCAATTCTGAACGATCACCTCCTGCAAAAAGTTCTCGAGATGAATGCTTTGGTTGCACTTCCAAATCTCTTAACAATTTTGCAATTGATCCTATGGTATGGTTGGAATTTCTGGGGAAGATGTCTAAGCCATAGTGCGCATATCGCACATCTCCATGCCCATGAGCAATCATGCCCGTCACTGCCACGGGCATCTTCATGAATGAATCGTTTCCTTTGCTCTTGTGAGAGAAATGGGGAGAAGCGATTTTTGAGTGATCCATCTTATCATGGATAATGGTCAAAACTTTGTCAGGAAACATCTCTGACATTCCACGATTTCCATAATACAAATCCCTATGCGCCTTCTGTCCATCAAGGTGCGCCTTCAATTTGTAGGCCCACACTTGTTGTGCTCGTGAACCAGGAGTGCAAGCACTCTTCAGCTGCTTCAACCTATCGCAATATCTGCAACGTGCAAAACTATCACCCCTAGCCTTTGGAGCAAACTCTGGAAAAGATTGACGTCGAATGTTGCTCAATCCACTAGCTGAAATATGTTGCAATTGAAATGACGAATTGACATTGTTAATCTCCGATAACTTGTCCTTCCAATGAAATCCAGATGGTAAAACCATAGAAGGAACTTTCTCCCCAGAGTCAAGGGTCTTCGTTTTATGCGGCATTGCGTCAGCTTCGTTGTCCACCAATAATCGAAGAGTGGTTGTTGCTTGTAAAGTGTGGGTTCGAGGCTTCTTCATCCCCAAATTACCATGATGCTCTGGTTTGTCGTCCTTCTTGGCTTTCTCTTTGTATCTGTAAAAAGTAGCCCTAGATACTCCATGAATATGGCACCAAGCCGTGGGACAAACTTCATGTTTTGACAAGGTGATCATATCCCTCCCATTCTGATCATGGTGGATTTGCCCGTGTACATCAAGCAAACAAGACTTCCGAGTGTATACTCCTCCGTCAACATACATTACGGACCGAATGGCTTCAATCTACCCACGTGGAAATGGTTGTACACAATTCTTGGTGCAACACTCCTTGCTAGACACCTCAGCCACTGACTGCGGGGTGAGAAGGACATCTTTTCTGGGGAGGCTGTTTGGCTCCTTCCTCTCTCGCGAGCTTTCATAGGAACGAACTCCAATTCGTTTTCGCCGCCCGGTCCCATTTAGAGCGGATCTATAGAGATGCATTTGCTCATGATCGTACAAACTAGCACCATTCAAGTAGACCCTAGAAATGGGCCAAGAGTGCATTGACCACATCCACTCCGAAGGAACTTCTTCTTCACATAAAGACTCCGCAATATGAATAGCGACGCGATCGTCACCAAGGGGCTCCCCGTTCATGTCGATGACAAGATCCACATCTATGTTGTGACAAATCCCTTTAGCCACTTCCACCGACCTTTCATTTCTGAGGATGACACACTTTGTATACCAAGAACCACGTGGTATTCCCTCGCAAGGTGCAACACCCTCGGGCAAAACAGGCACCGGAACTGTAAACTCGTTGACATCATGAGTATCCATCCTGCAAGAAATGTAACTGACATTAGTTTATAATGGAAGATCACATCCACGGCACAGGATACAACATACACAAAATTCTATAAATTCATAGCCAAATTATCTTCGAGTCGAAGATATAAACTTATACAAATCATCGTACAAGGAAGTGAAGTCTCGCACCAGGGAGAGAGGAATGCAAATTGGGGTACCTCAATATCCAAAAACCATGAAATCCACTAACCCTATATAATATACATAAAAGAGAATAATATCAAAATGATCCAAATCAATCATCTCATAAATCAGTAAATAAACAGTAAAATATTAAAGCATACAAATTCAAAATCTAATCGAAGATAATCATCTACAGAACAAGAAATATGTTTCTATTCGAATGTCTACGTCTGAAACGATATCGCCAAAGACGATATCCAACCACCTTAAAAATACTGAAAGATAATGATAAGGATAATTTTAGCCTCGACCCGAAGATAACAAGAATGTCAATGATTGTCAAAGAGTATTACTTTAATCATTCCTTACCAGATCCCAAACCAAAAACGTCAGCTAATACTTAATAAAAGAATTATTGTCTATACGATGATACATTATCACAGATCATTTCAAAATGAACTGTTCAGAAAGCCATATTTTGAGGTCAATCTGATTAATATTATAAATTTGTAAACGACACATACAAATAACTGCTACCAGAAATACCAGTTCTACCGTCGACTAGAGAATAAGATTCTAAGATATCATTCAGCATAATCTTCACAACACAATTGGATAAGTGCAATGATATCATTTTGAAGGAATTGATTAGTGACAACTTATCTTCGAGTCGAAGATACAAAACAATGTATTAACATGACGAATATATTTGTGAGGCCTCCAAAGAAGATGAATACAGGTGTATTTATTGGCAGCACGTGTATCCAGTAACTACTAGTAACTAAATTAATTATCTTCGTGTTGAAGATAATTGCATGTATTCCAGAAAGAACATTTTAGGATCACCAAATATAAAAATATCCTAAGGATCATAATGTGCATTACCTTATAATAATGACTCTTATCTTCGACACGAAGATAAATTGAAAAGGAACTGTTGTTCATGATAGAGTAGAGTAGAAGAGAACGGGTATATTCATTGGAAAAATAGTCTATCCTGAAATTAGTATCTACTAAATTATTTATCTTCGCCTCGAAGATAAATTGCAAAAATATCCAGATAGTACATTCTGGTCTCATCATGTTTTACAGTATCTCAATGATCATAATGTACGTTATCATAAGCTAATGACACTTATCTTCGACTCGAAGATAAATAGTATAGGGATTGTTGTTCAAGATTATCCTCGACCCGAGGATAAATATGATCATTTCTGGAAGTAATGACTTTGGCTCTGGGTTTTCCGGCGTAGAAGTAGGGGAGTTCAAACAACGTGAAGTTCTACACAGACCATGGAACCTGTGCTGCTCGAATGCGTACTGCTCAAGACTATCACTTGTACTTGAAGGATGGAGAACAGAACACTGAATTCTGAACAACAACACGGTTTATAATCAAACAGCTCTCAATGAATGACACCAAACACAGAAACTTTGACAAGAAATAATGAAAAAAGAACCTGGAACTTACAAGAACTCAAGCAATACTAAGTCGCCAGGACAGTACTAACTTCGCAAAGACAGAGTGAACTGAAAATGCACACATTCAGAGGCCACGCCATAACAATGCATGCAGGAGGCAAAGGAAGAATGAAAGACTGGAAAACAAGAGAATGAGGCGATATGGGGAACTCACGGGAGAGAGACGATGAAGGAAGTGGCGGGATGACTAAGCGGGAATTTTGAACGTTCAAAAATTTCAGGAAGCAGGGGAGGAGTATCTCCCTGCTTTGGGGGTGTTGACATTCCTATCCTGCAACTGGTACTAACGGGGTGGAATGGAATCCAACGTTCCACCAACCTATATTTTTATAAATAGGCGGAATTTTAACAACGGAATTATTGGCACCGATTCTTGTCAGAGAATGAGAACTTTATAGAAATACAGCCACATGTCATTTTTCACGGAAAGTGAGATTTTTTTGGAATGGAATCTCAGATTCAGAAGATCCCTTATTTTGGATTTCGATTTCCGTGAAATATTTTTAGAGTTATTGAAAAAACGGCTTTAGGATTTAGGGTTTGGGATTTAGGGTTTGGGATTTAGGGTTTGGGATTTAGGGTTTGGGATTTAGGGTTTAGGATTTAGGGTAAACTGTTTTAGGGTGTAGGTTTTAGGGTCTACGATAAACTGGTTTAGGGTCTAGGGTTTAGGGTTTATTAGATTCAGGAACAAAAGCTATGCCACACAAACCTCAAAATAGTCAAGCTTGGACAACCTAAAAAATCATAAGGACTTGAAATTTGAAATTAAAAGATAAATTTGTTATAGATTATATTTTTGATGATAATTATATGGAAAGATTGATTCATTTCATTTAGATTAGTATTAAGAAGGTACAGAGCATCTTCCTTTTGGGGTAGTTATAGCATCTTTTGGGGAAAACATTATATTGGCTCTATTTTTTAGCTTTCAATTCAAATATTCAATCCTTCAATTTAATTTTTAGGGTCATTCAAAGTTTATAGTGAAACAAATTAATGTTGAGGATTCAAAATCTTATTATCTCGTGTAGTAAGGTAAGAAAATTGAAGCTTGTTTTTATTAAAATATAATATAAATAATGAACAAAATACAATTCTGGATGAATGGACCCTGAATTATTTGAAGACATGGAATAAGTTATAAATTAATTTGTGCCTTGAAATAGATCTTCAACTCTCAAAGGTTTCATTATTTTTAATTATTTGTTTTTATTAAAGTATTTGTAATTGTAGGTGAAGGAACACCCAGATTATTTGAAGCAATAGTTTTGGTGGCACTTTGTGTGCCTTCACTTACTGGCCTCAATTGTGTGACATCATGAATCTATTGAATCTTTATTTATGTTGTGGTGTCATTTAATGACTTTAGTCATGTAGCCTCAAAATTTCATAGTGATGACATGTCTTTATTTCATAGCCTTAGTCAAATGGCCTCAAAATTCCATTGCCAAATCTTGCATATTTGTCTTTTCACAACTTGTACACCATACATTCGGCAGTACACTAATACATATCACCATATATGAACTAAGACAATTCCAACCTATATCAAGTACATTGGAAAATATCTGCATTTAAAGTGAGAAAGATTTTTCTGTCCATCTTGCTATAGTAAATTATAAGACTTTGAATACTCTTTCATTTCTAATTTATGCAAATGAATATGGATTTTGAATTAATTTTTTATACTAGAGACATGAATTGAGAATTTAACCTCTGACTCGATCTCTGAAGTACCCAGACCATCTTTTGGGCAACATTTTTTTTTGGATGAATAATCACTCAAAATTGTCATTTCTATTGCAATCATCCAAAATCAATTACATTTATAAGAATCTAATTGTAAGATCTTGTACTTCACTTGTTTGAGATTGTGTGGTGAAAATTGCATAAAGTTTGACTGTACAAATTGAAAATGATCAGAATTTGAAGTTCGAATTCTTTTTTTCTTAACATTGATCTACAACTCTAGATGACTTTGACTATTATTTGTGGAATTTATTTTGGAAATTTAAACTTTAAATTAAAAAAAGATTGTGGTAAATAATTGATTTGATAGTCTTGGAATATTTTTTCAAATAACACGTACTTGATTTTCATTCTTTAAAAAATTGTTAGCTAGAAGTAAGTCTAAGATTGCAAGAAATTTTTTTATTTTAACCCCTAAAACCCCGAGGCCTTTTCTCCATCAAAACACACTCAAAACTGCCACTTCTATTGCAAAGAGCAAAAAATTATAAAAATTAATTTTTTTTGCATATTTAACCATAGGATCTTATACTAGGCTAGTATGAGAATGTGTGCAAGAAATTTCAGAAACTTTGATCAAATAGATTGCAAGATATTTGCATTCAAAGTGAAGAAAACAAGTTTTTTTGCACCTTGCTTGACTAGATTTTTGGGCTTTGAACCTATTTAACTTAAATTATTTGTATTGTTGATTTTGATTTTCTAAATTTATATGTTGAATACTTCAGTTGAGAATCTAGGGAAAAAAATTCAAAAAAAACACACTAAATTTTTACTCATTAATAAATTGTTAAGTAGAAGTAGGTTTAAGATTGAAGGAATAACTAAATCGTTAATAGCTCTAAGACAAAATTGAAATACCATAATCCCAACGGTGAGATTGTTCTAGCAAGCAAATTTAACCTTTTCTAACAATTTTTTTCTGAAAATTGTAAAAATTGCATTCAAAAATGAATCCTAAAGTTATATTTTCAAGAAGATGCTTAGATTGCCCAAAAAATTATTAGTCCAAATAGAATGAATCAAAGCTTCAAATGTAGACAAAAAGACATAGATTTTGAAAAGAATATTTAAGAAATTTATTTTGACTTTCTGTGATTTTTTTGTGCTGCCCGCCAAACTCTATTTTTGGCATAAATTTTTCTCTCGGGCACCAATTGAAATAAAAATTATGTATCCACAAAGCTCTTACAGAACCGCTCAACCTCAAAAAATCCTAAAAAAATTCTCTACAAATTGAGGTCACAGGAACCTACCCGGACCCAAATTGTCCCCCAAGGGGACAAATGGGGTTTAGGGGTTAATAGATCAAAGATAAGATTGAAACACAATAATTCAAATGGTAATATTGTTTTAACAAGCACTCCTAACCTTAATATTAACTTCTAAAGCCCCGCTTGTCCCCTCGGGGGACAATTTGGATCTGGGTAGGTTCCTATTGTCTCAATTTGAAGTGATTTTTTTTGAGATTTTTTGAGGTTGTATAGCTTTATGCCCTATTTAACTACTTTTGGACTTTGGGCCCAATTTCGGACTTTTTGGAAGATATCCCATGATGATTACAACCGACATTATGGAAAAAATCACCGTCATGATGTTGAAAGTAGCTAGGATAATAGGTAATTGAGCACATATGTATATTAAAAGCCATATAACAGAACGCGCTTTGGCATTGTAAGCGTTTAGGGTGCGTTTTTTGTTGTTTTATTCATTGAAACAAATCCATCATCTAGGGATTTCATGATGTAGAGATTGAAATACTTGTCCACAAATTTACCTCTGGAAATTGCAGACCATGTGTAAATATTGTGAATTCAAATGCTAACATGTCTACATGTTTATTTCGTTAGAAGCATTGAGATCCACAACAAAATGGAGGTATGAAATCCATCACTGAAACTGGGAATTGGAGATCAAGAGATCTCCAGATGAAATTCCCATAGCATTATACAGGCATATAGGATGACATGTTCAATGCATGCAAATAAAGAGATTTCTGCAAAATAGAGACAATTGTATAGTGAAGTAAGGTGAAATCACCACAATTCATTCGTAAAGATACACCAAAGCATACTTAGGCGTGCGCCTCTGAAATGAATATGAAATTAGCTTGCATTTCAGAGTCTACTGTATAAGTAATTGGGGTCATCTCTAACATGTATGACCGGGGGGATTAAATGCATCCGCATGTTCATAGGATCTATATCAAGGAAATGAACCGTTCGATTCCTAAGTACCTCCTTGGCATGAGGATCACTAACGAGGGTCTTCAATACATGTCGACGATGAAGATGATGCAGTTGCAACTTGCAATGTAAATCACATCCACAAGTTATCCGCCATAACCTCGAAATAAGTTTTTGTGGAAGAAAACGTGCAAGAATCTCTTTCAATGACGACCAATGCATATTCAACCAGAGGAAAACGGAAGTCGTTGTCAGCAGAAGACTAATGAACGCCTCGAAGCGTGATAATGTCTTCACATTAATCTGGAGATCCAAAGGAGAATCGCCATTGCAGAGAGCACCCGTGAGTACCAGGATCACCACCGCCTGCAGAGAACAACACCCGCCCACAGTCAAGGACACAATACCTATAATGAAAGGAAATGTGACCTTAATTATCGAGAGATCTCCTGATGGAATATATCCTATGAAACTGTCTGTAGCATACCCGAACAAGGGATCAGTGTTCCATGAAATGCAGTAATCAAGCATTCTGATTTACTAATAAAATTATAAAGCAGAACGCAGAAAACAATTCGTACTTCCGACGACCCCCAGAAGCTTTGGGAAAAATGTGAGACTTGTGTAATTATGCCCCCATCGGTTCAAAGTAATTCTGAGATGATCGAGAGAAGTAGGGCTCCATTCTTAAGTGAACTGCTTATGGAGAATGTAGATCATTCATAAACTAAAATGAACTAAAAAACTACCTCCACATGTGGTGGTAGACTTAGAGGAAAAGAATTCGGACCGAGGTAAACCATGAAGATTCGTATCGTGAAATCCCATGATGCAGACTGTAAAAGAGTAATACACCCGTACCCGAAAAGCAAAATTATCGAACATCAGGAGATCTCCGGATGAGGTAATGGACGAGCTTATTACAAAAAAACATCCGAAGAGTTTATGCAGAAGCGAACTGAACCAGTGTCCATATTACTGATGGACGAATAAGTTGGTAAGAAAAAAAAATATATATTGTAAGAACGAATTCTAAGCAAAAGAAATAAGAAACAAAACAATGATACCATACGCACTCAGAATAAAGATATGACATGTATAAGGAATCATGTAACGGGAGATCTCCTGATGAAGAGTCAACAGTGGGAAGGCTAGGGGTCCCAACTTACCACAATTCAAATACGATTAAAATTATTCCAAAGAAGGTAGAGGGGTAATAGAATACCGAGAGCGTAAATGAAGTATCTGACAAAAACATAATGAAGGACTCATAAAACGGAAAGCATTTGTGAGACAAATCAGACATCTACATCTCTTCCGAGAAAATCCTAAAACTACGCAAATTTAACGAACTGAGTCTGCCCGAAGGATTATAATTTACATATTACAGGATCATGGAAAACAGACGGCCATACTAAGAAATAAACAACCACATTAGCAAATTCGCTGGAAATTCCCATCATATCGATTACAGACATTTGAAAACAGTAATTCACAGAAGGGACGGAAAATAGAGTACTTTAAAGAGAGAACAAGAATAGCTTGGTATTCGACTACAACAACACTGAAGTAAAAGAAAGCATCGTGAGATATCATGATGATTGCATTACTATGAAGATTACAAGTAAATTTATAAGGTCAACCAGTTTTTCTGTTATGAACATAAGCGTCGAAGTCAGTTACAGAAGATACATTTACTATGATTATAGTCTGTTCTACCAATATTGTGACACCTACTATCTCTACTTATAAAGAAGTCCCAGATATCATCGTGAGATCTCCTGATAACGCCTACCGAGTATGAAAAAACAGCCCTATTTAGGAATTCCGCCCAGAATACTCTTCGCCAGCCTGGAAAACTTAATCTCCGACCTCTGACCACCCGGAAGTGGATGGTTCAAGACGTAGGAGACGACACTCTCGTTTGACTGAAACAGATCCTGAAGCCATGGCTTCAACTGCCCCTCCAAGAAGTAGTCCCTCAGATCACCGGCCCATGTTTTCGGATGAACAGCGGTGCATGGATCATTTAGGAGGTTCTTAATCGGACTGTCATCAATTAGAAGAACATTGTCTAAGGAATTCAAATTCGCGATTGTGGCGAAGGTGGTCAGATCCTTCAGGAAGTAGGACTTATCCGGATTGTTGCGGTCTCTAAAGGACGACACCCTGCAATCCTCCTGCGAGAGAACAATGACGTCCGCTGCTTTAAATGAGGTGGGCCGCAGAAGGGTATCCAGTAGAGACCTCACATTCCGGCTCAAAGCGCTGCTCCAGAACGCAACGGCTGCATGTCTACGCAACCAGTCAAGGAACTCTACAACACCCGGACGGGGTACATTCTTGCGTCGATTACGATCATCAAAGGATCTGTGAAGAAGAAGCCCATTGAGGTCAAGGACCATAGAGTACCGTCTGAAAACTACCTCTCTCGATGAACTCGCCACAGGCAAGGAAGGCATTCCAAGCTCTGCAAAAGACAAAAGAAACATGTAGTTAGAGTCAATTCAGGAGACATAGCTTTAAAACAAAACATGATACAATGAAATAGTAGAGCACTCAAGCACCTGTGACGTCTTCCGTCTCATTTCCCCTCTGCTTCGGCGCATCGCTCTCCGGTACTTTCAAAGCATCTTGTGACGGCGCCCCCTGTTCAAGATTCCAGTTAAACACCTCTTCGTATATGAAACGATTTGCTTGCCTTACGGCTTCCAGATGCTTTGACTTCGGATTATCTAGTCGTGGATTGGGGTATGAATTTAGACTCGAAAAATGACATAACTCCTTGAAGACATCAAAATTGCTGACCTTCAGAACCTCTGCCCCATCTAAGGGCAAGGCATCCAAAAACCCCGTGTCCACACCTGTATCGCTTTCTTGAGCAACCTCATCTGCTGCCTCGAGGGTGATGTTTACTACAGATGCCTCCTCAAGCCTTGACGAGTCCCTACCTGGTACGGGACTAAATAAGTCCAAATCCGTCATAGCATCCCTTCGAACGTCAACACTCATGTCCACCTGCACTTGCTTTTTCGAAGGCACTATCGTGGGATCCCCCGATGAAGGAAGGTTCTCCTCCACCGTCTCTATACCCTTCCCCTCGCATCTAGAAGTAACATAGTCATGGGAGATAACCGGTGTCTCCTTTAGCATCTCACCCGATACCAAAGTGCCGGTTGCAAGTTCTGATTCCTCCTTCCCTGGGATCCGCGTCTCACTTGCAGGACTCGATAGCAGCTTAGACTCTCTAGTCCTCAACTGATTCACCTCTTCATGTATGCCGGAAAGCTCCAGCGTGCAGCCAAGTGCAGGGCTAGGTGACTGACCGTCTTGCCCAACGACGACCGGGTCCTCCTGTGCCATCGTGAGATCCCCCGATGACGGCTGGGCAACTTCCTCCTGCGGTCGTCTTGCCTCCTTCACAGGTGACTGAACGATCGAACCCTCTCCATTTCCCTACTCCGCATCAGACATCTGAGGGTGCTCAGCACCCGAAAGTGTATCGTCGGTGGACTCTAAATGTGACGGTCGAGAGGCGCAGGAAACAAGTGTCTTCGTGGCTTTCGACGCTTCCGGTGACGGCGAATCCACTGCATCGTCGCCGGAGCCCTTGCCCTGTTGATTTCCGGTTGCCACCATCTCAGGATCTGAGCGACGAACAAACCGGTCCTTCTCAATCATTCCACGTTAGGTGACGAGGTGATTCCATCCTCCAGGAACTTCTCCGCCGCTAGCACTGCGGTGCTCTTGCTCTTCTTCTTAACGATTACCTTGTCCTTCACCTTCTCCAGAACATCAGAAAGCTTCTTTTTGATTTCTGTTTTTTTCCGCTTCTCCTGCGTCGACTGCTCTGGACTTCTGACTGACTTCGAAGAGTTCTTGACGGCTTTCTTACGGAGTTTTCTCTTGTCAGTAAGCGCCGCGTCCGCAGCGTCGTCCTCCAACTCACTATAGTGACGAGCAGCACCTGAACCAGCTGGTGAATCCCGAACTCCCTCTCCATGCCTTTCCCTCATGCTCTCCCACGCTGGACGAACTTCCTTTTCTATCTTGTTGACCAAGGGCGGAGTCTCGAAGTCACCTGTCTGCCCCCTTCTTCGCGAAGAGTCCTCCTGCGTCGGAACATGCCAACGACACTGGAAATCAGTAAGCCACTGGGATATCGTATATCATTGATGTGCGCTGCCAGGCATCCGGAGATCTCACGATGGCTCAACAAGAAGTGTACACTGACCTTATTGTTCCCCTGCAATAATCCGGTTCCTCCTTCATGTTCTCGTTCACCGGAATTGTCCAATTCCTTGTACGCTTCTTCCTCCTCATCCGAGTCCTGCTCTTCGTCGTTCAGTACTTGGTGCTCAGACAGTGGCTTCGGCTTCAAGTGGAAGTGGTCCCACATTTGTCTCGCAAAGGCTTGACTTTCATATGCAGCCTCCGCGGATTTCACAACTTCGAGGACTTTCACTTTGGCACTCTACAGCAGATGGGAAAGAAGAGTACGTCAGTATCTGCTAGTTTATGGGATCAACATAATATTGGAAGGCGATGAAAAGGAGAGGGACAATCAGTTGCGTAGCATTCCTAGGAATGTGAACTCTGGTCCACCGTTAATGTTGACGAGGATAAGGTCGCCATATACGTGCTCGAAGAAGATGATCATGGCCGTCGAAATCTTCAAGTACGGTACATTCTGCTGTCTCCAATATGTGAAGTCATCCCGATGCTCTTTGGACCTATACACTTGCTTCATCTTTTTAGATTCTCCCGGGAAGAAGGTTTTGAAAGACAATTGCGAACCATATTCCTTGTTGTACCCGAAGCAGAACACAACGAAGACGTTGAAGCCCTCCCCGGCGACAGCCTCCGGGAATCCGTCCGCTGGTGCCGTCATGTAATTGACGAGGTGCAGGTCCCACACTCTAGTGTTGCCGTTTTCACATCTTCTCTTCTCCAAATGAAAACACAGCATGTGGTATCCCTCTGCATCAGTAAGGAGTACGGCGGCAGACCGGGCTGTGATAAGCTTCGTGAATGGGTCGTAGCACTCCAAAGCGTCAAAGAATAGTCTCAGTCTTCGATCCTCCAGAAGTTTTGCCCGTGATCCCAAATCCGTCTGCTCAAAGAGAAACCAGAAGTACATGTGCGGCTTACTTCCATCCCGCCAAGAAACGACGTCGGGGTTCCTCAGAACACTGCTGAGATTCTCGGAGTGGTCGTCCAAGACTCTGCACATGTAGTTCTCGGAGTACCCCTTCTCAAGCGCCTCCTGCACTCCAATGGTCGCCGTCGAACTAAAGTACGCCTCCCACATGTCCCGCACAAATTGCGGACAGTCAGTCGGGTCGATCGTCTTGTTAAGCCCCGCTGTGCGATCCAGCAGCCACTTCGATCCGGAATGCGAATCCATGGCTTTGTTCACCCAGAGCTCTACTTGCTCGCGATCTATTCCCTTCTCCTTCGCGAAGTCGTCCCACTCCGTTGGGGAGTATGGTTCGTACTCCGGCTTCTTGCTGGGTAGGGGATGCTTCCTGTAGTGAAGCATCAACTCGTTCTTCATCCCCTGAATGAGGCGCTCCTTGGCGCCTGCCGAAGCAAGAGTCGTGAGGGGTTTCGGGGTCTTGACCTTGCCGCTCTTCACGGTAATTTTTTTCTCTTCCACGAGAGTCACAAGGTAGTTGATGTCTTCCGCTCGAAGCCCATACAATGTCTTGAAATCGTTTGCAGTAAGGGGCTTGCGCCTCAGAGATCCGGTCTCATTGACTGACCCTGCGGTGTCCGGTAGCAACCCTGTCATGTACTTCTCCTCGATTTTAATCCATCTGTCAACATCCTTGTCGTCCTCGAGAAAGGCAAGTGGAATCCGCAGCTCCTTGTTGTCTTTCGGCTTCTGACCCGTGAAGATTGTTACAAGGGACGGATGAAATGCCTGCGCAAGACCAGAAACACAACGGGACTATTAGTACAGGACCATGTACAGCATTGAAGCATCAAGGGATCTCACGATGATATACTATTTTGGAGGAAGTCACCGTGTATTTCGACACTCGAAGTGGACATTTCATTCTAGAGTAAGCAAACTCATGATCCTAGATTGAGAGCTACATTAGCATCAGGGGATCCCACGATATTGAGAATGAAGACTGCATTTAGCAGTGGACTGACCAAATGAGGGATTTTGACATCACTCATACCAGGTACTTTTTGTCGTGGTGCCTGCCGAAGAGTGCTGGTTGCGGGCTGCCCATGTCTCTCCATTTGATCCTGGCATTGATTAGTTGCTTCGTGAAGCACTGCTCTTTCTGTTCGCCAGCAAGATTTTGGTTGAGGGCCCGTGAAAGCAACAACACGTTATCGAAGTTCTCCTTCTTGGCGAAGATGGGTACTATGTTGAATGTCGTCGCTAACTTCCTGTCCGCCTCTGCTATCTCGCCGTCTTTCACCAGATTCTTGTACGCCCTCACAGTGTGTTGTCCCCCTATAATGAAGTACTGAGTCTTTGTGCTGAAAATCGCATTGTCGGGCTCCTCTTTGTAGAAGTCGGTCTTCTTCTTGTCCCCATAAGGACCGCGCTGGACAGGGAGCACCGTTATTACTCTATTATCTGAGTCGAAGTCAGGTGCGATTCTGGCCTTGTTCGTGATCCCTTCAAGGCGGCTTTGCTCTATCCCTCTGTACACGAGAATTCCGGGGAGAGCCTCGTGCAGGCAATCGTAGTGTACGCGGATGGGATCTCCGGCCACGTCGCAGAATGGTTTCTTCCCCCATCGGTACAAGTCCGTGAAATGGGTGTCATACAACTTCTTCATCTTAGTCATGTCCTCCCTTGTCAGCTTCTTGATTTCGCTCTCTTCCATATTCACGCACACGTGAATAGATAACTCGGTCCCTACCTTTCGCTTTTTCCCAGATGATGTGGCTTCTTCTGCCACCTCTTTGTCACCTGGAGCTCCGGCAGCTGACTTGCGCTTCTTGGCCTTCTTCTTCGGAGATGGTTTGGTAGGAGTACTGTGAACAACTGGACGCTCAGGAGCTCCAATGTCGATCCGATCCTCGTCAATCAAATCCCACTGAGATTTCATTTCAGCCACACTCCAATGGGGTGATGAGGTGCTTCTACAGAACAGCAAGGATCTGTCTGTCATGGACTTGCACTTCGTCATGTTGAGCTTAGCGTAGTCCAGGATTAAGCCGTAGGTGATGAACTGGTCACTCTTTGGTATCTTCTCCTCCACAACGACAAGAACTATATCTCCATCAAGGCCCTGCATCTCCATGACGTTTAGCCCAGCTTGTTTGTGCACCCTGTCGAGATGTCTCAGCATCGGGACGATGAGAGCCTTGCCTTCCTCTATCACGAACTCCAGCCACCACTCCGTGACGCTGAGGTTGCATCGGAAAACTGCCGCCGGATTGTGCTCTCCGATGTACTCGAAGGAATGTATCCACCAGTCGACGAAGGCTGCAAGCTTCCTTGGGCTCAAGTCCTCAGGAATGTCCTGCATCTGTGCACCACTGCAGCATTCCATATCATACGAAGTGTTAGATTAGAGTGTCATCATAGCAGGTCCACATCTGGAATCATCGTGAGATCACACGATGTCTGCTTATACAGTAGGGCTTCTATGACAGATTATTACGACACCGCGGCTTCGAATGGAACTGGAGAGTTCCTACGTGAACATCATCAGGGGATCTCACGATGCTAGACTATTACTGGTCGTCATCGTAAGATCTCACGATGTGTCCTCACTCATACATTCGGGTTTAGGGTTTAGACTGAACTACTTATTATTCATGATCTGTTGGTCTATCTTGCTTATCAGGGGATCACACGATGCAATCACTATAAAGGGAGTAGCTCTGGTTGGGCAGACTACAATAAGCTTTGGTGTTCTAGGATACCACTCATGATCCGTTATCGTGAGATCTCACGGTAATCTCTCTTTTATTCTACAGCTTCAGTCTCAGGAGTGAGATTTTACGGTTATGCGGTTGCTTTTTCAACTGATTGAGTATCTTATTTCCCTCATTTCTTTGATGTCTTTTGGTTATCAGGGGATCTCACGATGATTTGAATGTGAATACAATCATTTACAGGACATCCAATGCAGATTAACTGTCCCAAATTTCCCAGTCGGACTACTCTAATGGATACTTCATCGTGGGATCTCCTGATAGGGCTAACCCCTTATGCATTTCTCTGGTTGATGCCATGCCACGATGCGCGGTTATAGGGTTTTAACAACCTTATAACCGTGGGTTCTGAACTATAGACCTGTAATTATCGTGCATTCTTCAATCTGCTAATTCTAAAACCTCTGCTGTTCTTGTCTAAAACTCTGTAATGGTAGTATGGTGAGATCTCACGACATACGGTTCAGAGGAACTTACCTGTCATTCCAAATTGGAAGGCCTCCGCTGCGTTGTGATGACGGTCCTACCATGCTTCGTCTTCAACGTGGTCAAGGCCACAAAGCAACCTTCAATGTACGAATCGCAGCCTGAACTCCTGATACATGACGGCAAAGATCAACATCAGGAAGCCATAAATTTGAACTATGTATCAAACTCAAAGAACCGCAATGGATACAGCTTAAACTTGCACGCCAGTGAGCACAAGAACGAGGTGGGACAAATTTGAACGGAAGCGAGTAGCATTTCTCCGAAACTCAATGAAACTACTGATAACATCTACATGCCGTCCAATGTCCACAATGTCAAAGCTACCAATAAGATAGCATAAGCTAACAGCACAATTGTTCTCAACGCACAAAACAAAAATCCTGTGATGCATTTCCAAAAGCGAGCAAGTGGGGACACTCAAAAGGAGACATTGACTCACCTGCGCAACAACTTTTTCAAGCCCGCTGCACGTCGCAAAGCAAGTACTATTTGCTCCAACTCCTCCAAGGTCGGACGCGCTCCCGGAGTAGTTCCAATGTCCTGCAGCTCCAGCAATCCTCCAATGTCGGACGCGCCTCGCCGCCAACAACGCCGAGTTCCACTCATTGATGACAAGGGAAGTTGTCCACTCCGGAAGACCAGTGGCACAAAACGCAAAGGATCAGAATCGAAGACTGGAACATCGGGAGAGAAAACAGCATGAAGTTGGGGAAAGGAAGAGTATCGGGAGAGAAAACAACGGGAGGCAGCAAAACTCTCATTGGGGGAAAGAGAAAACCATCCGGAGGCGACAAAGGCCACGTGGCGCGAGCAGACAGGGCGAGGCGGAAGACCGGCGGCGGATGTACAGGGTCATCATGACCAAAATTCATCAAGGAACGCCCTTTATTAAAATCCACATCATGAGATTTTTATAAAATCCATGAAATACATATCATGAGATTTTTTGGCTCCTGTAGAGGACGGAGGTCTAATCAAAATTTATTTAACTTACTACTAACTATTCAAATTTAAATTGATGAACACTCTTTTCCAATAAGTTTTAGAACTACTTTCTTTTTTATATAACAAATACTTGCTTAGAACATTATGTGTACTATCCGTGTGTGTACAACCAAGATAAAAGTAAAGAAAAGGTTAACTAATTAGTTCGTAATTGAATTAAAGTATGTCAATTATTTTTGACACCCTAAGCAACGTATCAAATGTCCAGTTCAACAACGTTGCGAAGGATTATTTCCTACAGTTAAGAAATTGAAAACACTACGAATGTTTTCTTCTGGTTAATTTTCCATCAAGATTAGAATTAGTTAGAAAAAAAGGAAGTGTACATTGTCATTCGTCCTATTTCCAATATATAGGAATACCTATTTTTCCTAGTGCAAAATCTTAACAACTTTATTAGATGTTACTTCGTCACATTTTCAGAACGTTAAAAAATTGACCACCCTGGTCAAGAGTAGGTCACTTTGTCTAATCCAAATTGGATCGTGAGCATCTTACATCTTATAACTTAGAGTAATAATCACAAAATGAATCAATTATTACAATCATACAACCTAAATTGGATCATGTTTTATTAGGAATACTTGCAATTCAGCAAAACGCTATAAGGTTAGCGAAGTTCAAAGGCCTTTCTTCCATGAACACCATATTCATTCAAATGAGAGTTTTCCATTGAAATGAAAGATAAATTTAAAAAATTCGGTGAAAAGGTTTTAATGCAATTGAAGTCGAGTTTTGACCTGAATTGACATAAAACGTTTGAGATTTGACCTAATTTTGAAAGGTTTTCTTGCAATTTATGTCGATTTGTCCTAAATTGCAATAAAACCTTTCAAAATTAGGTCAAATCTCAAAGGTTTTATGTCAATTTCAGGTCAAAACGAATATTCATTGCTACAAAATACTGCCACAATCATCACTTGCTGGAAATGAAGATAATCTATGTAAATTAAAATCATGTAATTCATGTGCATAAATTAAATGTACTTGTAGTAAAATTTTGGTAATTGTTGTGAATCATAATTTCAAAATGAAATCCATGCTTTTAGTATACATCATAAAAAATCATTTACCTATACATCATACGCAATCATATGGCTTGCAATGATGTGCCATGATACATCATAAATTCAGTAAGTACTAATCCACGTGAGATAATTTCCATTCATTTGATATGACATGATTTATTACTCCAATCTTCACAATGATAGTGTAACTATTTAATTTTTCTAACAAGTTCAGCTTACAAAAACATAAAAGGTTATTTGTATTTAACACTAGCAAAAGGGGGCATACATTAATTGCAATCTTCAATTGCCATAAATTTACCATATGCCATTTTACTCTTATATTTTTTTCTCTTTAATTTTTTTTCAGCTCTAATTTTTTTTCCCACCACTTCCGACTGAAAGTTAGAAACTTCGGTGAAGAATTTAGAGTTCCCAAATATGGTGCTTAAGAAGAAGTGCCCATTGCAGAAGGATTTAAACGTTACAAAAAGTTGTTTCACTCAGTTGCACTCCATGCAACTAACAAACTCTTCTAAGTAAACCCGTTTTGCTCCTATTTTTTCTTTTTTAAAATGAACATCCAACTACTATTTGAAGTGGCACTCTATATATTGGTCATCTGGTACATGATTTTTTTAAATTCCTCATTTTCATTTTAATAATTTATAAACTTAGCAAAGCTACGGAACGCCAAACATTTGCAGCCTTTTGCCAGCTTACATGAATTAAAAATATAACTGCTAGTATATGACATCAATTTCAATTTTATGGTGCGCAATAGTTTTGGGGGAATTCAATAGATTCCATGCCTCTGTTCTTCATTTGATACTAAGTTTTTTTGAGAGTGCCTAAAGAAATCTATCTAATGATTATTCTACAATTCAATTCAGAATTTAAAAATTTGTGTATATTGCCTATTAGTTACATATGTGGTAGTTGTACTTGCATACAAACTGAAACAATTATTTTTGATATCTTCAATTACGAATTATAGAACCTTGTTGTAGAAAACATTTAAAATTAAACTTTGCATAAACGCGAGACATAGGTTGAATGTCCTTGTTTCAAAGTAAAGGCTTGCATTTAGGAAAAAAACAACTAGGGACACCATTATTAAATAACAATGTAACTCAACATCAAATTCAATGGAGTGAGAAATCAACACAAAGGTTGTCTAAGCCACGATCGCTCCTAAACAACATGATCACATAAATTATTGAAAGCTAACCATTAGTCAATGTAATTTGAATTAAAAATATGAACATAAATTACACTTCAATATCGATGGTTCAAATTGTTTTGCAAGATGTACGTACTTATAGCCCTCCAGTTTTGTGAAATCATAATTTATATTAAGAGCATTCCTCGATTCGACATTTTCTAATTAAGATAAACAAATGATTGGTATAAAAATACCGTCTAAATTTACTACTTTCACTGCCAAAAAACACCCTCCAATTTTATATTATCTTGATGCTTGAAATCCTACTATTGTGGACAATATAAACCTATAACTCTAAAGCAAAGGAACCAAAAAACTAAGATTGTGAACCCTAAAATCGAAGACCGTGAACCTTGCAGTATAAGATATTGAAACCCTAAACCCTTAAATTCACTTTAATCTAAACCCTAAACCCTAAGCCCTAAAGCCCTAAAGCCCTTGAACCCTAAATAACCCTAAAACCCTGAAAACCCTCCCCCCCTAAACCCTAAACCCTAAAACCCTAAAATCCTAAAACCCTAAAACCCTAAAGAAACCCTAAACCCTAAGAACGCTGAATTCTGAAATCCTTACCCATAAAAATGCTGAGGAATTTTTTTTTATTACATTAATAATAGATAGTTAATACATTAATACAGGACGGTTTGAAATTTGCTATTAGAAATAAAAACTAATCCCCAATATTTATCTAGCAAAACTAGTGCCAACTCTAGCATATGTATTTGAAATGAATATTAATGAACCCGTACTTTTTGTACTTTCTGCATTTTTTTGATATTCTATTTTTTTCATTTACATTTTTAGCTTATCTTCATTTAAATTTTATTACTATTTTCAGTGTTTTGAGTTTTTTTCTTTTTTTCTTTTTTCCTTTTTTTCTTTTTTTCTTTTTTTGGAGAATTGTGAGTTCCTTGCTGTCATGGCATATATTTCTCATGCTTCTTTCATGAAGAATTATCTTAGGACAATAAATTGATCTGCAAATGGCAAAGCGTTGAATATGAATTCGGAATTCCTTGGCTCACTGAGAAACTGACAGTGTTCAAAGCTAGGTTCGCTTTGCTGAAAGTATCATTGACCCTCAGAGTCCCTTGCAACGATACCATCTTTGAATGCAACGAAATTCCACATGTCAGTGAGGATTTGAAAGACCGGTCAAGATTCGAATTCTAAATTTTCTGGCAGGAAATCAAGAGACGCACGCCCTCCCTTCATGTTGTCAGGGCCACGCGGATATGGAAAAATCGGTCAACATAAGCGGGAAACGGCAGCACGTTATCCAGCGCCTTGTTGAATGCGACGCGACATTCAAGAACGCATCCAACATCCGAAATGAAGGAACGCGCCTCCATTTCAAAATGTCAAGGCGGGAATTTGGAGTTCGAGAATTCCAACCCAGTTCAGTCATAAGCTTTGAGGAACCTGAAGCTTTCTCTTTTCTGCACTTGATTAAGCTGTGGAGGCTTTGGAGTGAGCAAGTCGTGCTGCTTGCTAGTGCCATTCCTCTTGTTGCTGGCACAGAAGGCTCTCAACTGATCCAGTCGTTGCAAGGTATGCTACCAAGACTTCCAATTTCATTGCTCATGATTGCTTCGATGATTTCGCTTCGCTCTAGACGACCCAGCTGTTCCTTAGATGAGAAACAGGCATCTGCGGAGAGAGAGAGAGAGAGGGATAAGATCCGGGAAGAGCAGAGGTTGCATTTAGTTTGTCCATTGTTCTCAACTGCAGCCGGATTAGATCAAGATTCAGCTCCTGAGAAGGATGGAACAGAGGTCTGGGTGTACGTGGAGACAACGATCATGTAGTATGGAGACGACAATGTTGTATGTATATGATGTCTTGTATCCACGGCATACGTATACATATATTTGAATGTACAGAATGACTATCGTGTGATCCCACGATAGTTTGCTAGGCTGTTCGACAATCCCTATTACGTGTAGTTATTGCAGGATCTTGCGATGTCTACATCATGGGATCCCACGACAGGAGTTCTGGGGCTTTCCTTCAGATTTGGAACAGGAGACCTCTACATAGATTAACTTGTGGTGCAGCCTATTGTGTCCTCTGTTTTCATGGAGGTATCGTGGGATCTCACGTTGTCTACAATACGGCATTTGGCAGTCGGAGCTTTTGGTTCAGAGTTGGATCAGGGGATCTCACGATAGTTAATCTTGGGCTGCAACTTATAGTTTTCACCAAGTATTTTGAGAAATGGGGAATCGTGGGATCGCACGATAGATGAATCCTGAGGTTTCTCTATCGTCTTATCCATGGATGACTTGATAGCTTCGGCAGAGGATCTCGTGTCAGTCGTATTATGAAGTTACATGATACCATTTTCCGGGGATGGTAGTCTACATCCATGTTAGGGGCATCGAATGGTGCCTAGTTTGGAATCCTGTACGTGTAATGCTTAGCGCGATTCCAAATAATGCAAGCGACAATATCGCTTGGTTACAAAAGGAACCATCCCTAGTTCTCTTAATACATACATCGTGAGATCTCCTGATGAGGAAAACAGATGGTTGATAATGACCATTCATTTTCTGATCACAAGGTGATGTTGCATTGCATGACATTGACTATAATGAGATGGTTTCCATATGTTTTGCGCCTTGATTAGCATATCTGCTTTCACATGATTCAAAATGTTTGGGCAGATGTCGTATCCTGTACTGGGCAAGTGCTATGAATTCTATCCCTGCCCTGCCTAACTCTGTCTAGCCTTCATCCTATTCGCAGATAATTGTGCTCCACCAATTTTCCCTTTTTCAAGAAGTTCACCGTTCATGATGGTCTCAACGCGTCATTCGAATGCTGGTGCGATAATTCCTCATTTTGAAGGACCAGGCATGCATGGTGAATCGCATGCCTCCAGTGGTGCACCTGAACCATTCGCCAATGGTAATTGGGTTAGGCTGTTTGTTTATGGCTTCGGTGAAGTTGGAGCAGGGATGGTAAAGGAGGTTCGTCCAGAGGGTTAGTGGCTTGGTGTGCCCATCCTGTTGGAGCCGTGGACTTACATTTTAGTTTGGGCGCAGTCTATCAAACCCGAATTTCAAGGTTTAAGGTGCGCACCCGTTCAGATAGGGGTGAGATTTTTGGGGGACGCTCAAGAACGGATAGTTCTGTGGAGAGCCGCCGACGTCGTCAGGTCATCAGGAGATCCCCTGATGGATGCACGTCCGTATATTCAACAGGGAGCTTGGTGGAGTCTAGATGTGCATCGAAAAGACTCGAGCGGTGTCGTATTGTCGTTGGGTCGAATATTCAGTTGGAGGCCGGATGATCATTTTCAGGATGAAACACTTGGTGAGGACCACGTGGGTGTGACAATCCGCGAGGTTTTTGTGGGGAATGAAGAGGATGTTATGTCTCACGCTCGGTGGCCACTGTCTGAGTGCTGGTTCCCGAATGGTCGGTCCTTGGAGGAGACCGTGCATCATTTTGCAGTAGTTCCGGACTTGGACGACCCTCTGGCTTATCTCGGCGGCAGAATGAAAGCTCCGTATCGATTCGTAGTTCGTAAGCCATGTTTGGATGTGACGGATTCACTGTACGATCGGAAAACTACTAACGATGAGATTCGGGAGGTCACCTTGTCGAAATGCTGCAATCGTTAATGTTGTAGCACTTCAACTAGTTCCACACACTCCTTGTGAGGCAGAAATACTACTTGAAGGCATTTGAGGACCGCCGCGAGTATGGCATCTCTGTCGGAGGACAACTTCATGAGCTTGACGGGAATCGGAAGAAAAAATTCGTCACATTAATGGGGATGGAGGTTTGTGCCACGGCATGGTACATAATTCACGGTATCCCGAAGTCGACATACCATAGTTACATAGAGAAGTATAACGAGGGCACTGTATCGGGAACGCACGGAAACAAGGGCGTTAAGCGCCCACGGATTCGAACTGTCCAGGTCATTGGAACTATGAAATCCATCATAGACGAGAATGCGGACCAAATGCCCCATCAAATGCGTGGAATCGGGAACGGGCGAGTGGACACGCTGAAGTTCTTGCCTGCGGGACGAAACTGGAAACGCGTCCAGGCAGATGCCAACGAGGTATTTGTCTTACTCATTGCTCAATGCGTGGCTGATTGTGATTTCCTACCATGGGCTGTGATCATTGTGTGATCTCACGATGTTCTCTTGGATGTTGGGTGTTCAACTTTGCAGTTCTTTATTGTCAGTTGTACCCAGGCTAATGTGCGGTTCTCTTTCCTGTGCAGCTCAATGCGGACTACGGACTTCCTCCTGTCAGTCAGTCCACTATCAGTAGACTGAGGAAGGAGCACTTCAACAATGTTTATATTAAGCCTGTTGGAAGTTCGTTTGCAAAGTGTAGCACATGCGACCAGCTTCAGCAGTTTCTTCTGAAATCACCGAAGGGGTGCCTTCAGTATGTGGAGTTCATGAAGCAACGCACTGAACATCTCAATCACCAAGCTTCTTGCCGTCGACTGTATGCGTCTTGGCGTGAGGAATCCAAACAAAACCCTCAGGAGATATTGTGTATAATTCACGACAAGATGGATACAGCCAAGACGGCTTTACTAAGAATGCGGGTGACCACGAAGGCCACGGCGGGGTTGGGACAACTTCCACTTAGCGTTACTGGTATGGTAGCCCATGGTCATGCTGATGGGGCTTACGCCCATTATGCTCCGTCTTGCTGGCTAGGAGATTCCAACTTCACAATTTCGTCGCTGGCCAGACTGTTGCGCCGGTTGGAGGGTCCACCGATTCGAGAGACAGGCGACCTGTTCCCGTATCCGCCGGCTAATCCGATGTTTGAGGCTCTTCTGAGGGGGAAGTCTAGATGTTTGGACAGCTTAACCCTTGTTGAACCAGGAGCTCGGGTCAGCTCCACTCCTCTTCCCCGAAATTTGTATCTTCAGCTTGACAACTCTGCTAAGGATAACAAGAACCAGTACCTCATGGCGTTCTTGTCCCTGTTGACTGCACGAGATGTCTTTAAAGAAATTCAAGTTGGTTTTCTGCTTGTGGGACACACTCATGAAGACATCAATGCATATTTCAGCCATCTCTCGAAGGCCTTGAAGAGCAAAAACACTTTTGTTGTCGCGGACCTCATGAAGGCGTTCATGCAATCTTAGGAACTGTCATTTATGCCGGAGTTCATACAGGAAGTGGGGGACTTCAAGTCGTTCATAAAGGGTTTCCAGAGCAATGGCTCCGCTAGACTAATTGGACTAGGGGAGATGCATCTTTTCAAGTTCTACGTGGATAGTGATGGAGTCCAAGTCATGAAATATAAGAAGTCAGCAGTGGACTCGAAGTGGCTACCATCTGATAAGCCGTCAACCCGCCTTTGGAAGCGAGACCGCAATGGTCGGCCAATGCTCCCTCATGGGTTTCCAAAGCCTGTTCCATTCAAGCCAATGTGGGGCAGTGAGGTTCCTAAACCAACGGGAAATCAAGAGAAGGCTAAGGAAATGGCACGAAAGGCAACCGTGAATAAGGGATTCATGCTAATAGGCCTAGAGAAGTACATTCAGTATTGGCAAAACGGAATGTCCAAATGCGACAGATTTGCGACGACGTTTGGTCCATACGTGGAATATTGGAAGCGCGTGCTGATCGAGTTGAAGGAACCATTACCTGAATGTGCTGTTGAATTAATGGAGGATTTCTGGCCGAAGCACGATTGGAGGGTGCCTCGCACTGAAGGACCTCTCGCGGGGTTCACTGGGAATCCCTTCGATGTGATTCCGGAGGAGGAGGATCTCGAACCATACTGCGGCCCTGCAAATGAAGCGCCTCTGGAAAGCTTCAATCCCTGGCTTGACATACGCCTAGGGTCATGGGTGCTTCTGAGACCCGAAAACCCAGCAATCTGTGCTGTATGGCAAGGAAGAGCACTATCTGCCGTATGCAAAATCAATGGAGATGCAAATAACGGGAAGTTCTTGATACAGTATTGGCGACCGGATAACTCGGAGAGTACCATGGAATTGAGGTACCGGAATTGCTGGGAGGGTAAGTGGGTTGTTGAGAGAAGGGCCCCGGAATGGGTGGATGCTACTTGTATTGTGTATTCGAACTGGTCCAAGATAGTAGATCCAAAGTCATGGACAATTCCAAAGAAGAGTAGGGAGGCTGCCTTAGTAAATTTGAATCGGGCAAACGAGGTTGACCGTTGATGGACTCTGTCGTAGCACAAGGAAGCACAAATCCTACCTTTAGGTGTTTTAAACGACAAAACACCCAAGATGACCCGTGTATCATTCCCAAAAGACTTTAACTCGTAGTTTCCTCAAAATTACCGGAATGGAATCCGGAACAACAAACCAAGACAAAGAGGATCCGGAACGGAAACCCGGAAACACCCTCTTTGACACCCGTACTCCAAAATACTGTATCTTCTGTTTCATACCACTTCACTAGACATGGAGGAGTGTCATAATCCTGTGCCTCTCTTTGTCTATAGTAACCATTTATTTCCCCGGGACGCGGATGCGGAACCGGAAGGAGTGTCCAAACCTTGTTCCAAATCCGAATCCTAGACCTAGTAACCAGTAACCAATGTAGAAGTTTAACCTCTGGTTCAGAGGGATCCGCAATTATACTTAAGGAAGGATGCGTAAATCCTACCCTCCTTCGTGTTTAGAGTAGATGGAGTGCCACTAAAAGAGAAATAACAATAAAACCACAAGAAAACGGAATGCAAATTCTTCCTCACAACTGATCCGGGAGATTATTCCAGACTAGCAGGTCACTCAGGAAACCCCTACAATCCCCACCTTACTACAATGACAAACCTATCCGGACAAGATCCCAAGAGTCAGACCTGGTACTTCGATAACTAGGGGATCCCAACTGTCTTCCTGTTTCTCTCTTCCGGATTCAGCAAAACCTCTCAGACGTCAGCCAGCGTACCTCTTCCACTCCCGGAAGATTCACCTAACCTAAGAATGGCTATCCTGCTCAGAAAACCCTTCAAGAAACTTCAACATCTAAAATTCCCGCCTACTACACAAAGATTTATCAACCAAGTCCTAATACTCCTGAAAACAGATCCAGACAAAATCCGGGGGTAATTCCTCCTCTCAAGTTTCCCCCACCAAGCCACTTGAACTAGCCGTGGTCAAAGCACCGCCTAACCCCTCACACAAGACCAAGACTTTTCAGACTAGTACTCAATGGAGTTGAAATCCAAGCTCTCTTTGCAAGATAGAATATGAAAAACAAGATTATGAAACTGCCCGGAGTTGGAACTAACTCCCAACCCCTAAATACCAAACTGAAAAGAAACCCTAAAGGTCCCCAGAAATCCCAAAACAAGATCAGAGAATGACACGCATCATTCCCTATCCACTAACCGTTGACTTTCCTATCATCCTCCCCTTTCCACAAAAAGTGGATCTCAGATCTGAAATTCCCGGAAAAGAGGAAGTCCAGGTGCATCCTCCTGGAAAGCACCTCATGAGTTGCTTTCTACCTACTTCTAACTCTGGTTTCCATTTAACTTCCTAAAATCCTTCCTAAATAACTTCCTTCCTACTTCGGAAGCTGCTTCCTATCTACTTCCTAAGCCGTTTAGGAGAAGGTTCCTCATACTTGGCGGATCCCTTCCTAGGCGGCTGTACTCTACTTGCTGACGCCTTTCCAGCAGTTGTCGCTTTTCCCTTGGTCGGCGTCTGGGCCTTCCCCTTAAAACTCGCTGGAGAGATTGGTAATGGCTCGGATTCCTCTTCGGATCCGGATTCCGGATGAGACTCTGATCCGGAATCGGATTGCGACTGGCCTTCCTCTTTCTCGGAATTACTTGGAGTCTCATCTTCCTCCGAATGGTGACTCTCTGAAGACACCTCCCTCGCCCTCTTTGGCGTAATCTTCCTCTTTATCGTGATGGGGGTATGAGAAGAGGGTTTAGAACCCTTACCCTTCGGTGTTTCTAAGTCGGATTCCGACTTTCGGGTGCCTTCCTTCAATCCGGATCCGTGTGCAGATCCTTCCTTCGCCTCTGTCTTGGCCTTAGAGGAATCCTTCGCTGGTGTCTTCTTCTCCACTTCTCTTTCCTTTGGAGGAGACATGATCTGAATTGGCCGTATTGGCGTCGTCTCCTTCCTCGTTTCCACCCTTGTCTTCCTCTCTGAACCCGGAAGGTATCCGGCTTGTTGGAGGGCTTCGCGAATCTCGTACATAAACTTTTCGACTGCCTCCAAGTACTCCGCCAAAACCATGACTGCCTTGGCTGCTGCTTCCGTACCAGCCTTGTGGATTTCCTCATCATAAAGCCGAGCTTTGTTTAACACATCCCCGGAATGGGATACAAAACTCCGTACCCTCTTTAGGGTCTCATCAGACTCAGCTGACAGTTCTCTCGCTTCCTTACTCTTTTCCAAACTCTTTTCTAACTGCCGGTGAAGATCCTCATTCCTCTCAGTCAGCTCCTTCACTTGAGTTTCCCACTTCCGGGCATCACTATCCCGGATCAGACCCTCTACTTTCTCTACTAGCTCAGACACCTTGATCCCACCAAGCAGTCCACATACCTTTTTCACTGCGCCTCTCTCCGTGTCTAGCTCTTCCCGGATCACCTCTAGATCCAAAATAACCCTCCCCAGTGGATCCTCTCTCTGGACTTCTGAATCCGGTGTTCATTCTATCCCTCTGGGGTCCTTTCTCCTTAAAAGAGGCTGGGATCCGCTCTGACACTATCTTCCGTTCGGAAGACCCTTTCTTCTTCTTGGATGAACCCCTCCCGGATTCCTCATCCAGTCCTCTCTTCTTCTCTCTTTCCTCATTCTCTCGGGGTGGGATTATGTTCAGTTTTACCAAGGTTGCTGCTGCCTTGTAAACCGTCCTCTCAGAATTCCTCAGTGTACCTAGGTAATCATACAAGTAGAAGAGGAAAGGCCCAATTGGGGTTGCCTTCGTGTTCCCTAAAGAGATGACCATCTTCCCGACCAGGTCTTTCACTATTCCTGCCCAGAAGATTTTCCTCTCTCCACTCAATGCTCCAAAGATTGTATTAGCCCAAGTGACTGTGATCCGGTTTGGACGCTCCGGATACAGAATCGGGACTACAAACTCCAGCATCCTCCTTTCTCTCCCTATTTTACAATCAGCTACTGCGTAGCCGTCCTTAGCATGGGGAGGATTAGAAAATTTACCTTCCGCGAACTTGTCCGTCCGCGAAGCCATCCCTTCTCCCGGACGCGGAAAGTCATACACCTTCTTCCACGTCTCAATCGTCCACTTTCCGGGCAGAGCATGATTTGTCTTCACCCACTTGTTGGACTATCCGCTCAGCAACTCTTGGATCATCTCCTCACTCTTCAAACTCCAAGGGCGACTAAGAAACCCCGCTACTCCGATTTGACTGAGATCCTCCTCCAACTGTTTCCTCTCTCTCTCATCCTTTGGAATGGCTGGAAAGATGTTCTTGATCTTCAGCGCTCCAGAACCACTGCCTTCCGCCTTCACCATCTTTCCCTCAGATATCTGTCTCCCACTACAAACCTCGTACAGTCCCTCAGAAACTACAGGCGATTGGATCCTTCCTCTCTACCGGATCCGGAAACTCTGAACTTGCTTTCCTCTCACACCTTGGCAATTCCAAACAACTCCAAGCGCTCGAGGGGTGCTAAAAACATCAGAACGAGAAAGGAGAGTGGAAGTCCTAACCCCTGGGGCATCTTCCTCTACTTCGTTCCTAATCGTTTAGGTTTCCCGTTTCCGCCGTAATCTTGGGAGGATCTGACCGTTGAACGGTCATACCTAATTTCCGGTAGAGCCGTTGGATTCAAGAAATGCTCTACTGGCTTCCGGTAGATTCCGCAGCCTCTTCCGGTACGTGTCTGCATCCTATCTCCTCATTTCGAGATATTCCCGGGTATTGATCCAAATCCTCTTCCGGTTCCGGTTCCCGATAAAAACAGGAAGTCTTAACTTCCTGTTAACATGATTATCTCTCTACTACTATACCTATTGAACGGGAATGTTAATCTTGATAAGATTCCTGGTTTACACCTTTACAAACCCAAAAAAATGTACCAATACTAATTCATTCCCCCATCTTTCTACGTATTTAGGCTAATCTTCACATTTTGGTCTACGACAGACTCCCCTGTTCGGATCTTTCCGATCATCGGGAGATCTTCTGATCCTTTCTACGGGCCATGCCGCCATCGTGAGATCTCCTGATGAAATCTCCAACCACTTAGCGCAGTCAAGAGTTGTACTTCTGTGTTTGAGTATGACTGCTTGTAGACACCATTTTCTTGCAGCTGTTGTCTGTGACATGTAATACCGTATGTCGGCATAATGAAAACATCTATTTCGGTATGCTGCGGTTTAATCTCTGCATGCAACTTAGGATAATTTTGCTTATACCTGAAGTGTGGCTTCGGCTTTCTCTGATGTGTTGCATTGCATGTGGTTCATGTTTGTATCAGATTGAAAGTGCAGTGTTTGGATTATGCGTGCTTCAGTATTAATCTATGTCTGCAATTTATTTCTTCTCACATTTAATGAACGAGGGAATTCTGCTTTCATGGATTTCTTGATCTTTAGTCTCAAGAAGTAGGCAACCAGGTAGAGACCATTTCTAGTAGTGAGAGAGACTCCATGTTCCTTTCACACAATCTGTTACTATTTCTGATGGAACAATATGCTTGCCATTATTCATCTAGAGTCAGATTGGCAATGTCTTAGTCTTTACACACTCCTCCAGTTGCCTTCCTACAAATTTCATCGGGGGATCTCTTGGTGTACCACTGGAGGTCAGCCATGATGTACATTTGTTGCAAAACGGATTCTAGCTACGAACGCAATCGTGGACCTCCGCGTGAATGAGTGGTTAATAATATACGGTGAGTGTTGGCATTTAATCACAAACCATTACTTTGTTATAGATGATTACATTGCTTGACGATGTTAGTACTCTATCGGGGGATCTCACGTTGAAATCATGACTGCGAGCGTTTTCCCTAAGAGGAAATCCTCATTTGATAATTATGTAATCATCTCTTACTCTTTGAGACAATCTCTTACATCATGTCTTCTTGTGAATCATATACTGTTTTGGAGGACTGTAAGTATAGCACTCGCATTGTACCACAAGAGTTGAGATAGGGATTCATATGGGTGATGGGAGCTATATTTTCTTCAAGCACTTTTCATCGGGAGATCTCTCGATACTATTTGGGACGTCGTTCTACTGCTAATGGGATCCTCAAATATTGGATACCTTGGTCGGATTTCTCCCAATCCAGTAGTGCAAACTTTTGCACAGTAATTATCGAGCAATGTCTGAAGAATTCGAGTCATTTCTATACAGACAAAGCAGTTCATGCAGTAGTAACAACTGCAAAACTTGATGTATGCAACCCCATCATACATGGGGAAATCTCCTGATATAGAGGAAAACATCGGGGGATTTTGCCACTTCCTTAATTCTGGACTACCCCCAGTCCAAAAGTAGTTAAATAGGGCATCTTTCCAAGAGTTTTGTGGATATATAGTTTTTGTTTCAATCGGATGCCAGATGAAAAAACTATGGCACAATGAGCAAGAAATGGAAATTCCTAGGCAGCCTAAAAAAAATTAAAGAAAGTCAAAATATTATTTTTTGAATTTGTTTTCTAAAAGATTATATTTTTACCTATACATGAAGCTTTGATTCATTCTATTTGGACTAGGAACGAGAAATTTATGGACAATCTTAATTATTTAAGCAATTTAAGCATTTTCTTGGAAAAAAACTTTTTGTTCAACTTTGAATGCTAATATCTTCCAATCCGTACTGTCAAATTTGATGAAATTTTTACTACATGATCCTAGACAAGTTAAGTACAAGATTCTATTGTTAAATTTCCAAAATAACAAAAAAATTGATTTCCTTAAGTGAATATAGCAGAAGTGGTAGTTTTGAGTGGTTTTAGACAGAAAACACCCTTGGGGCTTTATGGGTTAAACAATTTTTTTGAAAAATTATAAAAAATTACATTAAAAATGAATCTTGCAAGTTAATTATTCAAAAAGATGCCTACATTGCCCTTTAACCCTTGAAGTCCCATTGGTCCTATTGGGGCCAAAATGCAACTTTGGATACTAGGCTCATACGATCTTAATATTCATCATAACTTAGTAAATTTTTTTAATAAAGCTAGAAAAACACACAAGTTTCTTAGCAATATGATTTCTATTTCAATCAGTGCTTGGAAGCAAAAGTTATTGCACAAAAAGAAAAAAACGGAGGACGTTTGGCAAATAGCCCCCCCAAAATCACAAAAAATCACAAAAGTCAAAATAATTTCAAAAAATTCCTAACACATTATATTTTTTTGAATTATTTTGGTCCTAATGTAAAAACTGCTAACACGTTATTTAATGTAAAACTCCTTAACACAATATATTAACACATTATGTTTTTGATAAAAATCCTTTTGTCCAACTTTGAATGTTAATATCTTCCGATCTATAATTATGAAAAAATTTGATGAAATTTTTACCACATGACCTTAGACAAATGAAATGAACCGATCTTTACATTACATAATTATATAGACAAAATTATAATATATAAGAAATTAATTTTAGAAAAATTATTTCAAGTTATTGTGATTTCTTTATTGCTTGTGGTTGACTACTTCAAGCTTTGTGCAGTATAATTATTGCTATTGGAGAATCAATTTTATTAAAAATTATATTCACCAAAAAAAGTTTCAAAAAACTTATTTCCAAAACTGAGATAATAGGAATTGCACGGAACCTTTACTTGTTATCCAAGGAGACACTTGGGACTTTAGGGGTTATGATTGGGGATAATCAAAATAGAATGAATAAAAATCTTTTGAACAAACATGAATCCATCCATTAAAATACAAAAATTTAGTGAATTTTTAAAAGTAAATTTACTAAGGTGATGACTTTGGAATGGAAACTGAAAAAATCTTATTATGACTTTTGCAATAATTCCCTTTTTGATTGCTTTTGTTTATAGTGGTGGAAAAAATATTTTTAGTTTGTGCTTTGTTTGAGTTCATTGTCTCTTTTTTTTTTTTGCCAACCATTCTCTTCAGATTTCTACATTTCTGTCATTGCGTGAGGATCCAATTTCCACTGCCAAGGTCTTCAAAGCTAGGAAGGGGTCCCAAAATTTTCAATCTTCAATATGTAGAAAGCAAAGGAGCGCCACATTCAATGCCTATTTTTATACCATTAAATAAAAATGCTAGTAGAAAAATTGAAAAAACATTTTATATGAATCAAAATGATGTTTTGTTAATTTAGTATGATTTCGATTATGCCATCTGCGAAAGGTTACATCTCTTGGTGTTTATGATTTTGTGTTTTTTTGCATGATATATATATTTGAATGTTTGGCAGTTTATTTATGTAGTTTCATAATTATCTCTCATCACTTTCATATTGAATTCTAAATTTATTTACAAAACAATTTTATATAAGATACATTAAGACATCAAATTCAAAGTGTAAAAATATGAGGAAGCCATTGACTTGGGCACGACGGTGGATCATACCAGAGGTTGCTTAAAGGTCTTCAAATTATTAATTTGATTAATATTAAATAATTTTATTAAATCCAATCATTAAACAATTTTTTATATTACAAGCCACTATTCATTCCAAGTCTTTTTGTATATATTTATAATTTTGATGCAAGTTTATTCTTGTAGAGTTTGTTGTCTTTACATCAGTCCACGAAAATGTTATTGTACTTAACATTCCAAACAATGTAGTACTTCACAAGTCATGATGATAATAATTGAAATGTCAAAATCAAAGAATTTGAAAATTAAATGGAGAGCACATTTTCATATCAAATGTCTATGTTGAAATGCTTTATGAATCTATTATTGCATTTATTTGACTATTTGATTGATATCATTATAGAAATTTAATCACTTTTCATGCATGATCTAGAATCTAAGACAAACAAATCTGTTATCTATTACAGAATCACATGAGCATTACATACTCGAGCAAGACTTCATATATGCAATAATATTAAATTTTTGTTATGACATTAAGTCATTCAATTTGTGTGGCATAGCTTTTGCTCCAAGATTATTTTAATCCAACAATTAGCAAGGTGACAAAACAAATTATTTTTCCAGTGACCAACTTGTTGTTCATTGGTTAAAAAATTCCAAACACCAAAATTTAAAATAATTCACTTCATGTATGAGTAATATGCTAGTGTAGTGTGGAGCAATGTCCAAGAAGAACCTGCGGCTAGTTCAAAGTTAGCTGGTGGAATTGGAGAAGAATCCAATTGCAATTTGAAAACATCGGCAAAAAGTAAGTGAAAATGTCTATAAATTTTTTATTTCAAATGGAAAAAAGAGAAAATAACCGTACTCGGTACTTGAGAAACCGGTTCAGTATGGAAATTGGAGGAAATTAGCCGGTAAGGTAGTGTGCTCTAAAAGCGCCCATCTTCTTCAAATCGACCCTATTTTTAGGTGAAAAATGGAGATGGGGTGATTCTTAAATGGGCCAGTTTAGCAATTGAATGCATTGAGGAAATTTTATTTATCTATTGCAAGAGCCAATCATTGTCTTTGATTTTTGCACATCTCTTTATAAATTGCAAGTGGACAGATTTTAGAAGACCTATGGCCACAAATAGGTGCCTATGTCTTGAATCTTTGAAAATTCATAAGTAAATCAATAATGCTTGGAAAAATATAAAACCACTTGTGTGAGGTACCACATCTATTTTTCTTCCTCTGAAAAATGATGTAAAAATATTTTCGTCCACGAAAGCTTGTGAAAAAGGCGGACCAGCCCTTAAATGGTCGCTTTAAGAGCATACTACAGGTTCGGAACTGGGACTACAGGTTCTTAAGTTCGTAATTGGTCCGAGAGGTCAACGCCAGGTCAGGTGCGAGGTTCGGGAACAGGCTTGGATTTAGCCTTGGGAGGTCATCGCTCTCGTTTGGCGGCGTTGGCATTCTGGATTCCAGTTCATTTCGTGACCGTTTCGCGGCGCTGGCATCCCGATTATGCGAAGTAGGTTTACGTGAAGGTCGGTTTAGGGTGGCTGAGCATGCAGGTGTTGTGAAGCTCGTAGCGTGAGTCTGAGCATGAATCGGGTGCGGAACTGGTGGCGTGAAGGTCGGTGGCGTGAGGCTGAGCATGCAGGTGTCGCGAAGCTCGTAGGGTGAGTCTGAGCGTGAATCGGGCGCAAAACTGGTGGCGTGAAGGTGGCTTTTTTCTGAGCGTGTTCATCGCGGAGAAGGGTCTCAAGTCCGCGTGAAGGTATGAGGTTCACGGCCTGTTCAAGAAACTGGTGGTTTAGGGGGCCGAAGCTCCGTCACTCCGTGGCGTGAAGCTCCGTGGCATGTCTGGGCTTCATCGCGAAGCTACTGTCGCGAAGGTCGTTGGAGAAGCTCGGTGGAGAAGCTCGGCGGCGGTGATCGGCGGTGATCGGTGGAGAAGCTCGGTGGCGTGAAGCTCGCGGAGAAGCTCGGTGGCGTGAGCTCGGTGACCTCGGAGAAGCTGCCGTTTCTTCTGCCCAGGCTGTGAGTCAGTGCTCCATTGTTTCCTTGCTTGTTCTTGTGCTTGTTTTGCTCGTGCTTGTTTTGCTTGTGCTTGGTTTGTGTTAACCGTGTAGAAAGTACTTGCTCGGGATTTAGGAGTTTTGTTGATTCAGGTTGTGAAATGTGAAAGGTTCATGCTAGAATTCAGCTTGTTGCTACGGTTCTTCGATTCTGTTGCTACGGTTTAGTTGTTTCTCCGACTTCAAGATTTTTTCCTTTTCTAGAATTTAAGATTCATCACTATGTCAATTTTTTCAATTTCTGATTTAGTATTCACTAGTTTTTTGTTACATGTTTCATGAAGACATGCAGTGTTTGTCCAAGTTTAGATGAACTGTGACTTCGTTTCTAACCCAGTTGCAAGTTCTTTAGGTGTGCAAATTTTGTACTCCAAAAGAAGTGAGCTGCCACTTTTTATTCTCCAGAAGAAGCAGTGGAAGGTAAGGAATTTCTGGTTACAAGCTCTTTCATGCAATCTTTTCTGTTTTTGGTTCTTTAGTTCTTGCATTTGGTTTTGATTAAAATGAATGGGTTGTTAGAAATGAATGGGTTGTTAGAAATGAATGGGTTGTTAGAAATGAATGGGTTGTTAGAAATCCAGTTGTATGTTGCTCTGCTTGGGCTACACGACTAGAAAGCATCCAGAAGAATGAAGAACTAAGATAATAATGGTAGAAATTAGGGTTTTCAACACTGTATGCATACTCAAAGATTAAGAATTGTCTCAAAGGATGACGGACCTTAATAAATTTATCCTCGGCTCGAGGATAAGCTTAGTGTACCCATCTATGTTTATCCTCGGCCCGAGGATAAACCTCTACGAGTACACTAAGCTTATCCTCGAGCCGAGGATAAATTTATTAAAGTCCAGTAAGTTTAAACATAGCGCGAGGATAAACATCTACGATCCCAGTAAGTTTATCCTCGGGCCGAGGATAATCCTCTACGAATACACGAACTTCCTCTACAAGAAAAGTAGGTTTATCCTCGGCTCGAGGATAAACATC
Source organism: Antitrichia curtipendula (assembly GCA_951230915.1). Lineage (NCBI taxonomy): Eukaryota > Viridiplantae > Streptophyta > Bryopsida > Hypnales > Leucodontaceae > Antitrichia > Antitrichia curtipendula. The sequence continues at coordinate 96,492 of OX579642.1, read as the reverse complement.
TACAAGCAAAGTAAGTATATCCTCGGCTCGAGGATAAACAACTAGAAGCAAAGTAAGTTTATCCTCGGCCCGAGGATAAACATACTGAAGAATAACAAAACGAAGCATGACTTAGACTAACTACAGTGGATCCAGAGATAATTATCTTCTAACCAAGGATGATTATGTCCGGCCCGAAGATAATCATCTCCAGATACCTTGCATATGGAATCTAAGAATTCATAATTCTACAATAAATAAATTCCAGACACAAATTGAACCAGAAACTCTAAATACATAACACACTAAGGATACAAAGAACTAAATAGTACAACACATACTAAACTAGGCGACATCGAACCGAGGAAAATAAAGTAAACATCCTCGGGCCGAGGATAACTAACCAAGGACCAAAGACAAGAGCCAGAGCGACAGAAAAAAAGGACAGAATTCAAGAAATCGACATCAGTTCAAACAATCGTGGACCGAGAACTAAACAATGTAGGAGCCAATAAACACGTAGGGGACTGATTATCCTCGGCACGAAGATACTCCAAAGCAAAGGAGGCTCCGGGGTCGTAATGTAATCTTCATAGCAACGGCAAACAAATGCATTGTCAATGCTACAATTATCTTCGGACCGATGATAATCCCAGAACAATTACTAACGCGATCTCTCTCTCTCTCTGCAGGAACTCCTCAAATTGGCAGAGGTGATGGCATACGACTACTCAGCCACTTCTCCATTCCTCGAGCCATTCATCAAATGGACGGCCGAGGAGCCATTCATATTCGACATGCCGGAGGTCTATGGGGATCTTTGGCAGTTCAAGCCCGTAGTCGACTCCTGGACCTTCGGAATAAACCGTTCAAAGGACTACGTATTCCTACGACACAGGGTGAAGGATTCAGGAATCTACGTGAATTGGAACCTGGACGAGAAGGTCGCCCTCGTAGAGCACCATCAGGAGAAATTCATTGTTCTGACACTGCATGCGTCCGATCAATCTGGAAAAGATACAAAACACACGCACTCCATTGTCATGCATGAAGACGACGATGTGGGAGCGTTTGATCTAGATAACCTCATCAGGGATTTACACAAGGGAAACCACGACGAACTGGCGGATGAGTTCCAGCAGAGATTCCATCCATGGGTACGTAAGAACGCCATCTTCATGGCGAGAAGGATTGGGTACATGTTCAGCAGACTGAAGGAGTATGCCAAAGATTATGTAGACAAACAATCCCGTCACAGCCAGGGCCGTGGCCAAGGGAGACGCGAAGCCGATGTCGAAACCAAATCAGTCTCAGGGGCGCGTGCCCGTCCTGGAAGCAGAGGAAGTGGAAGGGGAACTACGCGAGCTCAGCTCCCTAAGCGGAAGAACCCAGATACGGAGATCACTGCGGCCACTGAGAAGCACCGAAAACCCGTTACAGACAGTCGGACAGGAACTGTTGGAAGCTCTAGCTCCGCGCTTACCAACGTTCATAATGGGAAGACGGGCGAATATGAGCCAATTCATAAATTTGAATTGGTAGGCGCATACCAGAAAGATTTCTGGGAGAAGCATGCGTTCTGCTTCATTTTTGATCCCATGACGTTCAACGTCAACATCTCCAAATGCCATCTCGCCCTCCCAAGATACATTATCCGAAAACTGGAGATGAAGATAGTGGAGGAAATGAAAGAGACCCTTGTCCATCTTGGGTCAATCCAACAAAGACAACTAGTATGCCTGACTCCGGTTGACGCCAACAAAAGGCTCCTGAAGGAACGTCCGTCTAAGTGGGATGATATTAAGGACGGAAGTTTCTACATTATTAATGGCCAACATAGCATCACGGCATCCAAGATGCTGCAAAGTGGCGAATGCTGCGAGTCCCGGAAGGTGGAGTTGCAGACGTGGGATGCAACGATCGTCTACTCGCTTAACGCGAGAAAGCTGACTGAAACATCGAAGTGGTACAACTCTTCCAATCACCTCATTCATAGTCAGCCAACATGGGGGAACCAGATTTCAGCCTGCAGGCAGGTGTGGAAGGAACTTAAGCGGCCAACGAATGTTGAACATGAAGGTCTTGCAAGACTGAACAAGGCCATCTTCAATCCAGCTGTTTACAAGGTATGCGATATCTGTTCATTTATCTTTGAGGCGAAGATAAACTGTGTGTAGTAGTGGTTTGTAATGAGATGGTGCATTGCTTTTGTCTTGTAATGTGTTCGTAAATAGACATGACCATGTTTATCCTCGGGTCGAGGATAACATGCTCTCCCTCTTGATCCCCTATTGCCTAAGAACTGACGATTGTTTCAATGACAATATTGCCCTGCAGGAATTCGTAGACTCTGTTCTGATACGGTATTGCAGCATCAACCCGGACAAAGAAGGCGCCAAAGTGAAACTCCCTTCGGATGTCAAGAATGAAATTAGAATCATTACACTGGCAGACGAGACGTACTAGTTGTGGGAGGAGTTCCTCCGAAAACACACTGACGGAGAACTGGTGGATCCGGTGACGTGCACTAAGTATAACAAGTCCACAAAGAACTTCAACCCCAAGAACTATTTGCTGAAGAGAGAGTTCTTCAAGCACATGGGGCATTTCACGGACAAGGACCTCAAGGAATATGTCCTCCATCTGTTCGGAAGAACTGAAGGGCGCACTCGCGATTACCCAAAAGTCTCCGTCGCTGCTGCAAGGATCTTGTGCGTAGACAACTATAAGGCAGAGCACTGGGTGGAGCGTAGGAAACTCAAGAAAATCGTCGTGGAGGAGTTCATGGCCATCGACAAGTCCTTGAAGTTCAAGGATTCACAGGGAGAAGTGATCAATGACGTCTGGAGAAAATGGAAGCGCACGAACAAGTTCACTTCCGCGTCCTGGGATTTTCTCCTGATTGCCCCGCCCAATTCTTTTTTTGTGAAGCGTCTAACGAACGAAGCAAAAAAGAAAACGGCCATAGATTTTAAAGACCACCCCAAACTGTCCGTGGTGTATCCCATCTTCAAGATATTCTTGAAGTTGAAGAGGGATATCGTGGAGACGGGTGGCAGTGTACACATCCAAGGCCACCAGTGCTACCCGCAGGCTTTTGTGACCAGCCACCAGTGGCCCTACGCAAATAGAGAACTACGGCTGGCCGTCATAGACTTTCGAATCCTGCCCCGTCCAAATCCTGGATCCAATGATGGACCTCCGTGCTCTCCACTACTCAATTACTTGGCTGTTCATTTGAAGCCCGGAATTGCAACCCCTGACGCTTGGATGTGGATTGTGGGAAGTCAATACGACTTGGAGGCGACCAAGAAATTTGCAGCTTCGCGGCTGAAGGACTACGAGATCAAGGTGTCCACGTACCAGCCAAGCAAAGCTGAGAGGTTGGACAACACCACAACACGAGCCACGCCTTCCGTGGTGAAGCTTGTATTCGTGTTGAAGAAAGGGACCGACGGCGAGCCCAAGAATGTGGATGCTGTGAAGAGGGTTTATTCCACGGACGAAATCCCTTACTACAAGGAATTCCAGAAGAATACAGAGGCCAAGTATAGGATCCACCCCAGCGAGCTGAGGATGGAGTTCTACATTGACATCCTTCAGAGCTTCTGTGTGAAGGGAGAGAACACTATTGGCATCTACACAGGATCGAAGTTTATGATTGCTGCGAAGGTAGAATTCCAGTCCCTGCTATCCATTATCCTCGACCCGATGATAGCACTCAGAGTTCAATGGTTATCTTTGGCTCGAGGATAACCATCCTAGATCAACAGCTAGCATCGGTTCTGGAATATTAGGATTTTAATATCAATCTGGGCCTCCTAGTCGATTTTGTATATCGAGTCTTGTTCATTGACTTCTGAACATTTATCTTCGACTCGAGGATAGCTTTTTTGGAGTTTGTATCTGCAATTCAATGTGTGAACTGGGTACTAACTTTTCCTTGTGGTCTTGCAGATGTATGGCCTCTATTACTATGGGATCACTGAGCGACATCTGTCCGAGAAGCATCGGGAGATGGCAAAGTACGGTAGTTCCTTGGACATCAAGGACTTTTGCCATGAGAATTCGCCATACCTTCCCGGTTATGAACGTCCAAGCAACCTGTCAACTCCGGAACTAGATTCCGTGTCAACACCGTCCTTAGCGGATCCCATCGAAATTGCAGAGAGGGAAGTCGACTTAGGTGGTCATAGTGGCGCCTCGAAACTCGGGATAAATGAGTTTGGGACGAACACCGATATGGTCGACGGCGACTACCTGGAGGTTATTATAACCGGTGCCCAGGTGAAGAATCGGTTGTACGAATCGCCCCCGCCAAGGGGTGACGAAGAGGCAGGGGGCTCAGAGCAGGTGGAGGTGATTGCAGTGGCAGGGACGAAGAATAGATCGAAGGGCAAGATGCCCATTGAGGGGACAGTGGCCATACACGATCTGAGTGAACTCAAGGAGTCCTACTCGGATCTGAATGACATTGACTACGGGGATGCGGACGTCGACGAAGGGGGGCCATCCAGTGCCAACAACGAAGTGGAATCTGCTTTGGAGCTGCAGCCTAAGCCTGCAGTGGAGTCTGTTGTGCATCCAGTTCAGGGTCAAGCAGTTCTTCATCCCGTGAAACAAGAGAACAAGGACTTTTGGAAGGAGCGTGCGGAGAGGAAGGCCCTGAAGCGAGCAGAAGAAGAAGCCAGATGGGCAGAGCAGCAGTTGGAGAAGGACATGCTGAAGGCGGAACTAGAGAAACTCAAGAAAGAGAATGACTCTCTGAAGACAATGACGCAGGATCCGTCAATCTCTCGATCCATTCAGCAGATGAGTTCCGGATCTCCACAAGGCTTCGTTCAGAAGTCGATTTCCGCCAACACCCAACATTATCTTCGAGGCGAAGATAATGCGGCTTCACCTCGGGACCATGTTCGGAGACCAACCTCAGTTGATACCCCGAAGGATCTTCGTGGCAAAGATAATGTTGTTTTTCATCCTACCTTGGATGAGGACAGTACTAAACCCATGCCTGCTGAGCCGGCGCTACCAGATGTTGGACGGCAGGAACAGGGGCAGGACAAGATCCCTTCCTCTACAACCGGACCAGCAATACGTGAATCTGAATCGGGTTATCCTCGGGGCGAGGATAACTTAAGTCGGCTCGCTGATGTCGGACTCCAAGGGGAGTCAGTGCCGGAGACTCAAGAGGAAGGTGAGATTCCAGCGTATCCGGTACCGCTTGCGGTTGCCTCCTCGGACCACAAAATGGTGGTGGAATTCGAGAACCCGCCTGACGAAGAAGAGAGCTTGGACTACGGGGGTTACATGGACGAAGAAACAGCCAACGTCGATGTCGGTCAGGTACAGTCTTCCGCATCTTCAGATCCCTACGATTATTCATGAGTCTGTCCATTGGATGTAATGGATGTTCGTGTTGTGAGTTTTTCATGAGGGATCTCTTATGTCGATTCATTCTGATTGACAGGAGGGAATGGGCAGTCTCTGATAGTTTGGCGTCAACAAACTGCTCTCTGTGACTTCGTCTTGTAGAATAGTGTACATACTCGAGCGAGGTGTGGTGAACATTGTAACCAAATTAGATAGTAACTCATCAAAACCGGTAGACCAGATGTATCTTAATTACTTGAGAAATATATATACGGGGCACTCCTCTTTCGGTGAATTTCGTGTCTAATGGATTCATTTTGACCATGCTTATGTTCAGCGCAAAAAAAATATGAGTGTGCTTCGACCGTTGCCACTCAAACTACCTCTTACTGGAGGGGTTCTGCAGTCGCTTAGTGGGGTTAAGTACTGTTCGCCGTTTTATGAGTCACCTGATTCCGCATTTCAACAGGTAACTACATATCTTTTCTGTTTTGTTTGATCAGGAAGTAGCAAGGAAGCGGAGAGAGAGAGTGCCGCGGAGTGTGTCCACGCTAGTTCCCCAACCGCGGCAGAAGTGGTTGAACGTCGTATTTGATTTGAACGGAGTACTGTGTGAGTGCTTGTTTCAAAAGTCATTTTTGAAACAACGGCATCACACAGTGCACGAGAATATATTTTCCGACCGAATCCCCACTATCATTGAGCCCAAGGCCGTCTTCGTTTGTCCTAACATGAGGGAATTCTTAGACGAGCTTTCTAGGATCACGAATCGCATTGTTGTCTGGAGCTCCATGTTGAAGAAGACTGTGGAACCTGTCGCTGGTTTCCTGTTCCAAAACAACAAGGCGCCCTTCGATATCCTAGGCCAAGAACAGTGCAAGACGATAGAAGTGTCCAAAGGGCAACACCTTAAACAGATTGGGAGCCCTTGGAAGTACCTGCTTCTCAAAGTGCTTGAAGAACAATTGTTCTTAGACCCGGATGATCCAACGTCCTTTAACAAGGACAACACTCTTCTCATTGACGACTCTCCACAAAAGAACATCCTCAATGAGAACGGGAATGTGATATTCCTTGAAAGTTGGAATCATGAGATACGTGGGGACAAAGTATTGTTGGGCAGTTTAGTTCCGTGGTTGAGACGACTTCATGAGGAATGTCCACTTGGTTGCTTGCGCGAGTTCGTTGATGCGAACCGCATTGGCGTGCCCCCCTTGTCTCCTGAGTCCCATCATGCGTATGGACTGTTAGACGGCATGAAGGAGTCCGCCAATAATTTTGGGTCCCGTTTCGTCTTGCCGGGGATGAAACTAGTGATTGAGCCGGAGAGACGTAGGAAGAAATAGTACTTCTGCATATAGTTGTTGATCGTAAAAAGAGTTGTACATAGTGTGAATACAAATTTTTATGTAAATTTCATTCATGCGTATTAGTAAAATTTTGAAGTTTCATTTTGATTCTATGCTGTGTCTATGTTGAGTTATATTTGGGTCATGGATAAAATCTGGTCTTTGAGATTTTGTTCTTTGTGGTTGAAGAATAATTGTGGAGGCTTTGTCTTTTCAATGAATTGAAGATATTAAATATGCAAGTAGTTTGTTATCTTTGGACCGAGGATAAATTGTGTTAGGGTTATGTACTTTCCGTTTTCTTCAGGTCGGAGGGTCTGTAATGCACCTATTGCAGCAGAGACAACCGCTCACCACTAGGAGCTTGTTGTCTAGATCGGATGCACCCATGTCTAGGAAATCCGAGTCGACTAGAGGGAGCTTCTTGCCGTTCTCTTATCCTAGGCCTTCTCTTCTGGGCTCTGCAATCGACGCGGCTTCCGCAGCCATCGACTTCTCAAAGGGGAATGTGGAGGAAAGCGTGGTTGACAGCCCACCCAGTAGAGGATCATTGAGGACCCCGATTTGCTCGCCTTTACCTGTGAAGAAGAGTGACTTCATTCCTAGTCGATTGCACTCGCAATCGCCAACGCTACAGACTTCAAACACCCCTCACAGGAAATTATATATAGATGAAGAACACCAGGCGGTGGATCCTCGCCTTGAGGATGGACAGAAATCACTTGCAGCAGTTGCATATCACCCTCTACAGGGTGATGATTACAATACAGATTCCACAGGAGGAGGTTGCAAGAGGAAGGTCCCATCCGATGCATGCAACGCAAGTCAGGTCCCACGCATCGCTGAGATTATTGGCTCCATTCCTTCCAAATCCGTGGGAGGTGGATCTTCGCCTTTTGGAGTACGTATATCCCACCAAACAACTCTTCGAAACTTTCGAGGGTCAAATTACACACGATCAACAACAACTGCTGATCCGTACATAAGTACTACCAATAGACCATTTCCAAGGCCGCCTCGTCGAAGTTGCAGATCTCTATCTAATGATGGCACAGCCGGAAGTGAACACAAGCGACGGAGAGAAGTGAAGGAACTAATGCTAATGGGCATGTTTGGCCATGTCCTTTCTGCGAGTGAAGATCCAAGGCCTTCTCGACGCGAAGATATCCTTAGAGGGTTGAGCAAGTTGAAAGCAGTAGAGACAGCCAATGAAGCAGCAAGAAGTTGTTCTTCCACCAAGAATGATGATTAGTGGATTAGTTCCCTTTTGGAATGCAATGGATTTTGGATAGCATCCATTACTATTAATAGAATATTCATTCACATACACTTTTTAGAAAAGGCAAATCTATCATGTGTACATGGCCTTCATATTTTTACACTATCACATTCAATCATTAGAGTTACGGGAATGATTTCATTTCCTAGGCATTACGGTATATATAAACGAGATAAATTGGTTCATATGTAGATGGGATCTCAAGTAGATTCTTGTTCTTCGACGTAAATTGACCACTTGAGTTGTTATAAATGTTACATACTTTTTGACCATCCATGTGGAATTCCATTTTGCATTGTTTGAATTTGTGATTGCTCTAAGCTTTGACAAAATGTCACAAAAATTTATCTTCGTGGCCATTTTAAAATAGCAATCTCTTGATTAACTGTTGGTAACGCTGTCCATATTTATCTTTGCCTCCAACAACTTATCTTTGAAAAGAAGGAACTTAGGTTCTCATACTGACCATTTCGTCTCATTTTAATGAATATGGCCTTGTAGCATGGGGGGGCACTGGAGCATCTCACATCAAAAGTTCTTCCGATTTCCTGAAAAAGAAGTGCGGAAAGGAGAAGATGGCGTCTGGATAGAAGTGCAACCATCCCAAGAGTTCAATGAGCAGTACGGAACATACATTACAGCTTAATAGGGAGGGCCCTATTCTTATCAAAATTAGAAAAAGCTGCGCAAGTTCATGCTGCTTTTAATGTAGATGGGCTATCAAGCACAGAACATGCACTCGTGGAGGTGGCAAGTGCATTTGATAAGAGGATCACCGACATTATAACGACGTGGAGGACTTTTCTACATGGCACAGGGCAAGCGATCTCGTTGACCCCTCGAGATGATGACAAAGTGGTAAATGCTATGATAGAAAAGATTTATTCGGCTTTGAGAGCGTTAAAGGCAGAGGAAGTAGATTTGTCTCCCACAAGGAAAAATAAACAGAAGATTGAAGACGAAGATGACTACTCTCTAGAAACCAAACGACAATTCATCGCCGTAGACATGGAAGTCCAATCAGGAGGGGGCACAGCCTCCGGGTCGGGTGGTCCTCAAACTCGTAGAGCAAGTCAAAGACTTAAGGAACAAGAGGGTGCCTCTCATATTTCTGCAAACGGTAGTGATGATGCAAAATAGTGTTTATATTAGAGGGTTAACCAATGAAATTTGTTTTGTACTTATTTGAATCTCATGAAGATTCAATATTAGTAATGCACAACACTCATGGTATGTCATGAGTTGCTTTTAATTAATGTATAAATATTTATGCAATACAAATATGTTTGGATTTGTTTTTTCATCATGATAAGTTTTGCCTTCTTTAGTTGTCAAATATGTTTCTTTTGCATACCTATTGCAGAAGATCATACCTATTGTACATTTGTACAAGATCATTTTATGTTATTGTTATGTTATCTTCTATAACCCCGTGCCTACAAATCACCCATTTTCATTTGCACATACATTTCTATTCGCCAAATCCACTTGTCCACCTGTCTGTACACTTCAAACATCTTACCGAAATGTAAAAACCGCTTGTCCGCCCGACAGATTTTAGGTCGGCCCGTCCGTCGTCTGTCGTCCGCCCGTCCGCTGATCCGATGGCCCAGATTCTCGTCCGCCCGTCGGCCCGTCCGCTGATCCGACGGCTTAGCTTCCCGTCCGCTGTTCCGACGGCCCAGTTAGCCGTTCGTTGTCTGTCTGACCGTTGTGGGAGGATTTTTTATTTCCCCATATTCAATGGTGACAAACAGATGGAGACTATAAGAGTCCTGAAATTGACATTTACAAGCACTCCTAAGAAACTGAACGTTAAGATTTCCAAGGCTAGAAGCTGCAATTTTTTGTGTCCCTTGCTTGGTAATGCATAGTTCAGTGGAAAGGGGGGCCTTGTTTTCCAAGGCTTTGTGCATAAACATTTAAACGATTTTATCCAATTGTTATCATTACGTTTTGAATTTCTAATTTCAATATACAGAGCCTAAAATAGCCACCATGACCAAGGATTGGTCTTCTTGGTACGAAACCCTATCAAATGGAAAAGTACAATGCAAGGCTTGCAACTTGGTATTTGCCAAGAAGCCGGTCCGTATATTTAGTCATTTGGGATATGCAGGCACATCGAGGAGCCATGACAAAGGAATCAGCTTTTGTACCCAAATGACATCTGAAGTTCGAGGTCTATTTGTTCGTTGCAATGGAGTGATTCCACAAAGAGGTACTCCACACAATGTGGATGGCAACGACACATCTATGCCTATAGTTGTTTGTGCTATGTCAAATGCAAGAGACACTGTGAACTCTACCGAAGAAGATTCATGCACGGCACCAGAGGAATATGTTGGTGGTTCTTCCCAAGGAAATTTAAGTACACAAGCATCAAGTGGACGTGGAACTCAGAGGACATCAAGCAGTAGACCTCAAAGACAGAGTAGGCTAGAAGAGGGATTCGAAGAAGCAAATAAACGCATTTTGAATGCAATGTGGGCCAATTTCTTTTATGCGGCAAACATACCATTTGCTGTAGCCCGAAATCCAGCCTTCACAGAAGCAGTGAAGAAAACGGCAGAGTTTCACCAACCTTATAGCCCACCATCACACCATGATCTACGTCATAAATTTCTTGACCAAGCAAAGGTAGACTTAGAGGTCAATCTCCGTAAGCGGACGGAAACCAGTATTAGGAAGTTTGGACTTTGGAGCCACATTGTCTATTGATGGGTGGACCTCGGTTTCGAATCGGCCATTGATAAATGCCGTGCTTGTGTCATCCGCGGGTGAGCAATTTCTAGGATCGGTAGATACAACTAGGAAAACTAAAGATGCTCCATATTTGGCTCTATATTAGAGAGTTTTATAGAACAAGTGGGCCCTGCAAACGTAGTGCAGGTGAGTACAAATAATGCGGCTGTAAATCCAGCAGCATGGAGTTTGGTATCTACTATCTATCCCCACATTTTCTTCCAAGGTTGCATAGTGCATGCCTTGAATTTGTTGCTAAAAAATTGGGCAAACGAACAATGGATTGATGACGTCATGAAAGATTCCCAAAAGATAGTCAAATTCTTCAAGAAGAGGCACATGCCGCTTGCGATACTTCGGAAATATTCGACGCAGTACAACTTGTTGTTGGCGGTGGAAACAAGATTTGCCTCGAATTACAACATGGTTGCACATATGCTCAAGGTGAAAGCACAATTGCAACAAACTGTGACAGACCCGCAATGGGAGGAATATGCTAGAAAGCACTCGCGAAAATCCAAAACTCGTTTAGAATCCGAACGGGTGAAGAAGACCATTCTAAGTGGGCATTTTTGGCATCGTTGTCAAAATTTTGAAGATGTGACAGCTCCAATTGTCAATGCTCTTTGTGATTTGGATGCGAAGATACCATACATGGGCAAGGTGTTATATATTATGAGGAAACTAGAGAAGCACGTCCTCGCTTTAGACAAAGAGCCTTTTTGTTTGGCTTTGGACAAAGTCGTTCCGTTGGTGAAGGTGTTCTACGAATGACGTGATATGGTGAAGACCGATTTACATTATGCAGGAGCACTTTTGAATCCCTACCTTCTTGAAGACAAAGAATTAGCCGACGACACCGATGCCATGGCTGCATGCAAGTGCGTTTTAATGCAAATATGTACACCTTTAGAGTACGCGAAGGTTCTAAAGGAATTTATAGCCTTCCGCCATAGGAAACCTCCGTTCCACAACATGTTGGATCCGGGTGAACAACAATTGTCGGCGCATGCTTGGTGGGATTTTGAAGGCGCGTGCGGGAAGCTTATTGCTCCAATTGCCAAGAGGATTTTGGCCCAACCGATATCATCGTCTTCATGTGAACGAAATTAGAGTAGCTACTCTTTTGTTCACAACAAATATCGGAACAAGTTGAAGCCACAAAGAGCACATGATTTGGTATATGTGTATACCAATTCCGAAGTCCTCGGTGCATCAAAGCAAAATGACGAGAAGAAGTGGTACGATGAGAACCTCGAGTCGGAGGATTTGGCCTTGTCTTCATCGGAAGACGAGGGTGGTGAATCCGGCGAAGAAGTTGATCCCCTCATGGACGATGAAGATGACCACGGCATCCGCAATTTCGATGATGAACCGCTTCGAAGCCCACCTCGTTATGATGGAGACATCAGAGATGATTGTGAAGACCCTTACAAGTTTCCGTTGGATGAGGACGACTGTGAATATGACGAAGGTGGACCTTCCATAGCTAAATACTTAGATGGAACTGGGTTGTTGCGTAGTAAAAACATTCTAGCAAATAGGAAAAATACTCATGCGAAGGTAGCGGAGGAAGATGAGGAAATGGTTATAGGTGATGAAACTCTCCAAATAGATGAAGTGATTCGAATTCCCGAGTGTCCATCCATGACAATGGTAGGAGCGGAAGAAAATGATCAACACGAAGATATGAGAGAGTGTGAGGTGAAGTCCCACACAAATGTGGTCAACCAAAATATTGAATTATCAAGGGCATTGACAAGTGAAACTATTGGACTTTTCAGCATTCAAAATGCCCAAGCACCTCGAATAGAGGGAAGTCAAGATCCATATGTATTGGAGTCCATGTGCCCAATGACAGACCGCAACACCAAAGACATAAAGCACCTCGTGCGAGATCCTCAATTACCATCACGTACCGGTCCTCGACATGCACTATATACAAGCGGTAGCACGACTTTGAATGGTCCTGGAGACTCATGGTTTAATGAACAACATTTGAACAATTTGAAAGAATTGTGCATTGAAGTCAATCTAAATCCATCCGTTTCATCAGACAATGATGATGTGCAAACATTGGAGTCTATGTTTTGTCGATTTTTTGGCTATGCAAAGCATTCTCCGATCAAATTTTCAAACCCTACAGTGGAAGCTTTGTCCGCTGAAAAGACAAACAATCCAAGAGGTTCGGAAGCACGTCCACCCGCAATAAAGGAGTCCAAATAAGCTAAGAGGAAAAGAATAATGGAGCCTTTTGCAATCTCTCCATTGAAAAAACAAAATGTAGGTAGAACCCCCCTTGATGCAAGTCTGCCTCTAACCAAGCAAAAGGTGAAACCAATCCACGACCTTAAGGGAGGTATTGGAAAGTCTCTACTAAAAGTCAAAAGGGATCATAAGTTAGGTAGACCAGTGAAATCAGGCGCATCAAAACAAGTACAAGAAGGAGGGAAGATTGTACAATCTTCATCAGATAGTATGCAAAATTCATCCAGTGACGATGATTCCGGATGGGATACAACAGGTCATAGTAGCGGGGCTGAAGTCAAAGGAGATAGTGACTACCAGCCTTAGTCCATAAAGATTGAGAAGATGTAAACTTGGGTGTTTAGTTTCTTCTCCTAAACACATTATGTTATGACAATTCATTGTTTGAACTTTAAGTTTGTAATACAAATTTGCTCATTCATGTTGTGCACACCATCAAAATTTTGTTTTTTCAAATACCTTAAAACTAGCAAAGAATTTGGACCGTCTGTCCACTTGTTCGCCCGTCCGCGCCTTGGTCACTTCCATCCGCCCCTCGAACTGTCCGACCGATCGTCGGACCATCCCATTCGCCCCTCAGACTGTCCGACTTGCGGTCGGACCCTCCCGTCCGCGGAGCGGACGGTCCAAGTACTCTTCGGACCATCCCGTCCAACCGTCCGATCAGGTGTACGTCTACTTAGCAGTTCATGTTTTTTTCTCATTTAGTGCAGCATAGGATTCCTGAAATGGCCAAGTCACCTCCAAAGAGTGTGCCTTCATGACAACAAGCATCCAATGTGAATACTTCAAAGACATTGAACTCCTCATGGGTCAAACATCAAAGTTCATTCTTCAATTTGCACATCTTATTTTTAGGTTCAATCTTGAAATTAAACATCTCAATGATATTTTGAAATGACCATCTTGAAAGATCAAAATGAAATGCTACCTGTAGTTCTAAATTTTTTTTCCTAATTTTTCTATGATAGATCATAGATTTAATTATTCAAAAATTTATTTGGATTTTAATCATATATTACTATATATTGTAAGACATCTCAATTTTAAAATAATTGTTTTTATGAAGAAATTTGTCGAAGTAAGCCAAATCCGACTTAATGTCATGAAACTAAAAACAATTGCTATATACTTATATATAATACTATTGCATCAAAGCCACGATCTTCTAAGATATTTGTATGCAAAGGTGTAGTATAGGATTCAAGATTTAGGGTTTAGGGTTCATGTCATTCATATAAATGTTGTCCAAATTAGAAGTGTATTTTGAAAATGGATGTGTGATAATATTTTGATGTAATATTAAAAAATCATTTTGGTCATGATAGTATAGATTGATACCTAATTAGTAATTACCTACTTATAAGAAATTGCCCCATTCAATGTCAAATAATGTTGTCAAAAATCATTTGGAGTTATATGTTGCGGACTTGCGGTCTTGCGGAGTGCGGATCATGAAGTTAGAAAAAGCATATGGAGTTGTCTTATGTTTCTAGAATTCAAAATTCTTTATTCAAAATTGATATCAAAGAATATTAATTGTCTATTAGAATATTTTTTTCATTGGGATTAACAATTCTTCAATTCTTTTAAAAATTATTCGCGTATTATTTTTCATTTAATAGTGCACCAATTTCTACTTCACAAATTGAATGTGTAGTTCTTTTGAGTTTAACCCCTAAAGTCCCATTGTCCCATTGGGGGACAAAATGGATGTAAGATTTTTAGGCAGGCTCCTATGGCCTCAATATTTTTTGTAATTTTCTGAGTTTTTTTGGTATCTTTAGAATAAATAACTTGAAGGATTCATTTCTAAATTGGATTCTAACAGTTAAAAAAAAAAAAAAAGTTTCACAAGGTCTAGATTCTTTGCTAGAACAATCTCAGAGTTGAAATTAGTATATTTCAATTCTATCTTAGAGCTATTAATGATTTAATTTTTCCTTCGATCTTGAATCTACTTCTACTTAACAATTTTTTAATGAGTGAAAACTAAGTGTTTCTTTTTAAATATATTTTTTTTAGATTCTCAACTCAATTGTTTATCATATAAAATTAGACATTCACCAATCACCATCACTAGAGTAGCCTTTTTTAGTTAAAAAGGTTCAAAGCCAAAAAATGTAGTTAAGCAAGGTGCCTAAAAACTAGGGGTTAAACATTTCACATTTATTCATAACTCAATTGCCTAAATTTTGGCTAAAATGCACAAGGTGAAAGACATACCTGAATATTCCTAAAAGGGTTGAATGACCAAACATCCCAATTTAGAAAAGCTAGAGAAGTAAACATTTAATTTTTAAATTCCATGCACAATTGCACATTGGTGAATTCTTTGAGGTATAAATTCATTCAACTAATGTGGGACAATGGTGTTGATAAAGTTACATAAAAAGTCTATTGTTGAATTTGTTTAACAAAATATATTCACATAAAAAATTAAAAATTGACTTCAAAGCTTTATTTGCGAACTTGTGCGTGCTATGAATTCAAGAAACACCTAAACCCAATCAAGAATCCTCAAGCTAAGTCCTTAATTGAAGATGGTCTATATATTTCTTCAGGAACTTAATTTGCATTTGTTTTCATATTTTAAATTGGTTATGATTTCTTACATTTGTGACTTTAGAGTATACAATTTAAGACTTAGGTTTTAGGGTATAGGATTTAGGATGTAGGATTTAGTGTATAAGATTGAAGATCATTGCATTAAAAAATCGCTGGAGTTCTATTTAATGATTCAAGTTCTTTAAGTAAGAAAGTGAATCTCGATGAGATTTTTGTCTTTCCCATCCTTGTCATTATTTGCTGGTCGAGGTCGTTTTAGGAGTCAGATGATGCAGCCGTCCGCCTATTCGGACGACCTCGAAAAATCTCTCAGTTTCATCTCCACTTGAGAGGGGCTGTCCAATCAGGCGGATTGCCCACGCACCCGCTGATCGGACGGGCCCGTTCGACATTCCGACGCCTTTGCCGAATCGTCCAATCAATCGGACGGTCCAGAGCGGACGGGGGCCGTCTGATGAGTCGGACGGGTGGTGTCCGCCTGATCGGATGGTCCTTACGAGGCGGACGACTATCCGTCCGCCTCATCGGGTCCGTCCGATCAGGCGGATGGTCGAGGAGTTCGCCTTGGATAAAAGAGTCGGACGGCCCGTCCGATCCTCACTTTTATCTTCCCCCTTGTGTCATGCAAGAGAGAGCGGAGAGCTTGGTGGTTTATCCTCCATTGGCTCCTTTTTAAGGGAAGATAAGAGTGTGATTTCTAGGGGGTACTTGCTGCTTTTTTTTTCTAGATTTTGTATATGATCATCTGGCAAATCGTATATTGCCTTGTAGATTAGAAATTGCAAGTGCACTTCTAATCGTGATTTCATCACAATGTCGAGACCAAAGAAGGTTGCGAAGGACAAACGAGTGAAGCCGGACAGTGAGGCGAGTATGGACGCTCCCTCTCTCGCTTGAAAAGCATTTCTCATTGAGTGTATTGTCAAATTTTATGAGTCGGAAACCACTGCGTCGTTGTATACCAAATATGCGAGGTATGAAAACGAGTGTCCAGCTAAATTCAAGGGAGGTATGGCACAGAAGTTCATAGATGCTTTAAACGTATCCTACTAGATTCATGAAATGGAGAGGAAGGGCTTTCAACAATTTTTGAGGAACAAGGTCCATGATGCATTGTGGAATGCAAAGGTGATCTTAGAGAAGTACGGGAAGCAACACTGCGTAGGTGATGGCGCTTTTGAACAGGTCATTTTGAGGGCAAACTTGTTTGTTCGCCAGTGCGCCCCTTTTGCAAAGAATCGAAATAGGCGAGGTTCAATGAATTGGTGGAATAGTGATGAGGGACTTGTGGAGTTGCAACATGGGCGACGACATCTCTTAGCGCTTCCGAAAACAGCAACGGTGATTCCACAAGATGATCAAATCCTGAGGGGTGGATACACAACAATTCGGAGGGTCCAAATTGAAGGATGTCGTGAGATACCCACATTTTGGAAGTTCGAAGCAAAGGTATCTCATCAACAACGCTTACGACCTCCGCTCGCAAGGTTGGAACACCAAAACGAGTCAATGGCAGTGAGAATTCCACATGATGGAGTTATCCGGTTTTCTGTTGTTCATGCAATGCAGAACGAAGGGTACTCGTATTGGTGGAATGGCGGAACATTGAGGCAAATGTTAAAATTGGATAAGGAATATCCCAATAACATTGGCATTCGGTTGGCTTATTCTCAACCGACCCCGGAAGAGGTGACCAAAGCTTTTTTTCTTGGTCGTTGGAGGAAGAAGCGCATAGAGTTTACATGGGCACTGGTGCACCTCATGAATGCAGTGTACAGCGCTGGACATTTGCACGATGATCTTTCACTGGACAACATTATGTTTCACTTTCCCAATGATGAGTCACGTGTTTACATTGGAGTTTGCGATTGGGGCATGACTACTTTACGTAATGAACCAATGAAGTCCTTGTACACGTTCACTTCTCAAAGTGAGCGGACTGAGACCTTGAAAAAGAGGTGGTGGGTGGACCCTTCTATTGCATACTTGCATAGAAGAGATGCGGATGTGTCAACGATCTCGGATTTATCTCGTAAATCGGAGGAATATGCGGTTGGTCGAATAGCTCAAGCCATCAACAATGGTTGCATGTCGGCGGACTATGTGAGCTTACATCGGGAAAATGAAGGACATACAAGATTTAGCCATGAGGATTTGGCAAAGATTTTTCACCTTTATTTGGAACGCCTTTGTGATTCGGTGATTGATTCTCGCGGTAGCTTGTCCAAAATCATCCATCGATTTACCAATAATTACAACTGGCCTATTCCGGATGAACACTTCCGCCACTCATATTAGTGTCTATGGTGTTAGTGGACGACATAGAAGTGATAAAACTATAGAAGTATTAGGTAAATGTAGAGGCGAGTACATAAATTTGCATGATTGTTTGCAAACTATTTAGTATATATATGCACCATCAATGTATGCCAATATATGTGCACCCTTATAATTGATATAAAGTTTTGAAATGTTTGTGTGTTTTGAAACTTCCAATGTCCAATGTCTACCATCTATTTATGCATTCATCATATGTTTTGCTTGAAATCCTTGGATGAGAAGTGCAATGCAACAATTATTTTTGATGGATGTTAGCTTGGTATGGTTGGGTTCAAAATTGTATAATCAATGTTGAACACATATAATGATAATAGATTTTCATCGTACGCAAATATTTTTTATATTGAAAAGCAATACAGTTGATACTTGAACGATACCGCTATGATGATACCAAGTACCAACCTCCAAATACATTTAATACAATATATTTACATCAAAGTATTTTAGTACGTAAATGCTATTCGCCGAGATGCCGATATTGTTGTACTATGATTGCCACACTCCATAATCCAATGGCAAAAGATTCCAAGGCCTAATCAATTGTGAGACAACGACTAAAATAGCTCTACCTACTTTATTCGGAATCTGAATGGATGTCATCTCTACGTTTTGGACTTTTGGTGGTGTGGAATCGGATCCATAAATGCCAAGATATGGTCCTCCGCCCCAAGTGCTTCCATAGTCGCTTCGCGTAGCTCCTTGATTGAGATTTCCATAGTAAGGACCTCCAAAAGTTAGAGGAGGAACTACATCACGGTGCTGAGACCTTCCTTGCCTTGGTTCGACATGACGAGAGCCTGTGTGGCGCTCATATGAACCACCCGTAACAGATCCGGAATAGTATTGGGAGCCTCCTTGGCTAGATCCAAAATCATATGTGGTTCCATGGCTTCTTTCTGGATTGTAATAAGTACCTCGGGGTTTGTTATAGTAGTGTAAGACCCTTTGACCATCTTGTGAACCAGATGCAGTACGATCATGTTGGTAGGACCTATCATGCCCGTGTTGTTGACCCCGATCCTCCATGCTTCTACGCATAGCTTTTTGCATTTGTTGATTGAACTCGATGTCTTCCGAGCTTCTTGATGCTCATGTCCCACTGTAAATGTTGTGGGTGCTAGATTGTCTTCTATATCATCGTCGTCCGACCATTCATCCTCAACATCCGACAATACAACCGGCGGAAATCCAAACTGCCCTCGATTGGACCACATTCGCATACAATCACTCGGTTGAGTCTAACTCGTATAAATAACAACGTCAGTGCGCTTCATATTGTCAACATTTTTCCCGTAAACTATGCGCCAGTCTACATCTTTGTGGAGTACAATCTCTGTCCAAACCATGGCCATGTTGGAATAATTCATGACATTTGGTTTGGAGTCAGGCGGCTCAGCCCACCTCGTTACTTTCTCGTATTGGTGAACAAAGTGTTGGCTCTTGCACGTGGAAATTTGTCTTTCCCAGCGTCGAACTTGCTTGTCTGCTCGTTCTTGTGACCACATTTTGGAGAGGTGCGTCATTTTGACATACTTTTTGCACATTGTGCAGTCCCAAATCTTCTTGGGCTCTTTTTCCCATCCAGGTTCAGCTACACACATTGGATTTGCCCAATCTTTCCAGTTCATGTCCTGGGATTTGCCTTTCTTACTGGACCTTGAGCTACTATTGCGAGGCATGATAACCTTGATTAAAATGAAATGATTTGATGACGAAGTTCACATGAATCTTTAGAACAATTGAACAAAATGTTTGACACTTGCCAATGAAACGGGGTGAAGTTGTTAACAAGGCCTTCAAAACCAAGTAATCACCCAAATAATTTGGTGAAATTCAGTATCCGAGAACAATCGTTCACGCACCAAAACGAAAGGGGCACGTAGAGCCATTGAAAGGCACTGGATCACCCACTCCGCAAGGGAAACGATTGTGAAGAATGAGCCGTCCGCCACGCTATTTATGGCGTCCGAAGGCGGACCAGGCAATGTGGACGCGTACGTGCGAATCGGACGGACAGATCGTGCGGACGATCGCGTCCGCAAGCCCAACACCCTGTCCGCTTGAGGGCCCGTCCGCGAGATCCCGTTCGCGAGCTCCTTGACGCCCTATCCGACCGTCGAGCCATTCGCGCCGACGGCCCGTCCAAGGATGTCAAAAGACGTCTGGGGGTCAGCGCCCTCGTCCGTCGGACGTCTAGGCGGATGTCCGGACGTCTGGACGTCCTATCAACTCTGCTGTCAAGCAAGTCAGAATCACTTAGGTTGATGTCCAGTCTGCGCTTTGTCCTCAATTCCTTTCGCGACCTATCAAATCCTTTACCAGAGCCGATTTAGAACCCTTCTTCCCTTTGACCAATCGTGACTTCACCTTTCCATGTCGTTCTCCAGACATACCACTATATGCGCCACCTCTTGAAGATGAATGAACCAAGTCTTCCAAAGGCAGCGCTAGTGTTGGAGACTTATCCTACAGGCAGAGCAAGTCAGATATCCTCTGATTCTGAAAGTAATCAAATGCAATGCAGAATAGTCAGCGGGAGATCTCCCAATGTTAGCTTCACGTGAGTCACTAACCTTTCTGACTTCCGAACTCAGTGATTCGTTGTCATTGCAATCACTTCCCGTCCTCTCTATGGTGCAAGCCCTTCGTTCGTCCTTCTCCACAGGTTGGTCGTCAACTTCCTCGTCATTCCAATCAATATTTGTCTGCTACGAGTTACTTCGCGACGTTTGTCTCGGAGAATCTGTCGCACGCGTAGTTAGCGCGTAAGTATCTTTAACACAAAAATATGGTAAGATGACACGAGTTATCGTCCCAGGGAATTCTAGTATGTTGCTGCAAGTTTTGGGTATCCGGATCACTTCCAAAAACACCCCAAGCAATCCGTACACTCTATTGCTATCTTCCAGAAACTAGTATTTTCCGGATTCCAATCCGAATCCGCCCAATTCCGGATTCCGGTTCCAACTCTCTCAAGTAACTGGTTTTAGATACCCCTGTTTCACCCTCAGGGGGGTCCACTATTGATCTTTCCGAGGGGTAGGGACTCGCCACTCTTGGTTCACACTCTCTATCCGTAACAAACAAAACAAACACCCAAGAATTATACGGTAATAGCAAAGGGAGAATCCGTACCCTCACAATCTTCCAGATGACGTATCCGGAAAGTAGGTCACACAGGGCCCGGTTAGATCCACCTTACTACAACGACAGATCCAGACTTTCCGGATTGTAGTGCTGACTTCGTATCTCTCGAGTGCTCCAGAGGTTGGCAGACCTTCCGATGGCTGGGATAATTCCTCAGGCGGTTGCTTATCTCCGCACGGAATCCTCCCTGGACTTTCGGACTCGCACCCTCACCCGTAACAAGCTTCCACCGGATCACCGTTCCAGCAATTTAAAGGCACCATGCACAACTCCTCATTCACACATCTAAAGCTCTTCCGTCACAGCATATGTATCCGTCAACCCAAGAATCCGGACTCCCTCTCACACACTCTCACTCACAAACCAGTGTACGACTCAATCATCAACGCGATACGCAAAGAGATGATCAAATTGATCTCCGGTAAGCTTCGATTAAATGACAAGAAAGGGAATGACAGGCCAATAAGCCGGCCTGCCCTTAAAAGCAAACAAAAAGCGGCCAAAAGGCCCACACAAAACCCGGCCAACGACCAACTAAAAATCCGGCTAACGGTCCTAATAACCGTTCCGGCAAAACCGGAAAGCCGTTTGACAGCCTAAAAGTCCGGAACTAGGGGCCCACAGTCCGGGTTACCCGTTTCCGGAAATAACTAATAAGTCAAAATCCTAACTAAAAAGACACCCATCCGCACTAGTCATTTGCGGGGCTTCTTTGTCGATGGTCCGGCCCTAAGATTCGCTGGAGTGGACTTCCGGGCAGTTACCTTTGCTGGAGTCCTCTTCGTTGCCGACCGAGTCCGGATCTGAGGCGGATCAGAATCCGTCCCTTCCGATTGGGAGTGAGACTCCGCAGATTCCTCTTCCGTCTCATCGATCTCCAGCGGCTCCTCGATCCTCGTGTGTCGCTGTCGTGTCGTCTTTGTCTCCGTCAAATTAATGACGGTGTTGCCCGGATTCGCTGGTGGTGGAGTGTTCTGCATATGCATAAACCTGTCCGGATCGGTCCGGGCAGGATTCCGGACACTTGCTGCTGCTATGGCCTCAGCTTCCGTCTCCGTCAGCTGGAGAGGCGGAAACAGGTTTACCGCCGCCTGTCTTCCGACTGTCCCCTCCTGGACGGTGGTCTGCGTGCTTGCTTCCTTCGGCGTTTTAACCTCCGGATAAGTGACCACGTGAGTCGGGATTTCCGGATTCCTCTTTCCCGTTGAAGTTCCGGCTCCATGGGTTTCTTGGAACTCTCCTCCCGGAAGATCAGCAAACATTGCTTGGTCAAGCAGGTTCGGGTCGAGGCTTCCAATCAGCTGTCGCATCTCCTTCAGCACCCCCTCCATCCGGGCCTCGAAATCCGTCAGGATGAATACGACCTTCGTTCCGGTAATGTGGCCTTGGGCCACCATTTGTGAGTTCCAGAGTTGGGCCCTCGAGATGGTGCTGGCCGGAAGGTCGATCAGTTCTCCCAGCTTCCGTACTAGAGTCATCGCTTCCGTGGACTTCCGGTTCGCGATGTGCATCTCCCGTTCCGACCACTGGTGCTGGCTCCGGAACTGATCCCGTTCCTCCTGAAGACTCCGGATCTGATCGTACAGAACCTTGACGTCTTCCGGATTCGGTCTTCGTGCGATGGCGGCCAAGATCTCTCTCTCGTCCTTCACTCCTAACGAATGGCAAACGTCTTGGAGTACTGCTGCCATCCGGTCGTTCACCGTCCTCGTCGTTCGCAGCCAATGTATGGCGTTCTCGACTGGATCTAACTCCTCGTGTGGGCTTTCCGGCTGGACGGAACCTTCCGCCACTTGTTTCCCTCGCGCTGTCCGGTCGGTGGACTTCCGCCTACTGGTTCCGGCCTTCTCCGGAGTGGTCTGTGTTTCCTCCGGAACGTCCTCCTCCTCAGATTCCGGCTCCTCCGGCTGCGGTTCCGGTCTCAGCCCGCACTTGAGGAGATTTTCCCCTTTCTTGTACATAAGCTGCTCCGGCTCGCTCAGGGTTTCCATCCGGTGGTACAAGTGGAACAAGTACGGGCTAATGTAACTGGTCTTCCGTCCTGAAATCCCATTCGCTAACTTATCCACAATCGTGTGAATAAGTCCGCCCCAATTTACAGGTCTTAGGGGCGGGTTAATCCTGTTTCCTAAAGCCCCAAAAATGGTGTTGGCCACCGTGGTAGTCACCCGGCTAGGCTTTTCCGGATACAGGATGGGGATCAGGAACTCTAAGAGTTGCTGATCCCGGGCATACACGCAATCCGTCGCTGCAAACCCCTCTTTTAGGTCGGCGGAGTTCCGGAATCTTTCCGCCGCAAACTTCTCCGTCCGGCCGGCCCATCCATGCCCCCGGTTCAGTGCAAAGTACGTTCCGGCCCAGAGCTCTTGTGTCCACGCTCTCGGGCGGCCCCTCACCGTCAACTCATACTGATTGGGAACTCCGTAAAGGAGTTCTTCAATCATTCCTTCACTCTTCAAGTCCCATGGGCGGTGTAAGAATCCGACACAGCCCATGGTCTCTAAATCCTCTTGCAACTCTCTATGGCGATCCGTATCGAACGGAATCACCGGGCTGACAGTCCGTGCGGTCACCGCCAATCTACGGGCTCGAGTTTCCGTCATCCTGTCGGTCTACCGGAGTTGCACCGACCTTACTTCCGCTTCCTACCCCGATCCTATCTCACCACTCTTTCTCTCACTAAACGTACTCGCGAAAATGCCGCAGAGAAAAGAGACCGAATGAGAATGGCGGCGGGGTTTATATAGCGGCACGAAACCCTAAGTTCCCGAACCGGTGGAGTTCCCGTAAGTTCCCTAGCCGGAACCCCTACGATCCGGAACTTCCGACTATCCGGCTACTGGTTCCGGAACACTGTTTTAACCTAATTAGAGTTTTAACTTTCCTACGAAAGAGATCTTTTCTAATGTAGGTTTCTAGTGTCTAAACTTCTATACTTATGCAAAAAATTCAAAGTTCTTCTCCTATATATTTCTATTTTATGTATTAAGTTTAGTTTCCGGACGTTCCGTAACGTTACAGAATCATTCATGACATCATCCACGTTCCCTACGTGGTGGTCATCTGCGGCTTCGTCCTCATCTCCTTCAGAATTTGGCTGAATGTGCAGTTGGTCCCAAATTTGCCTAGCAACAGTCTTTGACTTTGATTGTGCCTCCGTGTCAAAGACGAATTCAAGTACCTTATTACTGGTAACCTGAACAAACCCAACAAACAGAAGTCAGTGACTTTAAAATTGGTTGACACTATGCAAGTCCTACATATTCAAAGAAATTGGGTTCACCAGTCCAAATGTCCAATAGATGTGAACTTCGGACCGTCGTTCACATTTACAATAACCATATTGTCGCTGAGATGACCACCAAATATGTGAACCGCAGCGGCAATCAAAAACCAAGGCATAATTGGGCTCCGATACAAAGTGTCTACTTCGTCCAATTCCCTAGAAAAATATACGGCAGATATCTCCTATCTGCCCGGGAAGAAGCTGTGGAAGCTACTCGTAGATCCGTAGTCCTCATCGTAGGCAAAAAGGAAGACTAAGTACACGGTGTAATGCGTGCCGGCCATCGGTTTGGGAAAGCCATCTACCTTGTCCGGAATATAATAGATTACGTGCCAATCCCAGACGCAGACCTTATTCTCCTCAAATCGCCTCTACAAGTGTGTCAATATAGCGTGAAATCCTGCAGCATCCGTTATGAGAACTACGGATGAACGGGCTTTCAAAATGCATCCAGCAGTGTCCTTGTACTCCAGAGCATCGAACAGACGCTTCAACTTATAATGCTCCAAGAGTTTTGCCTGGCCTCCGACACTTGTGACTTCAAAAAGGAACCAGAAGTACATGTGGGACCTTGCTTCATCACGCCATGCCTTGACGGAAGCTTCAGTCAAGAACGTTCGTAATGTCCCAACTTCTATCGTCCATGACCCTGCACAAGTATTTGCTTTCGAATACCTTCAATACGGCAACCTCCACCTCTTCTGCATGGAAATTCATATACGACTGCCACATTGTCTTGACAGCATTTGGACACATGTTTGGATCACATGTCTTGTTCAGAGCCTTAGTTCATCCCTCCATCCACTCCCTCCCTAGTTCCGTGGCCATGGTCTTATCCACCCACCATTCGAGTTGGACCAGATGATATTCTTTGCTTACGCAAATTCCTCCCACTCCGCAGCCGTGTATGGAATGTATTTGGGCTTCTTGTTTGGAAGTGGATGACCGTTGTAGTGGCACATGAGCTCGTTCTTCATGGCTCTCACCTTCTTCTCCTGTCCCGCTGCCACACCGATTGGAATCAACGCATTCCCACACATATCGATGTTTAGAGTCGTCTTCTTCATGCACACTATTTCCTTCTCCACTTGTCCCGCCAAGTAGTTTAGGTCCTCATCTTGAAGTCCGTATAAGGGCTTGAAGTCGGTGTAGGACAATGGTTTACGCTTGCCCTTTGATTTGAGTCCATTACCGTTAGGGAGCTTGTGGCTCAGGAAGTCTTTGGCAATCTGGATCCACCGGTCCACATCTTCGTCCTTCTCCATGAACAGAAGCGGAATTTTCAAATCCGCAGAGTCAGGATTCTTGAACCCCGTAAAGATTGTAGACATTACTGGATAGAAATCCTGCATAGGAAAACTCACACTGTTAATTCTGGAGGTAATGACTAAGCCGTGTGTCATCTACAAACCATCGGGATATTTCCCGTTGATCGTCCATTTGCAATTTCACTGATAATTATCGGGATAGTTCTCGCTGAATGTAATGTTTCAAATAATAAAGCCGACATCGAGAGATATCCTATTGTCAAGTAGGAGGGTAATTAGAGAACGGTGGACATTGAGATATCTCCCGATAGAGAGCACATCGGGAGTTATCTCGATGACTTTTATACACAAGACAAAAATAACATACCAAATAAAGACTAACATATTCAGAAAGTTGAACTTATATTATACGCTTGTGAATGCATTTCGTCCTCCATATGATGGCATTGGGCTGCCCATGTCCTTCCACTTTATTCAAGCGTGAGCAAGCTGTTGTGTGAAGCTCTGCTCTTTCTACTCACCAGCATTGTTTTGATTCAGAACTTTGGAGAGATGCATCATTTCAGTCGTCTTGGTGGAATACGGTGCCCACATGGGAATAATGTTGAACGTAGACACCTCCGCATTGTCAGCCTGAGGGATGTCACCGTTCTCAATCAGCTCCTTAGTCGCTTGAACAGTGTGTTGACCACCAATAATCAGGGTTGTCATAGTGGACGGGTCCACGTGATTGAACGGCACGGACGGACGGGCGAACCGGACTAGACAACCGGACGTCTCGGACAACCCGAATGCCTTTCATGTTTCCAATTTTTCAACTGACAACTCGTTGCCACGGTGGCGGTCCACGCTCGAATCAGGGTGCGGACGTGAAAGTCGCGGCATGGACGTCAGGGTGCGGACATCATCGTCAGAGCGGGGACTTTACAAGGCGTGGACGTCATCGTCAAGGCGGGAACTTTACAGGGTGCGGACATCATCGTGAGGGCGGGGCCTTTACAGGGAGCAGACGTCATCGGCAGGGCGGGACTTTACAGGGCGCGGACGTCATCGTCAGAGCAGGGACTTTACAGGGCGCGGACGTCATCGGTAGGGCGGGGACATCATCGACAGGGCGGGGACTTTATAGGACGCGGACGGATTCGTCAAGGCGGGGACGCTGCAGTTTAATTTGGATGAAGTAGAATTTCTACTTTTCCAGGTTCATATTCAAACTTTATTTTGAAAAATAGTGGCTACAAGTGTTTCAAATTCATATTCAATACAAAGAGACTTCTTTGTAGTCATCTTCAAAAGGGTTGGTTTACGAATTTATGGGTACAACGGTATAAGGGTTTGGAAATCAAATCATATACAAGTCTACATGCATGGCAAATGTAATAATTTTGCAAACACAATTGGAGATTTGGAGACTTCATTATTTCAGATAACCAATAACATTTATAAATTTCAAGTGATGTTCAGTACAATAATAAATTCACAACACAATCAATCTATAAGTAGTCGACCGTGGGTAAGGCAAGGGGCACGTGTAGGAAGGTTAAGGGTTGACTGCATGTAGGGCGACTGCGGGTAGGCCAAGCGGGAGGCCAAGGGGTGATTGCGGGAGGCCAAGGGGCGACTGCGGGTGGTGCAAGGGGCGCATACGGGAGGACAAGGGGCGAATGCAGGTAGGGCGACCACGGATGGTGCAAGGGGCGCGTGTAGGGAGTCCAAAGGACAATGAATTAATAATAAATGAAGTTGGAGTTTTTCTAAGGCCAAGTTTCTTGTCTAGGGTTGAGGCCGCCTAAGAAACTTAACCAATGAGAACTCCCCTTCCAAAAGTGATACCACATAGGCATCTATATCATTTTTTCATCCTTGCTTGAACTTCTCCACCCAACAAGTCTTGGCCATAGTATAAATCCAATCTAGTAAAGAATGAAATATCCTCCAATCATATAAATATTTCTTTTTCCTACAATTCTCAACCGGTGCACTTCTCTACCATGGTATAAAACATTTTTTAGGGTGCGGATAGACAAAGGATTATTTTGGGAGGGGGCAAAAGGCGACTTTGGGGTGCAAAGGGCAATTATGGGTAGGCGAAAGAGTGTGTGTGGATAAATCCCATGCTTGTAGGGGTGCATGCAAAAGGGCAATTCGGGAAGAAGAGAGCCTAATCTCCTTTAGAAAAGCAATGATTGTGAAAAATAGTAGGCTTCCACCTTTCATTCTTATTTTAAAATCAATATGACAAATTTTAAATAATTAGAATGAATCTTTGCAAATTGAAAATTGCAAAGAATAAAAAAAATGTATTTACTTAAATTTCTATTCTTTACATTTTATTTTAAATATCAACATGATTGACAAATAATACATTCTTTGGACAAGTCTTTGAGAATCATCAAAATAAATGGGGAAGTTTATTAAATCTCCACCCTTTGTTTTATAATCTTTGGTTAGAATGATAAATAATACATAAATAGGATAATTCTTTAAAAAAATAAATGAAAAAGTTCTTATTTAAAATTATACCTTTTATCTTTTTATTTGTAAAATCAAACTAACAAATAATTCATGATTAGATGGAGTCTAGGAGAATTTTTAAAGATAAAATAAATAAAAAGGGAAGTTCTTAATTAACCCGTAAAGTCCCAAAGTCCCTACGGGGGACTTTTGGGACTTTGGATAGGCTTTTGTGACCTCCATTTTTTACATGATTTTTTGAATTTTTTTTGAAGATAGGTTATCACTTTAGTTTTTTGTAAATATAAGGTGATATTTTAGTTAATGCCTGGGAGAAAAATTTATGCCATTCTAAGTCCAAAAAGCAATTCAACTATTCAAGAAGCAGTACAAAATAATTAGAAAAACCTGAATTTTTTATTTTTTTTATTTTTTTCAAAGATTATATTTTTGTTTACATTAGAAGTTTTGATTTATTCTCTTTGGACTAGTGATGAGAAAGTTATGGACAATCTTGTTTTTTAGGTAATCTAAGCATCTTTTTAAAAATATGACGTATAGAATTCATTTTTGAATGCAATTTTTACAATCTTTCCAAAAAAATTGCTAGACAAGGTTAAGTTAGCTTACCAAAACAATCTCACTATTGATTATTATTGTGTTTCAATTCCATCTTTGAGCTATTAATGGTTTAGTTTTCTCTTCAATGTTGAACCTACTTCTACTTAACAATTTTTTAATGAATGAAAATTAAGTTTTTCTTTTGATGGATTTTTTTTCCATATTTCTTGCTCAATTATTCAATATAAATAATTGAAAAAACAAAATCCTTAGTGCAGAAGTTAAGACAAGTCAAAGCCAAAACATCTAGTTGAGCAAGGTGCAAAAAATCTTGTTTTCTTCACTTTAAATGCAAATATCATGCAATCTGCGTGGTCAAAGATTTTGAAATTTCTTCCACATATTTTATACTAGTCAAGAATAAGATTCTATGGTTAGATATGCAAAAAAAAGATCAATGTAATAAATAATTCAAAATTAGTAGGACTTCTTGAGAAATGCAAAAATTAAATAGGAATTTTTATTATTTAAATCTTCATTAAATTTTATTTCTATAAAATCAAAGTAAAAAATAGTTCATGATGAAGAGCTTTAGAAAATTTAAAAAAATAAATGAAAAAGCTCGTACTTATAATAATTGTCCATCTTTTATTTTTTTATTTTAAATCAACATGACAAATACTACATGAATAGGATTATTATTTGAAACTTGAAAAAAAAAAAATGAAAAAATTCTTACTTAAATCCACTTGTCATCTATTATTAATTTATTATTGAATCAATGTTGCAAATTATACTTGAATAGGATGAATCTGTGAAGTTTCCAAAAAATAAATAATGAAGTTTTTATTTAAATCTCCAATTGTTATTTTTATCTATAGAATCAAAGTGATAAATTATTCAAGAAATAAAATATCCTAGGGAATTACAAGAAATAAACAAGATTTTAAGAAAATAAAATTCCATGCTTTATTTTTAATTATTAAACCCATGTGCAGAAATAAAATTTAAGAAGAATGAATCTTTGAAAATTTCAAAAAATAAATAGAGTGTTTCTTAATTCAATCTCTAATAGTGTGCCTTATGCCATTGCTATAGCCAAAATAAAAGTAAAAGTGTTTTTATAATTTTATAATTTATAAAAACTTTCAAATTCAATAGTCTTTTTGTTGCAAGTCCAAATGCCATGAAACAAAGTTTGTGCACCCTTCTTTACAAAGAGCTTTCCGATGGTACAACACTAAAAGAAAATTATATTGCACTCAACAAAAGCTAGCTGACATTCTTTGAAAATTGTGTCACAATGAATGCAAATTTTCTATTTTTCTGTCACAAAAAAACAAAAAATGTTAGCTAGCTTTTGTTGGCTGCAACAAGGTTTTCTACTAGTATTAAGAATGTAATCGGGAGAGCATGGTTCCAAAGATCTCACCTTAACAATTAAACAAATCAAACAAACCTCATTAATAAATCTTCTATACCTCATTTAAGGTATAGAAGATTCTTTAAGCTTTATTTTTAGTTATTAAGTCAAAATAACAATGAAATAATACTCAAAAACAATAAATCTTTGATATTTTCGAAAAATAATTTTAAAAATTCTTATTTAAATCTCCACCTTCTATTTTTTTTATATAAAATCAGAGTAAGAAATAATTCATGATGAAAAGGAATCTTGGAGAAATGCAAAAAATAAATGAGGAAGTTCTTACCAAAATTCTGCCTTTTATTTATTATTATTAAAGAAGTGTGATAAGTAATACTTGAGTAGAATATATCTTTGAGAACTCCAAAAAATAAGTGGAGAATTAATTCTTAATTAAATCTCCACCCTTCAATTTTTTGTTTATTAAATCAAGATAACAAATTATTTAAGAAAAAAAAGAAGCTTAGGGAATTGCAAAAAATCAAGAAGAAAGTTATTACTAAAATCTCTATCCTTTACATTTTATTATTAAATCAATGTGACAAATAATCCTTGAGTAGAATGAGTCTCTTGAAAATTTCAAAAAATAAATGAGGAGCTTTTACTTAAGTATCCAAACATTATTTTCTATTTACAAACTCGAAGTGACAAATAATTCATGATAAAGAGTTTTTGAAAATTATAAAAAAATAAACAAATAAATTCTTACTTAAATCTCTACTTTAAGAAAACACAAAAACAATCAATAATTCATGATTAAGAGGACTATTTAAAATTGCAAAACATAAATAGAGAAGTCTCGATTTCAGTTCCATCTAATACTTTTATGTTTAAGTCAAAGTCACAAATAATTCTTGATTACAAAGAGTCTTTAAAAATTGCAAAAATAATTAAAAAAATAAATTATCACTTAAACCTCCATCTATTAATTAATTTTTTAAACTCTTGGCACAAATAGTACATGAGTAGAATGAATTTTTGTGAATTGCTACAAATAATAGGAAAAGATCTTCCTTGAATCACCACCCTTTATTTATTATATTTAAAATCAAAGTGACAAATAACTCATAATTAATTCCTATAGAGGATTGGTTCTTTATTCTTTGGAAAAAATTATGGTCCCTTCAAAGGGCTTGTGTATGTGGGGTGAGCTCAAGAGCACAAACATTTATAATACAAAAAGATAATCTCTTTTAAAAGACATTAATTTTCCTCAAAGGGCACATGTAGAAGGGGGAACCGCAAGTGGTGGGGCAACCGCCCATAGGAGAAAATCACAATTTCCTAAAAAGGATATTTTTTCTCTCAAGGGGCGCATGCAGATGGGGCGACTTGCACATGGAGGAGCGACCGCACATAGGAGAAATGCACATTGTCTTTGGAAAGACATTTTTCTTCTCAAGGGGCGCATGCAGATAGGGCGACCGCGGGTAGAGGGGTGACTGCGGGTGTGGGGCGACCGCACATAGGAGAAATACACATTGTCCTTGGAAAGACATTTTTTCTCTCAAGGGGCGCATGCAGATGGGGCGACCGCGGGTAGAGGGGCGACTGCACATGGTGGGACGACCGCACATAGGAGAAATATACATTGTCCTTGGAAAGACATTTTTTCTCTCAAGGGGTGCATGCAGATGGGGCGACCGCGGGTAGAAGGGCGACTGCGGGTGTGGGGCGACCGCACATAGGAGAAATACACATTGTCCCTAGAAAGACATTTTTTCTCTCAAGGGGCGCATGTGGATGGGGCGACTACGGGTGTAGGGGCGACTGCACATGGTGGGGCGACCGCACATAGGAGAAATACACATTGTCCTTGGAAAGGCATTTTTTTTCTCAAGGGGCGCATGCAGATGGGGCGACCGCGGGTAGAGGGGCGACTGCGGGTGTGGGGCGACCGCACATAAGAGAAATACACATTGTCTTTGGAAATACATTTTTTCTCTCAAGGGGCGCATGCAAATGGGGCGACCGCGGGTAGAGGGGGACTGCACATGGTGGGGCGACCGCACATAAGAGAAATGCACATTGTCTTTGGAAAGACATTTTTCTTCTCAAGGGGCGCATGCGGATAAGGTGACCGCGGGTGTAGGGGCAACTACACATGGTGGGGCGACCGCATATAAGAGAAACACACATTCTCTTTGGAAAGACATTTTTTCTCTCAAGGGGCGCATGCAGATGGGGCGACCGCGGGTAGAGGGGCGACTGCGGGTGTGGGGCGACCGCACATAGGAGAAATGCACATTGTCCTTGGAAATACATTTTTTCTCTCAAGGGGCGCATGCGGATGGGGCGACTACGGGTAGAGGGGGACTGCACATGGTGGGGCGACCGCACATAAGAGAAATGCACATTGTCTTTGGAAAGACATTTTTCTTCTCAAGGGGCGCATGCGGATAAGGTGACCGCGGGTGTAGGGGCAACTACACATGGTGGGGCGACCGCACATAAGAGAAATACACATTGTCTTTGGAAATACATTTTTTCTCTCAAGGGGCGCATGCAGATGGGGCGACCGCGGGTAGAGGGGTGACTGCGGGTGTGGGGCGACCGCACATAAGAGAAATACACATTGTCTTTGGAAATACATTTTTTCTCTCAAGGGGCGCATGCAGATGGGGCGACCGCGGGTAGAGGGGCGACTGCGGGTGTGGGGCGACCGCACATAGGAGAAATATACATTGTCCCTGGAAAGACATTTTTTCTCTCAAGGGGCGCATGCAGATGGGGCGACCGCGGGTAGAGGGGCGACTGCGGGTGTGGGGCGACCGCACATAGGAGAAATGCACATTGTCCCTAGAAAGACATTTTTTCTCTCAAGGGGCGCATGTGGATGGGGCGACTACGGGTGTAGGGGCGACTGCACATGGTGGGGCGACCGCACATAGGAGAAATACACATTGTCCTTGGAAAGGCATTTTTTTTCTCAAGGGGCGCATGCAGATGGGGCGACCGCGGGTAGAGGGGCGACTGCGGGTGTGGGGCGACCGCACATAAGAGAAATACACATTGTCTTTGGAAATACATTTTTTCTCTCAAGGGGCGCATGCAAATGGGGCGACCGCGGGTAGAGGGGGACTGCACATGGTGGGGCGACCGCACATAAGAGAAATGCACATTGTCTTTGGAAAGACATTTTTCTTCTCAAGGGGCGCATGCGGATAAGGTGACCGCGGGTGTAGGGGCAACTACACATGGTGGGGCGACCGCATATAAGAGAAACACACATTCTCTTTGGAAAGACATTTTTTCTCTCAAGGGGCGCATGCAGATGGGGCGACCGCGGGTAGAGGGGCGACTGCGGGTGTGGGGCGACCGCACATAGGAGAAATGCACATTGTCCTTGGAAATACATTTTTTCTCTCAAGGGGCGCATGCGGATGGGGCGACTACGGGTAGAGGGGGACTGCACATGGTGGGGCGACCGCACATAAGAGAAATGCACATTGTCTTTGGAAAGACATTTTTCTTCTCAAGGGGCGCATGCGGATAAGGTGACCGCGGGTGTAGGGGCAACTACACATGGTGGGGCGACCGCACATAAGAGAAATACACATTGTCTTTGGAAATACATTTTTTCTCTCAAGGGGCGCATGCGGATGGGGCGACCGCGGGTAGAGGGGTGACTGCGGGTGTGGGGCGACCGCACATAAGAGAAATACACATTGTCTTTGGAAATACATTTTTTCTCTCAAGGGGCGCATGCAGATGGGGCGACCGCGGGTAGAGGGGCGACTGCGGGTGTGGGGCGACCGCACATAGGAGAAATATACATTGTCCCTGGAAAGACATTTTTTCTCTCAAGGGGCGCATGCAGATGGGGCGACCGCGGGTAGAGGGGCGACTGCGGGTGTGGGGCGACCGCACATAGGAGAAATGCACATTGTCCCTAGAAAGACATTTTTTCTCTCAAGGGGCGCATGTGGATGGGGCGACTACGGGTGTAGGGGCGACTGCACATGGTGGGGCGACCGCACATAGGAGAAATACACATTGTCCTTGGAAAGGCATTTTTTTTCTCAAGGGGCGCATGCAGATGGGGCGACCGCGGGTAGAGGGGCGACTGCGGGTGTGGGGCGACCGCACATAAGAGAAATACACATTGTCTTTGGAAATACATTTTTTCTCTCAAGGGGCGCATGCAAATGGGGCGACCGCGGGTAGAGGGGGACTGCACATGGTGGGGCGACCGCACATAAGAGAAATGCACATTGTCTTTGGAAAGACATTTTTCTTCTCAAGGGGCGCATGCGGATAAGGTGACCGCGGGTGTAGGGGCAACTACACATGGTGGGGCGACCGCATATAAGAGAAACACACATTCTCTTTGGAAAGACATTTTTTCTCTCAAGGGGCGCATGCAGATGGGGCGACCGCGGGTAGAGGGGCGACTGCGGGTGTGGGGCGACCGCACATAGGAGAAATGCACATTGTCCTTGGAAATACATTTTTTCTCTCAAGGGGCGCATGCGGATGGGGCGACTACGGGTAGAGGGGGACTGCACATGGTGGGGCGACCGCACATAAGAGAAATGCACATTGTCTTTGGAAAGACATTTTTCTTCTCAAGGGGCGCATGCGGATAAGGTTACCGCGGGTGTAGGGGCAACTACACATGGTGGGGCGACCGCATATAAGAGAAACACACATTCTCTTTGGAAAGACATTTTTTCTCTCAAGGGGCGCATGCGGATGGGGCGATCGCGGGTAGAGGGGCGGCTACGGGTGTGGGGCGACTGCACATAGGAGAAATGCACATTGTCTTTGGAAAGACATTTTTCTTCTCAAGGGGCGCATGCGGATGGGGCGACCGCGGGTGTAGGGTGTAGGGACGACTGCACATGGTGGGGCGACTGCACATAGGAGAAATACACATTGTCCTTGGAAAGACATTTTCTCTCTCAAGGGGCGCATGTGGATGGGGCGATTACGGGTGGAGGGGCGACCATGGATGGAAGGGCGACCTTAGATGGAAGGGCGACCGAAGGTGATAGGAAGACCCCGTATAGGTAAAAATGTCTTTGTAAAGACATTACTTCTCTCAAAGGATTTATAAAGAAGGGATAATTGCAAGGTGGTAGGTCGATTGTAGAAAGTTGAAAACTACAATGTCTTTGGAAGGAATTTATTTCCTTCAACGGGTATATGCATATGTGGTGACGAAAGGTAAAGTAAAAGGGAAATATCCTTCAAGAGATATTTTTTCTTTTTTCTTTCTTTTCTTTCTTCATGGACGCATGCAGATTAGGAGGTGGGGCGACTATATGTGCAGCAACCGCGAAAGGGGCAATTCAAAAGAAATAAAAAGGCCAATAATTTTCAATCATAATGGATAAATATTTTTAAAAAAAGCCACCCATTTGTTTTTTGCAATTTCAAAGAATCTAACAATTCATGTTAAGTATTTAATTAGAATTTTTCTAATTTCTTCTTTGCATCTCTCTAAGATTCTTTCTAATCATGAATGATTTATCACTTTAAATAAATTTAAAGTAAAGGTGGTGATTTAGATAAGAACTTCTCCTTTTAAATTTTGCTGTCTTTTCATAATTTATTTGTCCTTGTTGATTTTAAAAATTAAAAATAAAAGATGGAGATTATAGATCTAAAAATTAAAAATAACGGGTAGAGATTGAAATAAGAACATAACTATTATATTTTGTAATTCTCAAAAAATTGTACTACCTATATATTGTTTGACATAATGATTTTAATAATAAATCACAAAGGATAGACGTTTAGGTATGAACTTCCCTATTTATTTTTTGCAATTCTTTAGGACTTCATTTAGTTAAGAATTATTTTTTATTTTGATTTAATAATTGATAAAAATAAAGGATGGAAATAAGTAAGAACTTTTCCATCTACTTTTAAAAATTCTCAAAAAATCATCCTATTGAAGTATTATTTGTCATGTTGATTTAATAATTAAAAATAACTTAGGGTGGAAATTTAAAATAATAAAATCCCTATTTGTTTGTTATAATTCTCCAAGACTCCTCATAATTATGAATTTTTTGCCATTTTGATTATATAAATAAAAATAAAGGGTGAGCTTTAAGTAAAAACTTTTTCATTTTATTTTAGTTTGCAATTTTCAAAGAGTCCTTCTAACCTTGAATTATTTTTCATATTAATCTAAATAAGAAAAATAAAAGATCAAGATTTAATTAAGAATTTTTTTTCTCCATTCTCTAATTCATCTTACTTAACTTAAGTATTATTTTTCATGTTGTCACTTAATATCTAAAAATCTTGGATAGAAATTTAAGTACAAACTTTCCTATTTACTTTTGGCAATTATCAATGAGTTGTCCTAATTATAAATCATTTATCATGTTGATTTTAAAATTTAACGTGGAGATTTAAGTAAGAACTTATCCATTGTTTTTAGATTTGCAATTTTCAAAGAATCATTGTACTAGTGAATCGTTTGTGAAGTTAATCTAAGAATAAAAAATAGAGGGTGGAGATTTAAGTATGTCCTCCTTCTTTTAAAATTTGTAATTTTCAAAAGATCCTTCTAATCATGACTCATGAATAAATTGTCATATTTTTTTAAGATTTAAAAATTAAATGGTGGTGATTTACGTAAGAAACTCTCCTTTTTTAATTTTTGACTATTTTCTAAGAACCTTCATAATCATAAATCATTTGTTGTATTGATAATATAAATAAAAAATAAAGAGTGGAGATTTAAGTAAGAACTTTCCTATTTATTTCTTGCAATTCTCTAAGACTCTTCTTAATTATGATTTGTCACTTTGATTATAAAAATGAAAAACGAAAGGTGCACATTTATGTAAAAAACTCTCTACTTATTTTTTGCAATTCTTCAAAGCTTCTTGTAAGCATGAATTGCTTGTCACTTTGATTTATAAAAACAAAGAAAATGATGATGATTTAAGTAAGAACTTTTTTTTTTAACTTTTGCAATTTTCAAAGACTCCTCCTAATCATGAATTACTTGTCATGTTGATTTTGAAAATAAAAAAATAAGGGTGGAGATTGAAGTAAGAACATACCTATTTACATTTTGTAATTTTCAAAGAATCATCCTACTCATGTATTATTTGTCACATTGCTCTAATATTAAAAATAAAGGATAATGATTTAAGTAAGAACTTTTTATTTTATTTTTTGATAGTTCTCTACTTCTAATAATGAATTACTTGCCAGGTTGATTTTACAAGTAAAAAATAATGGGTGGAAGTCTTAAATAAGATCTCTTGTATTTATTTTTTGAAATCTTAAAATCATCCTATTCATCCTATTTATGTATTATTAATCATGTAGAATTAAAAATAAAAATAAATGGTGGCAAATTAATTAAGAACTTTTCCATGTAATTTTTGCAATTCTTAAAGAGTCAAGTTAATTTTGAATAGTTTGTCGTGTTGATTTTTAAAATAAAATATAAAAAATAGAGATTAAGTAAGAATTTTTCTATTTATTTTTTGTAATTCTACGTGAATAATGCTATTCACATATTATTTGTCACTTTGATTTAAAAACAAAATATGCATGCGGGAGATTGAAATAAGAATGGGGCCAATTATATTTTGCAATTCACAAAGAGTCATCCTTTTCATGTATAAATTGTTACATTGATTTAAAAATAAAAAACAAAACATGAATGTTTAAATAAAAACTTTGCTATTTCTTTCTTTCAATTTTCCTAAACTCCTTCTAATCATAAATTATTTGTCAATTTGACTTTATAAATAAAAACTAATGGGTTGAGATTTCAATTAGAACTTTGTCATTTATTTTTTGCAATACTCAATGACTCATTGTACTTAAGTATTATTTGTCATATTGATTTAAAGATTTAAAAATAATAGGTGGAGAATTAAAAAAAAACTATACCTTATAATTTTTGCAATTCTCCAAGACTCTTCCTAATTACAATTTATTTGTCATGTTGATTTTAAGAATAAAAATAAAAAGTAAAAACTTAAATAAGGACATCACGTTTGTATTTTGTAATTTTCAAAGAATCATTTAATATTTGTCACATTAATATTTAAAATAAAAAAATAAAAAATAGAGATATAACTAAGTTTTGCCCTTAATATTTTTTGCAATTTGCAAAGATTCATCTTAATCATGTTCATACCTAATTTTTAGAATTTTTGCCTTTTTAAAAAAAATCAGATTTAAAAAAGATTGGATTTGAAGAAGATTGGATACTTTGCTTA
Source organism: Antitrichia curtipendula (assembly GCA_951230915.1). Classification (NCBI taxonomy): domain Eukaryota; kingdom Viridiplantae; phylum Streptophyta; class Bryopsida; order Hypnales; family Leucodontaceae; genus Antitrichia; species Antitrichia curtipendula. The sequence continues at coordinate 58,245 of OX579642.1, read as the reverse complement.
ATTACTTTCTACAGCTGGCCCTTTACCTATCCCTGGACGCCTCTTCATTTTTTACTTCCTACAGCTAGCCCTTCACCTACCTGCAATCGCCTCTTTAATTACCTCCTACAATTGTCCCTTCACCTATCCGCGGTTGCCTCTTTAATTACTTCCTACAATTGTCCCTTCACCTACCCGAAGTCGCCTCCTTTCACCTACCTGCGGTCGCCCTTCATCCGCAGTCGCCTCTTCATTTACATGAAGTCGCCCCTTCACCTACCCGCGGTCGCCCCTTTCGCCTCTTCATTTACCTTGAACGGCTTGAAGTCGCCCCTTCACCTACCCGCATGCGCCCCTTCATCCGCAGTCGCCCTTTCCCGACCCGCACGCGCCCTAACCTGCAGTCGCCCAAGTTGACGTGGTTCTGTCTTTCCACGTCACTGCGGACAACCAAACACGTAGGACAAATCCATTTACCATGGAATAAAAAACTTCAAAATCCTAAATTTTTTTACGACGCATTTGTCGCCCATACACGACACATGTCATATACGACACGCGACGCGACACGTCTAATACGTCACCGAAACCCGAAAACCCGTCCGACAAGACAACCTTGATTTCGAATGACCACATCATCATCTGTTGGTGCCTCATCACAATCAAGGTTTTCTTCATCATCACCACCTTTACTAGCTCCACGTTCATCTCCTCCATCGTCACCTTCTGTGGTGTAGTGGCCCTCTACTTCGGAACTCTCATTTCAAAGCTCCACAGTTATTTCACCATGCCTATGACTGCGTTTAAATCTCTTATGTCGTTGAGCTCTAGGGTCCTCCGCGTCAAAATTTATAGTGGGGCCTCCTTGTACTCGAGGAGCAACTTATGCTAGAGTGGACAAAGTTGGTCCTGGAACATACGTATTCAAGAATGGCTCTATCACCACGTTCGGGTCTCTGACTCCAATTCCTAGGAGAGGGCGTTTAGAAGGCCTAGACGATGACGCTTTGTTGTTGATTCGTCCACCTCTAATACCACGACCTCTAATCCCAGCACCATCTCCGGTCCTTGCATGACCCCTTGTTCCTCCATGGACGGTAGTCCTTCCATGTCATTGTTGATATTCACCCATAGTATGGTGAACTACGGGTCAAGGAGCAGTAGGGGTCTACCAACCCTTGTAACATTTGAAATGCGTTGAGGCGTCAATTCAACATTTCCTACTGAACCTAGCCCTTCTTGAGAAGGTTGACGGTGAACGCTTGAAGTTGCGGGAGAAGAAAGGTTAAGGAAACGTTGCATTGGTGTATTCTGGTTAGAAAGAACAGTACGCACTGCAACCGGTGGGGATATACGGTCTTCATCTTCAAGCGGGTCAATAAACGCAAAAACATCACTGGGATCTAAACATTTAGGGTCAAAACGCCAGGCTCCCGCTACGGGTCCCCCCTTGACATTTCTTGCGATCGGTTGTGCCATTCCTATATTTCCAATGTTTTGGCCATGCCGCCCTTCGACAACTCTATTGCGATCGCGACCACCCACTCTTCCAGGCCCCCTACTACCATCACGATTGCAAACAGATCCTTCAGTATTTCTGAGTTGCATTGTTCCTCAGATTTCCACCGCCATTTCCAGGTCCATTTCCCCCTTCGTTTTATGGAAGGAGGTCATCGTCGTTGTTGGAGGGACCATTATCATCATCGGAGTCCATCACATCCAGATCATCACTCTCCAATGGTAGAGGTTGTACTTCCGGAAAAACTGGATTTTGAGGGCCAAGGGGGAAAGGACTTTGGTGAGGATCGGGTCCCCAAGGGCCCCAGCGACCATGGAGGACTTCTTCTTCCACTTCATCATCATTTCCATAATAATTTCTAGCTTCTTCGAGGTGATCGGCCCCTGCCCTCCACAAATCTAGATTTGGTCGGTACTTTTGGGGTGCTCGATTTGCTTCCACATCAGCTTCTTCCTCAGCTACTAGTACATCAAATTCACGATTGCGTTCATCTACCGGAATGGGGCCAAGGGCATCTGGGTTAGAATCCTCCGAGTAGATATTAGCATTGTACCAATGAACCGGATCAGCCCCCGGTCTTTGCTGAAGTACACGGCTATTGGTATAAATATATACCAATGACTCAACTTTCTTGGGGGCTAACCGATTCCGGACCTTATTGTGGACAAAAGAATACATACGCCAGTTCCTTTCACATGAGCATGTTGAACACGCCAATGCTAGAATACGCACGGCAATCTTAGATAGTGCTCGATCTCCAACCCTGTGCCACCATTGGTGGGGAAGCATCTGTGTCGCTCGGATGTCAGGTGTCTCCGCAACACTATATGGCCCCGTGCCCTCCTTGAATTCTATTAATTCCGCCAGCACGTCGTTAAATTGTACACCCACTACATTTTCCATTTTGTGGATGACTCGGTACAATGCACGGAAGGCAACTCAATCAGCCCTAAGCACCACGTTATCCAAGAGATATGGATTCAGAAGGGCCCCAGCATAGTGAACATCCGTAAAGAACATGTCCCACCTTGTTTGGAAAGACTCCTCCATGGTGGTGGCTACGTCATCTCGTAGGTTGAAGGGTGGCTCTCTTAAAGAAAACACATGGCTTCTCAAATTGTGCATTACGAGCCATGCCCAACCCATAACTGGTTCTTTGCCATCAAATATGCGCAATGCCTTCAACACGTCTTCAGTCATGTGCACGTAATTCACGCATCGTTGCCAAAAGCCCACATCTTCAATAGTTGACACCACATTACATGCAATCGTAGCTGCTTGCGGTCCATTCTGTCTGTTTCGCAAACCATCAAAGTAATTTTGAACACGCGCATGGTCTTTCAACCGTAGTAGTACTCCTTGAAGTTTCTCCAGTCGGTGCAACATGAGGAAATTACAAACAAAGCGGGTTTCGTTTGGCACTACGAGCTGAAGGTTCGGACTCAACTCTCAAAAAGCAGACATGGTCGCATGATGGTTTCGAATGTACTGGCACAATCTTCTTGCCCTCTCAATTAAATCTTTGAATTCAGGTACTTTGGTCCAATCTTCCAACATGAGATCCAAGGCATGTGCCATGCAGCCCTGCTTGAAAATGTGGGGGTACGTGTGAACGATATCGTCCAATGCCCCAAGCATATTCCCTACATTATCTGTACACACCTGCGTCACGTGTTTCGAACCCACTTTCTCAATGAATACTTTCATCTGGTCCGCTATGTAGCGCATGTCCTTTTTGTTGCCGGTAGTGTCAATGGACCCCAAAAATACATCACTGGTAGGGCACGACATCATCACATTCATTAGGGGTCTCCAATTCACGTCATCCCAACCATCAGTGCATATCGACACTCCATAATGCTTCACTGCAAAACCAACTTTGGTTTCGGTTTGCTTCTCGATTTGCAACCTCCTGGGTTCAATCAACCTAGTCCTGAACTGATGATAAGAAGGTGGACTATATTCAAACTTTGCCACTGAGGTTGCCCTCACTGCCTCAATGAAGGTTGGATTCCTTGCCACATTAAATGGCACGTTTGCCTCGTAAAAAAACGATGCCCACTTGTCATCCAACTCCTTCCTCTTTGCAATGTTAAAAGCATCTTTCATGCGTTGCTGAAGTAATGTCCCAGATCTCGTGGAATTTGATGCAGCAAGACTTTGGGACCTTTGTATTGGGACATTTCCATCAGGGAGAGTAACCTCTTCAGCTTGGTCTCCACCGGGGCCCCCTTCCGTCACTTCGTTTTGAGTGGATTGGCTTGAACTTGCGACTGGAGTCACTCTCAATGGACCACCCAAAATTGATTCTCCTTCGTATATGTCCTCAAGGCTCAATCGTTGCGGGACAAAGTTTGCACAATTTGCAAATCGATGGCGCACAGCTTACGGCGCACTAAGACAAATTGACCTCTCGGACTTTGTGCCATATTCAAAGTGAGCAAACGCGCGCTTGCGTTTATAGCTGAATGTCGCATTGCAAAAAACACAGCTCACTTTATTCCCATTATCAAAGAAATTATACCATGGTTTCCATTCTTTTGTTTGCCTTCGTTGACTTTCCATTGCGTTCACGACAAATGGAAATGTGGTCTTCGAGGACGTAGAAGAGGCTATCACACCGAATGAAAAGAACAAAATAATAGTTAGCGCCAATCCACTGCTTGAACTGATTTTTACATCACCTCAGCAGCAAACTAGGGCCATTTGCCACCCAAGTAGACTCAGAAGGAGCTCAAACTAAATTGAAGTCCAAGATATGAGGCCAAGATGACAAATGTGGGGAAGTCACAAGAAAGAGGTTGCCTTTATTATCTGGGAATGCAAGGGCATGGACGGATTTTGCAGGGGTGGGGACGTCAGAGAAAGGCAGGTTTGGTGAAAAACGTCATGCTTCTTTCTATCAGGGCATGGACATCCTGGACGGGTGCGGACGTCTAGACACGGCGCAAACGCAAGGGCGCGGACATCAGGACATAGCACGGACGTCAGGACACGGCGCGGACATCAGGACGCGGACGTCTTGGAGGGGCACGGACATCTGGATACAGCGCAGACGTCAAGGCGCAGACGTCCTGGAGGGGCGCGGACGTCCCACTCTTTACCCACAATATGGGGGGAAGTTGAAATAGAAGTTGAACTTGGTCGTGGGATCTTCTTTTCCATGGAGAAGGGGAACCCATTAATGCAACCAGCCTTTAATTTGATTTCAGGGGAATATCTTCAAATCAATGGCTGCATTAAGGGGTCCAACCACTTTTTGAATTCAAAAACAATGTATGGAAGCATGTTGCTCCCTTCTTGGGCTCGGACCTCTCCTTCTTGCCTTCACCAAGCACTTGAGAACTAGGACTCACCCAAAAATTAATAATTTAGAAAATGAAAATGAACTTTTAAGCAAGAAGGATAAGATTTGTGTGAGTAGAATCCCAAAGGGTTTGGAGTCCTAATGAAATACAAGGTACATATTTGTTTATATTTGAGTTTAAGGATTCATTTTTTATTCTTCTAATTAGAACCTATTTGGGATTTAGGGTTTGGAGTTTACAAATCAAATCATAACCAACTTATATCTTTGGGGCTTTTTGTTGAAGGCTTCATTTTTGAAATAAATAGCTAGAAGGATTTGGATTGAAATCAAATACAAATTATAATGCATTGAAATATATTAGAAGGATTTGTTTCCAAAAAAAGAGTCTATTAGGGCTTGGGTCTTCAAAACTTCAACTGTATATTCTTAGAATGGTGATCTTAGAAGGGTTTGGGATTGAAATCAAATACCACTTAAGTTATTTTGGAATTCAAGTTCAACGGTACTTTAACTACTTTTGGATAATGGGATCGGAGAAGGCTTTTGCATTGAGATGAAATACTTGTTAAGATTTTTGTGAAATTCACCTTCAACATTTTTTTTTGGTAAGGGACTAAGGGGCTACTAGAGTGTTTAGGATTGCAATGATGTACTACTTAAGATAATTTTGTGTTCAAGTTTGTGAGTTCGCGTGTTCAAGTTTGTCATGTAGAGAGTTCAAATTTGGCTTGGAGGGAGTTTGAGCTTTTCTTGAAGTTAGTTCAACCTTGGCTTGGAGGGAGTTCAAACTTTTTTTGGAGGGAGTTCGAACTTGGCTTGGAGGGATTTCAGGTCTGTCACTTGGATACGTTTCCTCACATACATCCAGGTCAGGGCGCGGACGTCCTGGAGGGGCGTGGACGTCTGGACACGGCACGGACATCTAGTCAGGGCACGGACGCAGGGGCGCGGACGTCTTGTAGGGGCATGGACACCTAGAAAAGGCGCGGACGTCCCACTCCTCACCTACAATATGGGGGGAAGTTGAAATAGAATTTGAACTTGGTCGTTGGATCTTCTTTTCCATGGAGAGGGGGAACCCATTAATGCAGCCAGCCTTTAATTTGATTTCAGAGGAATATCTTCAAATCAATGGCTGCATTAAGGGGTCCAACCACTTTTTGAGTTCAAAGACAATATATGGAAGCATGTTGCTCCCTTCTTGGGACCGGACCTCTCCTTCTTGCCTTCACCAAGCACTTAAGAACTAGGACCCAACCCGCAAAAGGAAATTTCAGAAAATGAAAATGGACGTGCTCGCTTCAATTAAAAAAAAATTGAAAGTAGACGCTTATGGTTTTTGGATTTATAACAAAAGATAAGGTACATATTTTTTTTTTATTCAAGTTGAAGGATGCATTTATAAATTCTCCAAATAGGAACTAAAAGGGTTATGAGTTCAAAAAAAAAATCAAACACGTCTCCTATTTTGTAGATTCTAATTGAGTGGGTTTATTTTTGGTAACGGAGGCTACAAGGGTTTGGAAATAGGAATTCTCATCATTGACGTATTACAATGTTTTCAAATGTATTTCAAGGATTTATTTTTTAAAATAGAGGCTACAAGGATTTGGAAAGGAAACAAAATGCAAGTTTTAATGGTTTTGAAGCAAGTTCAAGGCTTTAGTCTTGTTATTGGATGCTACAAGGGTTTTGATTTCACATCATATAGAAGGTATGTTTTATTTAGTTATTGTTGAAGGCTTTACAGTGTTGGTAAATTGTTGTTTCAAGTATTTAAAATTCAAATCAAATACAAGCTAAATGCTATGTGCTTGTACTTCAAGGGCTTCAAGTTGAAGTACGGGTTATAAGGATTTGGAAATCCCTTCAAATACAAGTTAATATTTTTGGGTTCTACTTCAAGAGTTCATTTGTGTATAGGATGTATTTGAAATTTTTAATAGAAGCGTACCAAAAAGAAGACTACTATGTTTAGAATAGTAGGATGTGTCATGTGTGGAATTATTTATAAAAGATATTGACCGTTGCATTTTTAGATTTTAACAATTATTGATGCTCAATTATGGAGGCAAAAAATGCAGTTTTTGGAGACAAAAAATTATAAGAAGATGAGTAGTGCTTTTATCCCCTTGGGAAAAAATTGTTTTGGAATCTAAGGCAAATGCAGTATTTTTTTATTTTTATAAATGAGAAATAAAAAAATTTCTAGAATTTATACAAATTTGGAAACAAAAGAAATAGAAAGCCAGAATTAACCAAATTGGATCATCCAAAAAAAAATTTAATTTATATATATAGTTCTTTTAAAATTTAATAATTGATAGTTGATAGCATAATGGTTGGAACATTCCAAAAGATTTGGAATCAATCCAATTCTTTTTGTGTTCTTAAGTCTTAATCCCTAAAGGACCAAACATCGTTTGTTGGCAACATAGTTATTTTGGGCCGCTCACTACGAATGGAATTTTTATTTCTTTTCTTTGAAAGTTTAACAAAACATTTTTCCAAGGAGTAGCTTCAACTCTTTAAGGCCCAACAATTTTCATAACCTTTCACTACACAGCTAAAAAGTTATTGTATGATTTGTAGTTTTCAATGCTCGGCGGGCAACCCGGACAACAAATAAAACTTTTTTTAAAATCACTTTTAAAAAAAATAAAAAACTGAAATTGATTCTCTAGATTTGTATATACATGGGAAGCTTTGAATTATTCCATTTTGATTTATGAGATGAAAGTTATGAGGAGTCTTAGTTGAAGGTAGTTAGTGGGGAGTTATGGAATCTCCACTCTAAAATAAACTTTGAAGTCTTTCATTTAACTCAATTTTCAATATTTTTGGCAAAAAATAAAAAATTTAGGTGTAGTTAGTTTATTACAACATTACAACCATTGGGATTGGCATTTTTCAATTCTATAACTAAAGTGTTACCACTTTAGTATTTTAAATCATTCTCTACTTCTTTCTACTTACAAATTTTTTCCTATATGATGTAGAGTTCGAAGTGATCTAAATTTTTTGAAGCATGTAGCCAACTTGCCTTGAAGAATGAATCCAAAGAAGCACCACCATTTTGGACATTATTTCATAATGATCTGACCTTGTGAAGTGCAGCTGCCCAGATTTTTGCATGTGAAAAAAAAGGGATTTTTGTCACCTCAGACGCCTATATCTTGCAATCTATAAGGCGGAAATTTCTGAAATTTTTTTCCCATCTTCTCAAACCAGTTGACTACAAGATCCTACGGTTACATGTGTCCAAAAATGTTTTTTTCTCCAAAACTTGGTACTTGTACTAGAAATGGCAGTTTTGGAGTGTTTTTGTTGAAAACATAGTCAGAAACCTTTATGGGAGAGGGCTCTAAAACGGCCCAGGCATTTTCAACCATCTAGTAGGGGCTCTGAAATGGAAATGTGAATTGTGGAAAATGAAAATGTGAATTACAATGGAGGTTATGGAGCTTGATGAGATTTGTTTAACTTCTTCAATGGATGGTTTAAGAGCCACATGGGGTTCATTCCTAACTAAGTGATTAGGTGTTTACTAATTTAATTCAAAATTACAGTTTATTGTTCAACTACCTTCTTACAAGCATTGAAAACTCTGAAATAATGATTAAATCAAGCATTCATTTCAGATTTAGAAAGGGATGCTTTTAGAAACCATTTCAATTGCTTTGTACATGTTGCAATGCTAGTTTTTGAACAAGGCCTGATTTTTTTTCAAACTATGCATGGATGAGTTTCTGAGGGCTTATATTCACAAATAGGGACCTACAGCATATTGTGTTCAAAAATTCATAACTAATTCAATAATGCTTCAAAAAATATGAAACAACTTGAGTTAGATTCCTCATCTATTTTTCTTTGATTGAAAAATAAACTAAAAATACTTCCATCTGAGGAGATACATGAAAAAGGCAGATCATCAGTTAGATGGTCGCTTTTTGAGCCTCTTACCTTAGGGGTTAATTGCACCAAATTAAAATTTTAATTCAAGACCTTCCTCAAAATCCAAATTTGAATTGTTTTTTGGGCTATAACCACTTTGTTTGTGCAAAATAATGATCAAGGATGTCCAAGAATATATATTTTGCATCCCTACTATTCCGTTCATTTAATCCCTAAAGGACCAACATGCGATTTTTGGCAGTACAAAAAATTTGGGTAGGTACTTGTGACTAGAGATTTTCATATTTTTGGCTGAAATTTTAATAGAAGGTGGGCGCAAGGAGTACCTTTTGCATGCACTAAATTTCATGACATTTGGAAATAGGAGTCAAAAGTTATGGCCAAATATGTTACTTTTTTCTGTAACTGGGCAGTCCGGGCAGATAAAAAAAAATCACTTTTTTCAAAAATAAAAATTTGAAATTGGTTTTTTAGAGTTATATATACATGGAAAGCTTTAAATCATTCCATTTTGACCAATGAATCAAAAGTTATGAGGATTTTTAGTTTGCGGGCAGTTATAGATTCTCTACTTTGAAATAAATTTTGAAGTTGTTTATTTAACTCAATTTTTAATATTTTTTGGAATTGTTTTTTTCATAAGTTATAGGTTGTTTATTACAACATTACAACCATTGGAATTTACATTTTTCAATTCCATAATTAAATTCTTAACAATTTAGCATTTTGGATCATTCTCTACTTCTTTCTACTTACTATTTTTTTTGTATATGTTGTACAATACCAAATGATTTGAAAATTTTTAAGCATGTAGAGAAATTGTTTAGGAAAAAGAATTCAAAGATGCACCACCATTTCGGACATTTTTTCATACAAATGTGACCTTGTAAAGTGCAGCTGCCCTATTTTTGGCAGGGACAAAAAAAAGATTTTTGCCAATTCAAATGCTAATATCTTCCAATCCGCATGGTGGAAAATTTTGAATTTTTTTCGATATCTTCTAAAACTAGTTTACTATAAGATCCTATAGTTACATGTGTCAAAAAAGTTTTTTTTTCAAAAATTTGATACTTGTACTAAAAATGGCAGTTTCGGAGTGGTTTTGGTGGAAATATAGTCTTAGAACTTTAGGGGTTAAAAAAAATTATGTTTGCTTTCTTTTTTCTATTACACTACATTTTGTAGTGTTTTTTTAAAAATAGTTAAAATACTTCTCACATTGAAATGTTGATAATCATAAAGTATAATAAGTTTATAAACTTATCACTCAAGAAGTTCTTAGTCAAGGAATTATACATGCCTTACGCAAAGGAATTCAACAATTCAATAATCATTAATCAATATATTTATTTCATATGCATCATCTAGTACAATATTGGAAAAGCATATAGCGCGTTTTCCATGAGAAAATATGCATATCCACAAGTCTTTATCTAATACTATTTAAGAAACCAAACTACCGAAGTAGCAATTCTATAAGCATCGGTAATGGTAAGTGTCTAAGTATATACACAAAATATGATTTGCTACTTAGTAATTAGTAATTACCACACTAGAAAATGCACTCAGTCGATGTTCATTGGACTATTTGCAGTGCTACTAGGTCCAGCCTCATCGTCATGTGTGCCGTGCTGCATGGGAAAATCTTCAACGGAGCCTACTTGAAGTCTACGAACCGCAGACCGAGTTCTCCTCGCTGGTCCATCTTCTTCCAAAATGGCCCTCATAATTTGCGACTGCTTGAGGCTCTCTAGCGCTCAACGTGTATTCGGGCTATGCTGCTCAAAGAGAAAATCTAGCCCTTTGTTTCTAAAAGTTTCCCTCCACTCAGATTCCAATAATTGAGCAAGCTCCGCCGGATTGGGCATGTCAAGGTCCTCCCCAATTCCAACCCCGTCGTCATCGGTGACACGTATTCCATCAACACCCCACAACCAACGCTTGGGGTGAGGTTCAAATTGAAACTTCTTTCCAACCTCGTCCCAATGTCCATTGAAGCATTTGAAATTTCTTTTTTGTCGTCCTTGGCTCTACCTGTCTTTCATTGGAATCAAGTGGTGGCAGACTTGGACAATTTGATCTGGGTCACTCTCCCAACCAATTTCAACACCGACCTGTGTCTTGTCCAACGGTGTCATTTGTAATTTCCAGCTCCACACCAAGTCTATTCCTCACATATTATAGTGATCAGGGGCATTATTGATATGGAATTCCCAATGTGGTGGCATGTATTGGATCAAGCCAAACAATTCGTACAAGCGCTCGTGGAAAGGAGCCTTGCACAATGTGCATTGACGACGGATAATAATGGAACTAATGAAGCAAAATGGGTGGTACAAGTGGTTGCACATGCTCAAGTGCATTCCACCTTCAGGGCCAAATGGATTTATATAAATGGGGCATACGGTCCCATCGTGGACAAAACTTGAAGGATTTGGCCACTCCAACAACGGCTCCCCTTTGTAGTTGAATTTTCTTCCAAACTGATTTTTGTAATCCCACCCTTCTTGGGACCAATCAATGATTGTTTTTTGACTTTTTTCACCATCAACTCCATCAAGCTCGATGGTTTCCATGTTGGAAGTGAAAAGATCATCCACAAGGGCCCATGAAGTCAAGCCAAACATTCTTTTTTGATTGTGCTGACTGTAGCTGTGGTCCATTTTCTTGAATTCAGCTACTAATTGTTGGGTTTTGTCGACGGTGAACACGCATGCCAACTTCCATTGGTAGTGTTGCTCCACCAAGGCATGCAAACAACTTTTTAATTTCTGGTTTTTTGCTCGCAAGTCATTCAGCTCAGAGTTATTGTCCATAACCATGCCTTCACCTTGAGTTTGCACTGGTACATTGGCGGTGGTGGGAAGTTTGGTAAAGGCCAATGAATCTTCTTCTGTAGACATGGTAGCAGCATCGTGCACATTTTGCACCTGAATCTAAGAATCGCAAGGAGGTCCTTCTGCGTGTCCTCGTGGATCCTGACCATTATTCATCATTTGTGTTGCTTGTAGAGATTGCCGAAGCTCCTCTATCTCACGTGCTTGTTGAGCAATTACTTCGTCTTTGCACTTGATTTCTTCCCTAAACTTGTCCACATCTTCATACAAAGCATGCATTTCAACATTTGTATCTCGTAACTATACCCTCAAACTCTGTATGTCTTGTGTAGTAGTCATGACATCAACAATTCCAATAGTTGGTTCATCAGGCACTTGAACTTGTCCCGCAGGAACTCCAACCACTGGTTCCTCAGGGCCATAGAATTGCATATGAGCACCTTGCTCCGGAAGTTCTTTACGAACTGCACGCAAAGCCTTCCGCCTTTTTACACGTTGTTCTCCTCTCTGGGTTAATACCTTTGGTTTATGAGTCCCATCAGAGTCATTGTTTGTTGCAGAGTTTGCTGTCTCATAAGTGTCGGGCGGCTCAATACGTGTGTTCAATCTGCCCAACCCTCCTTCAGGATACCTCATAATCCCCATTGCAATTAGTCCATCGCATGGTTCCGGTGTCTTCATATCAGATGTCGTCTTCTTCAAGCTGGACCAATCCACCCGCTTGTTCAATTTGACCTCCGCATGCACACCTCGTGCAATGAAAAGGTGGACTTCATTCCTTCTTACAGTGGGTTTGTTGTACAACACCTGAAATACTTCGATGCATTGTTGTTTGAAAGCTTCATCGATGCAATATTTCAAATTGGCTTTATGGAACCGGCGGTGATGGTTGTGTCGCTCTTCCGGGAAGGCCTTGTCAATGTGATACCATTCAATGTAAGTGGTGCAAGTCTCAATAGTCCATAGGTCAGGTACTTCATTCCAACCCCTAAATGCCAGTTTGTTGGGTTTCAAAGTACGTGTAATCGCTTTGGATGTCTCTTTCCCGTCCTTTCTCGGGGACCATCTCTTTCTTCTTCATTAGTGCTCGGTGGTGTCGCCATCGTGAAAAAGAAGGGCAAAAAGTTGGTGTGTAAATATAAATCACCTTGCATGATGCCAACGACCAGCTCAATGAAGAGGTGGAAGATCTGGAATATGTAGGGCGGGGACAAATGAGGCGGGGACGCCTTTATATAGTCGGGGACGTCTCCGCCCCTGCACGGACTCGTCTGCGCGCCGATGCGCCAACGCGGGGACGCAAAGCGCGTGCGGGGCGGCACGTGTCCTCCCGAGCCGATGCGGCGACGTCCGCGCCTTATCCTAGCAAGGGTGCGGATGTGAGACTATAAAATCCCACCACGTCCCCCATTTTTCTTTGCCTAGTCCATGCCCTACGCCTCATACCTTTGTTTGTGAAAGCGACCTTTGGACGTGAGTTTGGTGGGTGATTGGGCTTGGCCCACATATAGCACCCGTTTTTTTTAAATTTTTCCAGAGTTTCGGTGGTTCTAAAAGATTGTACAATGGCAAGAGAAGGGGGTGAGTCATCGGATCACCGGTCGATATTTGAAGATTTGGATGCAAATTTTGAGGTGATATCTCTGGCATTGAACGTATCAGTGCCTTCAGGGTCATCTAATCCCTCATCATCCAGCAGGTCAAAGCGCAAAAATCAACCTAATCTAGATATGCCCCCCCACGAATATGTGCTTGAGGCTAGAGCAATAGCGGTAATCTTTTACAAACGACAAAGCTCTGGAATGATGTCCAGAGAATACGTGAACTACAATGAAGATGGATACCACAACTTGACTAGTGAAGTGCGGCGAGAGTTGGAGACCATATTTAGAGCATCAGAGCGATTCAACAATTATCAAGATTACTGGTTGCACTCTGAGTGGTTGGATAAACAAGTGTCGCAGTTGACCACCAATATCGTGGCAAATTGGTGTTATCACACAAAGAAGAAGGAGGATGGTAGTGATTGGGACACATATGACAAGGAATTTGCTTCAAGATTGATGCAGATTCAAAAGTTCTCCCAACAATATTTTTCTTCTCGTAGAAAGAAACAAGCACCATAGAAAGCAACGCTTGAAGACCAAATACGAGCTCATTGTGTTAGCAGAACATTCAAGTGGCTGGAAAGTTGCGTGGAAGTGAATCCCATGCCAAATCAGACCGCGACTAGATCATATGGGACCGTGAGGAAGGTGGTGCTGACAAGACTACAAAGCATTCCCAGTTGGATTTGCTTCGCCGGAAAGACTTTGAAGACCTCAAATGAGAAGGAGAAGCGCCAAGATATTGTGAATGAGGCGAGGGTGTGTCCAGTGATACATCCTGATATCATAAGACTTGCGTACATCCATCCCAAAACAATGGAAGGCTACACGCTATGGTGGAATGGAGGCTCTTTAATTTCTTTTTTAGCCAAGTACAACTCAAAAGTGAGCAAATCACTGGAGGTGGATGACATCACAAGACAACATGATACAACTTTGACGCAAGAAGAACTCGGTTGGATTGCAATTTATCGCAGAAATTGCGTGAACTTGGCTTTATCATTGCTTGTTACAGTGGGAAAATGCTATGAAGCACAATATTTACACAATGACATTACTCCATCCAATATTTTGCTCCATTTTGATGAATGGAAAGAGAACACAGTGTACTGACATAGGAATTTGCGATTGGGGGCTATCTGGTCGAGTCGTAGAGAAGGAACCATCAAGGTATGGTTATCGAACCATGGAGGAGCTCGAACGGTAGAAAAATCAATGAAAACATGCAGCCCCCGAATTGTTCTACGTGTACGGAGAGAAGGGGTCAGAGACCTCGCTTAAAGTCATGCAAAAAAAGAAGATGTATTCCATGGCTGCTAATGCATATGCAACGGGGTGGATAGCATATCAAATTTAGAAAGAAGAATGGGATTCCAAATATTTTACAACCAAAAAAACAAAACAGTATCAAAATTTGAGGACTAAGCTATTAAGCCTCCAGAAAGTAGATGTAGGTGAGAGGGCGTCTGTACTTGACGTTCTAGACACTTTGAGGAAGGCACCTCACTGTTGGACTATGCTTGATTGTTGTTATCGTATATGGTATATAATTTGTACTTTTTCAGGTTTAGTATGTGGCAGTTTTATAGGAAGACCACACTTTTGTACTTAGAAGAGTATATGTATTTCGCAATTGCTACATAAAGACATGAATGTATGGTAAAAATTTTGTAATATAGAATTTGGTCTTTCTTCCATCTTGGCAATTGTATGACATTTTTGAATTTATGAATGTTGAGTAAGCAAACAACTTTGAATGCAAAAGAGCATGGGCATATGGTAGATGCTGTGGGCACCTTAAAATTTTAAAAGAATCGTAGCCCGTAGCCCGTAAGATGTAGGAAGGAATGACTTTGAAATATATAATACTCTTCAATATGAAAATGAAGTGAATTCCTAAATGTTTTAATTCACCAAGCTTCTGACAAAAAGCGGGTCTGAGTGAGGCAGTGAGTGAGTGAACAAGCCAACAAGGGCCCCCTTACCTTTACTTTGAAATTCACAATGGAAAAAAAATGGTTTGATTGAACAAGGACCCCCTTTCATTCCCAAAAAAATTACCAGAATTTGTGTCTAATTTAAAAAAATGTGGTTCGCGTGAACAAGAGTCCTCCTTTCTTGGAACTTATTACTTATTACTTATAAATTCAAAAGGAATTATTATCTTTTTGCCTACAATGGAAAAAAATATAGTTCAATTGAACGAGGGCCCCTTTAGCGCTCGTTAATGGCAAATGAATTAAATTCATTCGTCTACAAGGAAAAAAAATACGGGTCCACGGAGCAAGGTTTGTCCTCTTCACTTTTAAATTTACAAAAAATTAGTTTTTCAGTATATTGTGCGATCAGATGTTTTGACTTTGAACAATTTAAACTTTAAATTTTTGCACTAATAAGTTTTGAGCTTTAAATCTTTACAATAGAAAATTGAATTGAGAATCTAGCAAAAAAAAGAAAATTCAAAAAAGCTTCATTTTCATTATTAAAAAAAATGTTAAGTAGAAGTAGGTAGGAGATAGTAGGAAAATCTAAAATAATATCTTTTATATGGAATGAAAATGCATTAATTCCAGTGGTGAGATTGTTCTACCAAAAAATGTCCGTGCCCCAATTACTTCCGTCCGCGCCCTGTCTCCCGTTCGTGCCCTGTCTCACGTCTGCGCCCTGTCTGGTGTCCGCGCCCCTGCTGGTGATGTCCGCGCCCTGGATCCTACTTGGCAGGCAGGTGGCGTCAAAGTGGCAGCCACGTCACCTTTTTTTTCACTGGTAGAAAGTCAACCTAGTGTTGACCCTATCGGACGGGTGAGACTTCTATTGGATGGGCGAACCGGACGTCCGTCCACTATGACAACCCTTTTATCCTCCCGTGCTCTTTGCTCATTACTCTCCATAACTCTTCTAAGTCTCAAGAGCTGCAACCAAGCCGCTTGGACCTCCAAAACCCTTGTATCCCATGCAATTGCCTAAAAAACTTTCTTGCCACGAAGGATTGTCCAATTGACTCAATGTTTTCGCCCTTGAAGAACCACCATCCCTAACTTGTGTGTTGCCATCTTCATCGTCTGAAAAGAACGAATCTTCTGCCACCTTCCCTTACTTCATTGTTTTTTGTCGCTGCCTCAATTGTTCATTGTTCGTCCATTCAGTATAAGCACTTGCAATTCAACTGTCCTTGGTAGTAAAACCCTCTAGCCATGCCTAGGCTAATTAGCCTTGACGACAACAAGCCATGCTTCTAGTGAATCCGCATCCACAAGAGCTCAAGCTTTTTCACTACCTCTTCATTTCTCAGAAACATGTATCGGTGTCCATTCTTGTTCACAACCGGTCCAAGATACTCCAGAGATCCTTGTCCATGTAATCTTCTGGTTGTTTCAAGTGCTTGGGGTTGATACCACCACAACTAAGTCCATACTTCTCGTAAAACTCCTTACTTGTGTAACACCTAGAATTGCTACAAGGATATAGATCAAGTGCCTCTACATAGATCGGAGCACTATACCCTTGCTTTGCATGAACCAAAGGAGAACCCTTCAGCTTTACCTTCACTCTTCTACACTAACCTGCCATGTCTCGCTACAGCGGCACTACAATTAGAAGCCCTCAAATACCAAACAACAACAATCCAAAAACAACCTCCCGCTCCATAAGCTGCGGCGTGTGCAATAGCCTCAAATGGACTGCACTCATGTCTAAGAGAGATGAACCCTGGCCGGCCCAAATCAACGGCCCCTGACCTGTCCCAATATTCAAACACCAATACCCATTTTTCCACTTCGCCACCCCTACAAAGCCAGCATACAACATTCACTTCAAAAATGAACTTAATATGCGCCACAATTGGAATAGCGTAGTGTGCATCTGCCCATTTCTAAAACATTTCCTACATCTTTTTAAACTAGCTCGCATAGTACAAAATCCTACTGATACATGAATCCAGATGTATGTTTTCTTTTTAAATTTTCTTTTTCCAATCTCTTTACTCTTTAGTAGTCTCAAAAATGTAGTCTTCCTCAATACTCTTCTTTGGTTTAGAAATCACCTTGGATGAGTCTCTAATTTGAGAATTTTAAAATCACAAGATTGTCTTTATAACAAGTACTTAATGCTCAAAGACTACAAAACCAACATCCAAACTTATGGCTATTCACCTAACTTTCAATTATAATCATCCTCTAATATGGAATTTTCAATAATCAATATATTTAATCATACTTAACACCATTTCTCAAGTTATTTTATTTCATCTTTTTTGCAAATTATTTCCTTCATGTTTGTAATTTGAAACCATTCACAATAATTAGAGATCATTTCTAGACATTTTATAGGGGCCATTTGAAGAGCATTGGTACTTTTTGAACCCCTTATTATAACCCCTACAGTCCCAAGGCTAGTTTCTTGCCCCAAACCACCCTAAATTGCCAAGTTTGTTGCATTTGCCAAAAATAAATAAATAAAAACATTTTTTCAGAATCTAATAATAGGATTTTGTACTTAAATTGTATAAGATCATGTGATAAAAATTTCATAAAGTTTGACCAAATAGATTGCAAGATATAAGTATTCAAAGTTGAAAAAACAATAATATAAACTTTGATTTGCAAATCCAAATGACTTTGACTTCCATTTGTAGAAAGATTTTGACTACAAACTTTGAATTAAGAAAATCTTGTGTTGAAGAATTGAGTTGAGAGTCTTGGAAAAAATTTCACAAAAGAAAATACTTAATTTTCATTCTTTAAAATTCTTTAGTAGAAGTAGGTTCAAGATTGAAAAAGAACTAAATCATTAATAAATCTAAGATGAGATTGATATACAAGAATCTTAATGGCAAGCAAATTTAATCCCGTCCAACAATTTCTTTTGAAAAATTGTGAAAACTGCATTTAAAAATGAATCCTATAAAGGCTTTTTCTAAAAAAAAGCTCTAATTGCTTATATATTAAGATTGTCCATAAATTTTATATAGTACATTCAAATGAGATGAATCAAAGCTTACATATAGGAAAAAATATAATCTTCTAGAATTTAAAATATATATATGTTTTATTTTTTTGTGATTTTTTTCTTATTGTCGACCAAATTCAATTTTAGGCTTTTGTGGTATACCTTTTACTCCCACGCACCAATTGTAACAAAAATTATATTCCCACAAAGCTAATCACCTTTATCTATCTTATGAGAACGTTTCAAAAAGTTTAATCAAAAATTGAGTTATAGGAACCTATCCAAAATCCATTTTTTTTTATCGGAGAAGACAATAGAATTTCTAGGGGTTGATAGGATATAAATCAATTGAACAACAAACTTACTTATCACTTAATTCCTGAAAATGGATTATTTATCAAAATTGAAGAGCCTAAAACACATATAAAATCTCTCAATAAGGCACTTCAAAAATTGAATGCAAATAGGACACCTACAACGACAAAGACAATCCAATCCAATAAACACAAGAATATAGGAAATGAAGGAAAAAACAACAATCTTTAAAGTAACCTGAACTACAATAAAACTACATCCAAAGTTTGAAACTATTTATTTTTCTTGAATTTAGAGCAACAATATACATCCTGTAGACTCTCATCATTTGGCTACAGTAATAACTTCCAAAATTCACACCAAGGCAAGGACCAAAAATCAAGTTACCTAATTATAAGCACAAGAGCTACACTCAAGTGTAGACTTGCTATTGAGAAAAATTAATTGTTTGCACAGCCTATTTGAAGTGCTTTAAAATATTTGTTTCACATACTTCTTCTTGAAGCCTTGAAAAAAAATCTTTAGATTTTGTTGGAAGGATAATTACTATGTGATGGTCCAATGATCAATTTTCCATCCTTCGACTTTGTATTCTTTAAAAAACTGAAGGTAAGGAAAATGCACAAATAACAACTTCTATGAATACCCCTCCTCAAGTCATTTCCAACCAATGCAATTGTTTACAATCTGATCAACATAACTATATTCACAAATGATGACAAATTACATTGAAAATTTTCAAATTACAATTGAATGCAAAAATCATGGTCAAGAGATTCAGAAAAGAAGATAGCCAACAATTGGTCAAGATTGCCAACCACGTCACCAATAATCACCACAAGAACACACCCCATCTTGGAAGCGGTGAAAGCGATTAGCATCCCTCATAACAATATCTCGGTCAAGGGCCTTTGAGATAAACTTGGTTGCTGTATGGCAATCTGAACACACTCGAAGGTTCTTGAACACCCGAATTGGCTGTCCAATGGGTGTCCGCATGAGTCCGTAAGCAATAGCCAACTTCTCACTGTGGGAACAAAGAGCAAGTTCTTTCTCCTCCTCCTCAATGTTCCGCAACACTAGCCGGGTGTCAGGAATGTAGCCTTTGGCCTTAATTTTCTCACTCAATCTCCTCACCTCAGCATAGATCTGCTTTGCTTCTGGGTGAGAAGTATCCCCTACGACGAAGTCATGGACCTTGTAATCAACTTCAATCCAACTACGCCCTGGCTCCTTGCGTATGCCTCTCTCCTGCATCATAGTGCGCACCCACAACACCTCCTCCCACTTGCCAGCTGCAGCATAGATATTCGAGAGAAGCACGTATGCAGAAGCATCCTTCGGTTCCAACTTGAGGAGCTCGTTAGCGGCAAGTTTGCCCAACTCCACATTACCGTACGTTCTACAAGCACCAAGCAAGGCTCCCCAAGTTGCACCATTTGGTTCCACCAGCATGTTGTCAATCAAGAGCTTTGCTTCCTCCAAGTGTCCTGCTCGACCAAGAACATCCACCATGCAGGTGCAAAGCTCCACAGTATGTTCGATGCCATAGTCTTCTGCCATAGCCAAAAAAAGTCTACGGCCCTCATCCACAAGGCCTGAATGACTACAAGCTGACAACACTGCAACGAATGAGATCTCACTGGGCTTCACACCGTCTGCAACCATAGTTTTAAAAACATCCACAGCTTCAAGCCCACATCCATGCTCTGCAAGTCCTCCAATCATCACGGTCCAAGTAACCACGTCCCGCTCCTCCATCTTGTCAAAAGCCAGGCGCGCATCATCGATACTGCCACACTTTGCATACATGTGCACCAGCGCGCTGCCCACACGAACATCGGACTCGAATCCGGCTTCAAGGGCATGCCTGTGAACCTCCTTCACCCACTCCAATGCCCCTGCGCTTGCATATGCATTCAGGATACTCGCATATGTAAAGGCGTCTGGTTTGAGACCTTCCCGTTTCATTTGAAGAAACAGTTCATATGCTTCAGACCCACAACTATGTTGAGCAAGTCCTCCAATCATCACGTTCCAAGTAACCACGTTCCGCTCCTCCATCTTGTCAAAAGCCAGGCGCGCATCATCGATACTGCCACACTTTGCATACATGTGCACCAGCGCACTGCCCACACGCACATCGGATTCGAATCCGGCTTCAAGGGCATGCATGTGAACCTCCTTCACCCACTCCAAAGCCTCTGCACTTGCACATGCATTCAGGATACTCAAATAAGTGATTGCGTTTGGTTTAAAGCCTTCCAATTGCATTTGCTGAAACAGTACATATGCTTCGTGCCCACAGCCATGTTCAGCAAGTCCTCCAATCATCACGGTCCAAGTAACCACGTCCCGCTCCTCCATCTTGTCAAAAGCCAGGCGCGCATCATCGATACTGCCACACTTTGCATACATGTGCACCAGCGCGCTGCCCACACGCACATCGGACTCGACTCCGGCTTCACGGGCATGCATGTGAACCTCCTTCACCCACTCCAAAGCCCCTGCGCTTGCACATGCATTCAGAATGCTAGCATAAGTGACTGCATCCGGCTTAAAGCCTTCCCGTTTCATTTGGAGAAACAGTCCATATGCTTCGTGCCCACAGCCATGTTCAGCAAGTCCTCCAATCATCACGGTCCAAGTAACCACGTCCCGCTCCTCCATCTTGTCAAAAGCCAGGCGCGCATCATCGATACTGCCACACTTTGCATACACGTGCACCAGCGCACTGCCCACACGCACATCGGACGCGAATCCGGCTTCAAGGGCATGCATGTGAACCTCCTTCACCCACTCCAAAGCCTCTGCGCTTGCACATGCATTCAGGATACTCAAATAAGTGATTGCGTTTGGTTTAAAGCCTTCCAATTGCATTTGCTGAAACAGTCCATATGCTTCGTGCCCACAGCCATGTTCAGCAAGTCCTCCAATCATCACAGTCCAAGTAACCACGTTCCGCTCCTCCATCTTGTCAAAAGCCAGGCGCGCATCATCGATACTGCCACACTTTGCATACATGTGCACCAGCGCGCTGCCCACACGCACATCGGACTCGACTCCGGCTTCACGGGCATGCATGTGAACCTCCTTCACCCACTCCAAAGCCCCTGCGCTTGCACATGCATTCAGAATGCTAGCATAAGTGACTGCATCCGGCTTAAAGCCTTCCCGTTTCATTTGGAGAAACAGTTCATATGCTTCGTGCCCACAGCCATGTTCAGCAAGTCCTCCAATCATCACGTTCCAAGTAACCATGTCCCGCTCCTCCATCTTGTCAAAAGCCAGGCGCGCATCATCGATACTGCCACACTTTGCATACATGTGCACCAGCGCACTGCCCACACGCACATCTGATTCAAGCCCAGCATGTCTTACACACGCATGAACCTCTTTGCCCCACTGCAAAGCTGATGGATTGGCGCAAGCCTTCAGGACGCTCGAGAAAGTAAATGCATCTGGCTGGACCCCTTTTTGGCACATTTGATTGAAAAGTTCCATTGCTTTTTCGGCACCCTTGTGCTTTGCATAACCTCCAATGATGATGGTCCAACTGAACACGTTCTTCTTCACAAGTTTATCAAACACTCCGCGTGCAGCCTCCAAGTCTCCACACTTGATATACACGCTCACTAGGTTGTTTGCCACATATGTATTCTGCTCCATTCCGCTCTGGTTGATGTAGTCGTGAACCTGCTTCGCCAAATTAACTTTAACGTTTTTCTCCTTCAAGCACCGTCTCAAAACTTCAACATACATATCCGAGTTGATGGCCAAGCCTTGTTCTAGTCGATTCTTCAAATTACCAATTGCTTCAATCGTGGTTCTTGCACTTTCCATGGGCACACCACCGCCACCAACCTGTACAATATGCCTCGACTCTCTTGCAGTACTAGACACAATGCGTCTTTTTCCATTGTGGCCCTCCGATATCCTGATTCATCAATACAGTCTTCATTAGAAAAAACTTAGAAAGAAGAACACTGAAACGCAAAGTGGAAAGGGTGCAAGACCACTAATGCCCTGTACTCGCATATCTTAATGTGAACAAAATTGCATCCATCCAATTTATTTCTTGATATCTCTCACATACATAGCAAGTCTTTGAAAATCATCCCACTCTAAGTGCATCCAATAACCCCAAAGAAAGAGCAAAGCATATTGCATGAACAAAAATCCTCAAAATCACTCAAAATCACATATTCCTAGATGCACCTACTCTCATCACTAGACAAGGGAGCCAACGCAGTTCCTAAAGTTACCTGTTTCCTTGTGTTGTGTCTTGAGAATCTTTGCTGCGATAATCATCAAGAGGCTGCAGTTTGCCTTTAGTTACCAACTTGAGCCTTGCCTTCACCCATGGTGGAGTTGACCAGCCATCTATCCAAAGCGCTTTCCTTGCCACCTTATGTCTAAAGTCAGATGATCTTGGATTCCTCTGTAGGCGCCACAACCCATGATCAGATCCTGAAAACCTGTCTCATGCTCATTTTGCATCCAACAATCAACATTCAAGGAATATTTGTTGTTGATATTGCAATGATCTGAGCAATTTTCAGTGCACTCTTGGACAACAAACAACGCGATTTCGCACTTGGTGCTTTACTAAGTGCCCATGGCCTTGTACACGCAAGAAATATCCCCGTCACTTGTTGACCCGAGCATTGTATCCACTTTCATTTATCAAATAGTCAAACCTTATCGCCTCTATTGTCCCACCACTGCGTAGGATCCGCAAAATACTCTTCCCAAAGTTCTTCAACCGACTGTGGTTCACCTGAATCCACCGCAACATGCTTCGTCCATGTCAGTCACATTCTCACAAAGAGGGGCAAACTCTTTCTGTGAAAAAGGGCATGTGATACATACCTGAAACATTGGAATTCGAAGGTGGTCTCTTCCAAACTGATGAAAATGATGAACACCTATTTGGTCCACTCCTTCGTATGGGAGAGGACAAGGGCAAGGATAAAGAAAGGTAGAGTGGCCATGGAGACCTGAAGCCTGTGATTGCACAGACATCCTGGGCACACAAATGTCAACACTCTGTCAATGAGCAACTTCGTACCATTTAAAGCACACTCTCCCCATCAATACCGGGGCTTAGGGTTCGGTGAACCATGTTCATATCCGGTTACGTTTGGAAAAATGTGACTACGTCTATATCGAACATTGCTGTAAAGGAGAACCCATATTTCGACACATTTGTTGCCAACATGACGACAGTAATCCATGTCACAAGTCATCCAAGCGCTAAATTTACTCACCTGAGCACCAGCTAGTCCACGCACCAACAAAAAGCTTCTCTGTTCTCTCCCAAACTGCAATTGTTGTCTACAATCCAAATCCCGCAACACCAATTGAGATGGCAAACACATCACTATCTGCCTGCATTACAGAGACCACTCATTACTAAGAAGAACTCACAAAGACTAACGCCGGAATGAACCTGTGAAGAGAAACACATCAAATTGAGAAGAAAATTAAGGGAGTGAAAAATCTGCTACGAACTCCAAATCCTTAAATCCCTAACACACAATAAATTAAGTCCACAAACAAAATCGCATACCTTACACTTCCGACGGCCAAATGAAGCAAGACAAGCTGCCCAAGGACGGCAAACCTCCACTGCAGCTTCACGAGGAGCAGCTCCGTCCACAGGATCAATCAATTGCTGAGGCAAGAATTCAAGATCCACCCATTGATTAGCATACAACCCCAGTCAGTCAATTGACTTGTCACACCCCTACTCTGACATATGACGATACCTCGTATTGGGTGAATATGACTGGAATCAGCACATATGGCACCGATTTGGCCATTTCCAGCACGTTATTCAAATGTAACGGAAGCAAAGGTGATGGTGAAGTCGTTTCTGACCCTGTAACATCAATTATTTCTGCCACGAATTTGCTAGAAACCAAAGTGTGAAGAGGAAAGACTCACCTGAGTTTGAATTGCTACTCTAGCGCAATCCTACGAGAGCAACATACCCAGACAGATTTCAAGCACCAAATGGAACCCCCCTTCTACTTTTTCCCCTATCTGAGATACGAGACGCCCGTCTTCTTCTAACACTTTGCTACTCCACATAGTCTATAAGCTTCGAAGGCACAAATATTCTAAGATTCCAACACGCCTTATCCCCAAAGCAACCTCTCTACCCTCACGCACTTAAAATTTTAGCTACAGATTAGCTACAAACAGGATCCCACACAAGATCATTGCCCCAAACGCTTGCCCAATTTACAAGCCCCCACAGTACGAATCAAATCCTCAAAAGGAGCAACAGAGATCACACAAAAATCTGCAGTACTACTACAACTACAGCTTCTACTACTACTACGGTGAGCAATCTACAACAAGGGGCCACTGCACGCAGCAGGGACAGTCACAGCTAGTGCCAGCTTGATTTGAGCTTTCGCTCGTCCTTGCAACAGCGAAATCTCTCCCCCCTGCAACCCAGTGGCGAGAATTCGGGACCAAATTGGGTGAGCAACTAACCACAAACAGAGGAAAGTGCACATGATCCGCGCAAACCGCAAAGCTCCTCGCGCAATCATCACCAACCCTGCGTAATAGTCTAGGTTTGGCCACAAGAAGCTCCAAGCTCCAAGCGTGCATTCGATTCACAATTTCAAAACGGAAAGCAATCTGGATCCCAGGAATCATCCCCAAATGAAAGCGTACTCGCCCTCTGCAACAAACGTTCAGAGAATGTGTGTAGTACCAGCGATTCCTTGCGACGAGAATCCCAGAAAACTAATGGACGCAGCAAACAAGGAGCAGGGGATTCAAGGCAAGAAGAAGAAGCAGAGCAGCCCTTCATGTGCGCGGGCCTGGGCGGACGAACTGATCCCTGCCCGGCATTCAACGCTTCTTTGACAGGACTTTGCTACTCAGCAGCTGTGAAAGTTTTCAGCTCTACAGGATATCTTCTTGCAAAGGAGAAGTTCCGCCAAAGAATCAAGACAAAATACCTGCCTTTCACCTGCTGTTCGCCTTATTTAGGGTGTTTGTCCAGTTCAATTCTGTTTTCTTAAGGTTTAGGGTTTGATGCTGTTGCCGTTACTGGCTTCGACTGTTTTCTTGTCAATGGAGCTGATTTTCTGTGGATAGTTACTTACGATCAGACTAGGCAATTCTTGTCAACGGAGCTGGATTTCTGTGGATAGTTACTTACGATTGTGGCTATTCAGGCTAGGCAAATGGTGAGTGATATTAGTATCCTCTATTGGGGAGCCCATTCTATAAAATTAGTGGAAGTAGATTGTGAGTGAAACTTGTAGTTCTAACATGTCCTTTTGAAAATATCACGTATTGTTCCTATGTAGTTGCTACTTTCATTAGTTTTTATATTTCTTGGTATTCATGTTTAGTGATGTTGTTGAAGAATCACTTTTGAGTTTAGGAATATTCTTCACTCATTGAGTAGTAACTATTGGTCTAAGCGTGGAGTACTAACAATGTTTGTTCAAATTATTCATCACTTATAAATTTGATTTCTACGTGTTTTGTTAACAATAATGATTGTAGAAAGCAAGCAATAAGACAAACTCATCATACTATTTGCACAGGTAGTCATTTAGAATTACTTTGTTTCATGTTTTGAAATCTCCTTGCCTAGTAACCGAACCATTGATAAAAAGATATGAATGTTCCCTTGTCCTATTGACTAATTTTGTTAGAAACAACTTAGATAGGTTGCTAATTTTTACATTATTGTTTGCAACATACTTAAAAAACAAGAACGTCTGTGCTAAATGTTGTAGCCCAATGAAACTATTGTTGGAAAAGGTATTTATTGTAGGTCTTATTTTTGCATAGATTTTGGTACTTAAGAGATTTCAGTCAACATCTGTAAAGAATTAGATCGTCAAGAAAAATCTAACCTTATATCTAATGCAAATCATTCCCTACAGTAGTGCTTTATTGAAAGGTTGTCTCATGTAGGCTTTTATGCCATCCATGGTTTAGCTAACTAGGTAAAAACTTTTTAATTCATCATTTAATAGTTTTGATTGGTGATCTTGACATCAATTTCAACAACATGGCATTAGGGCAGATGTGAACCTACAAAATGGCTGTGAGATTTTTCTTACTACTTTTGTGATGAAAGAAACTAGAATGTAAATACAAAAGGTGCCACTGTGGCATTACAGCAACACATGGATCAGTTTGATATGTTAGAGGAGTGTGCCAACTGCATGGCACTACCAATCATCATTACAGCACGATGTGAGGGGATACAGCAGGATATGACGGGATATGGTGTATCTCTTTGCTTAACGGCTTTCTTTGCCTCTAGTGCTCAACACTTCCCTTGTCTCCAATGCTCAACAGCAACGTCGAGGCGGGCAAAGCATTTGCAGATGAAGTGAGGAACTTACTTTCAACTACTGTGCATTCGTGATTTTGAAGTATGTGGTGGGTTTACAACTCCCAACTACTGTGCACACTAGAAGAAAAAGCGGTCTTTCACAACCGACTCAAATGCAACTACATGTCCTATTCAACTACTCTGCAACTACATCCCTCTGTTTTTGCACCAAATTTTACGACTATGCTGTTATAGTCATTAAATAGTCGTAGAATGAAAAGTAGGGTTACGGAAGTGTAACTGAGAATTTACCGTGAGGTATTTTACATCCGACATTCATCGTAGTTGGTGATGTGGACAACTGTACGCTAGGGTTCGACTAAAAACTGATTCGAATTCAACTAAAGAAGGACTAGAATGCAACTGGAAAGAACAACCAACATGCAACTATAAAATGACTTGCATACAACTATACAGTGACTTGTATGCAACTAGAGAAGTGACTGTGAGGTTTTAGACATCCGACATTCACCATAGTTGCTGATGTGGACACGTGTACGCTAGGATTGGACTATAAACTGATTGGATTTCAACTAAAGAAGGACTAGAATGCAATTGGAAAGAACAACCAACATGCAACTATACAGTGACTCGTATGCAACTAGAGAAGTGACTGTGAGGTTTTAGACATCCGACATTCACCATAGTTGCTGATGTGGACACGTGTACGCTAGGATTGGACTATAAACTGATTGGATTTCAACTAAAGAAGGACTAGAATGCAACTGGAAAGAACAACCAACATGCAACTACAAAATGACTAGCATGCAACTAATATTTGACTGTTATGCAACTATTGAGTGACTTGTATGCAACTAGAGAACAACTAGCATGCAACTATAGAACAATTGACATCCTTCTACAGAACAATTAGCATGCAGATATAGAACAACTGCCATGCAACTACGAAATAACTAGCATGCAATTATAGAACAGCTAGAACGCAACTAGAAAACAATTAGAGTTTGTTTAGAAAATGAATATTTTCCATGAATGCTCTTAATATCTTGCAGATGCCAAGAGATTGTCCTCTACAGATAACTCTATAGCTCCAACCAGAGACGGGACAGTAGGTAGAGGAGGCACATTCTCTGGAACAGGGAGACCAGAAGTTTGAACAGTGGTGCTAACGAATACATCTGATGTGTCTACAAATTCTCATCGAGCACGAGGTTGCTTGTGTACTACTACTTTCCAATCTTCTTTCCTAAGCACATCAGATGCAAAGAACACTTGGATTGCTTGGCTTGAAAAAATAAAAGGATCAAGCATCTTCTGCATTTTATGACGAAAGTTCACTACAAGGAAACCATCATTGTCTCTGATGTATGTTGGGTTTCCTCGATTGTCTGATTTTTTCACCCATTCACACCGCAATAGTATCACGGGATTGCTAAGACATCCATAATCTAGTTTGAATATATCTTTCAATACTCCGACGTAGTGCACTGACACGTCTCGAAGATCAGGAGCTGGAATTTCGAATACAGATGCAACACCGCAATCATATGTTCGCAATTGGTTAGAAGAGTTATCGTCAATTCTGAAGTGATTTCCAAAAGCTCTCATACGAGAATATCGAAGTGTCTTCTGCGATGGTCTGTTGGATAATAACATCCTATCTCTGTCCTCTGGAGTGTGAGCATCAGCACTACTATTGCAAAGAGCCGTTTTTATCCATGCATCAAGTGGTGCTGTGCTTGGATCAATTTCACGTTCTTCCTTCCACTTCCTGCACACACAAGATAGAAGTTCAAAATCATAAATGTAAAGATTTCCTAGTAGCAAATACTATAGATGGTCAATTCCATCCACCTACCTCAGACATTAATTTTGAAGTGACGATACTTGCATTTTAGTTGCATGTTAATTGCAGTTCCGTTGATGTTTAGTTGCATTTCAGTTGCATTTCAGTTGCATTGTAGTTGCATGTTAGTTGCACTTTAATTGCATTTTAGTTGCATTTTAGTTGCTTTTCAGTTGCATTTTAGTTGCTTTTCAAATGCATGGTAGTCAGTAGTTTGCTATTCACACTAATTTCATATCAATATATTGCAACCTATCCCTGTTTTATTAAATGGATTCTACAAGTGGAAGAAGAAGCTAATACAACTTACTTGACAAGTGGCTCCAAAATAGCAACATTATTCAACATATAATTATGCGCTGCATCCCGCAATGTAGGAGACATTACAAGTGGTCGACCCGCTCCCTCAAGAACCTCTTCAGCATCGCCAAATTCCTCCTTTGCATTCCATATACGCCTCTTGAGAACTTCAAATCTTTGTAGATACTCTGTTACAAAGCCAAGACCTTCTTCCTTCACGTACCCTTCTGCCATACACGCCCCTGGTCTAGCCATGTTTCGAACATAATTCTTCAATGTTTTCATGTATCTTTCAATTGGATACATCTACCTTGTGCTCACTGGTCCACACAAGTCAAGTTCCTGTACTAGATGATACGGCAGATGTGTCATCATGTCAAAAAAGGACGGTGGAAATTCCATCTCTAATAGAGCCATACTTTCAGCCACATCTAGTTGAAGTGACTCAAACTCCGTTGGATTATAAACTTTTGTGCATATTCTTTGAAATATCTTGCACATCCGCATGATGGCTATACAAGGTCCAGGCTTCAATAGACCCCTCAATGCCAATGGCATCAACTACTGCATTAACACATGATAATCATGTGATTTGAGGCTTCCAAATTTTTTGGCCTTCATATGTTTTCCAAATGATGATGAGTACCTTGAAGGAAGCTTCACAGAAGCCAGAATGTCTGCAAATTGTTCATACTCTTTATCAGAGAGAACGTATCCTGCAGCTGGTTTCAGCATCTTACCAGCTCTACGAGGGCTCGGTGTCAACCACAAGTACTTCCGTATACCTCTTCTTTGTAGATCCCGACGTACTTTCATTGTATCTTTTTTTCTACTTACTGCTTTCAAAAAATTCTTGGCCAGATTCATCTCACAATGCATGACATCCAGCGTATAGCGGATAAGAAGTCTCTGGCCACATGAACATTCTTCTCAAATTAGTATGAAATTGACAAGGAACAAAGACTGATGCTATATATGTAGACACATTCACTTGGACATCTCCCTCTCCAATGCTTTTATTATCATTTCATCTCTCTCAAAACTATATATACAGATGATTTTAGTCGAAAATCTTGTTCAGTAGAAGTACAATACATGTACTTCAGAGTCCATTGTAGGCACTCATTACAAATGCAATGCTACTACATTTTGAAAACAAATACGGCACAACTTATATGCAAATACGATACTATTGATATGCAACTACGGCACAACTGATATGCAGCTATGACACAACTGATATTCAACTATGGCACAACTGATATACGACTATGACACAACTGGATTGCAACTATGGCACAACTGATTTGCAACTATGGCACAACTACTATGCGACTATGGCACAACTTATATGCGACTATAGCACAACTAATATGCGACTGAGGGACAACTGGTATGCAACTATGTTACAACTGATATGCGACTATAGCACAACTATGGCACAACTGTTACGCAACTATTGACTATCATTTTTTTAACGACTGTGTTGTATAGCTACTCTACTTGTAAGTCATGGTTGCTTCTTAGTTGTTTTAATGGATGGATTGCTACAACTCACCTTCCAGTATGGCAACTTGAAAAGAATACTTGCTCGCTTTACTCCATGCAATTTAGATGGATCTCCTGGAGCACCGTCTTTGTTCCCTGTTGCTTTCGAAGCCTTATATTGCTCCGCATATTCCAACTGTTCTTCCACAGACACAATCTTGGGCCTCCCACGTGTTTCCAACTGCCCATCACAGTGATCCTTCATGCGCTCTGAGCGATAAGGATGATTCGTAGGCAACCATCTGTGAGCCCCTTGATAGATTTCTTTACATAGCTCCGTTGAATGTTATGCTCCTAAATCAACACCACATCATGCACACCCTGCGTATCCTTGATGTGCAAATCCTCCTACTGTACCATATCCAGGATAGTCATGTATTGTCCACATAAGAACTGCTCTGAGGTTGAAAGAACGAGCACCAATTTCTTGGACAACATCATGTGCAGGTACCCCCTTCTACAGTTCCAACAATTCATCCACCAAGGGCTCCAGATACACGTCGAACACTTCAGCAGTTACGGATTGCTTTCCAGGAATCAACAAAGCCAACATCATAAAGAATTTTTTGGTGCACAACCAAGGGGGCAAATTATAATTCAGCAAAGTCACTGGCCAAGTAGACCAACTTGAGCGGTTTTGCTTGAAAGGATTCACTCCATCTGTAGCAAGAGCAAAATTGACATTTCTGGAGTCTTCACCAAAACTTGGGTCCACATTTTCATGGAAGTGGCACCACGCTTATGAATCGCATGGATGTCGCACTAAATTGTCTCCTCCAGGAAGATTGCTTGCATTCTCTGAATGCCACAACAACAACTTTGACAATACTGGGCTTCGAAACATGCGCTGCAGTCTTGGGATGATGGAAAAATGCCTCAAAACTTTTACTGGAAACTTCTTCCTCGTCTCATCCCTGTACCTTGGACGATTACATTTTGGATAATTTGTAGCATCCTAGAGTTCACCTCTAAACAAGACACATCTTTGCTCGCATGCATGGATGCTATTGTAAGCCAGTCCTAGTTTGCTTGTTAGTCTTCGAGCTGCATAAAAATTCTTTGGCAACGTATTCCCTTGTGGTAGAATGTGTCCTTGCAAAAGAGTAAACAATTCATCTGCAAAATTGTTACTAACTCCATGGACTGTGCACAGATTCATGAGAAGAATTGTGGCTGCCAACTTTGTACACTGAGCACCTTCATACAATTCATGTAGAGCTTTCTCCAAAATTTGAGCATCAAAATTGCTTGGACCTTGAAGCTCTGGTTTCTCATCTGTATCACCTACCGGTTCTTCTTGCGGCATAGCATTTTGCACCTCCAATGCAGCATCTACGCTTGGTCTAGAATTGCATTCGCTGTTAATGTTGTCTGCTATAGTAAAAGCCTCTACTACTGTGTCATGTAGTCGTTCTTCCATGGCCTCGACGTCATGGAGCTGTGCTTTGATGGCCTCTGAATCTTCGACTTCTTGGAACAAGTTGTCAAGCATATTCCTAGTGTCCACTTCATTATCGACAGGTACTTTTTCACCTCCTATAGACTCGCCTGTAGACCTCCAGAATTCAGTCTCCCATTCCTCATCTGATGTCTCCCTACTCCCAGGTCCTCGCCACACATGAAATTTTGAATCCCTCCCATTTTTGATTAGATGATCCTTCACTATCGAAACAAGCCACTTCCTGCCACCCTTACATTTACAACATGGACAACTCATTCTTTGTAAATTATGAAACCTAGCACGGCGATACTCTCTCACCCATAGTTTGTCATCACGAAGTTGCTTTCGCTGCTCCTCTGCGACTCGTACTCGATCATTCTTTGTATCCATCCTACCTTGGCTCCGTTCCAATCTCAGTGCAATTTAAATTGCGACCACTACAATTGCCTTTTGAATATGCTTGTACCTTAGAAAGGAAATACTAAACTAACAAAAGAAGGCGTTCAACTTAGCCAATCTTCTATGCATAAACCCTAAACCTTCTTCCATATAGCCTAAACGATGAAAAAAAATAATAATTCAAGTGACAGAATTTGAACGAATCGCACAATGAAATGTTTTGGCACTGATAGATTTCAAGCACTCCAAAGGCCGGGGCTATGTAGACCAACGTCTTTTAACTTCAAAGAGTTCATGCATTCCTTAGCAACTTTCATACAAACTTTGAATGGAGCTAGGTAGGCGGGGTGACTTCTGTCTATAGATTTCATCCTTCAAAGCCACGATTTTCACTATGGGAACTTCTTTTAGAAAGAGCGCACATGTGTATAAGCTACAGGTTAAAGAACAATGACGTGTAACTTTCATCACACAACGGTAATATCACTAGAAGGAAAATAGGGGTTCTGGCCACAAGTACGGGGTTTTGAGTTGCATTGTAGTTGCACTGTAGTTGCACGCAACTACAGTGCAACTACAATGCAACTCAAAACCCCGTACTTGTGGCCAGAATCCCTATTTTTCTTTAATCTTAATGCCAAAAGTATGACATCCATCCTATATGAATTCAATCTTTTCTCTATTCAGTTGAGCATTACGTGTCAACTCCTTCACCCTCTCTTCCCCCAAGATCTGAAGCTTTCCATTTTCTAAGAATTGAGAGGAGCGAAACTATGGCAGATTATGGCGCTAGAGTTTCCCATGAAAGATCAGGTGTTCTTCAGGAATGTCTTTGAAGTACAACCAATTTGATGTTGTTGTTGCTGTGGGCGTTGTTGGCTTCTCTACACAAAATCGTGGCGCATTGTATTGTCATGGTGAGCGATATTCTTTGTGCACGATTGTGGCGTCGACTTGAAGATGAAGTGTCGGATTTGCCTGTATCGGTTCTTGCAGTTCGAGAAGTGAGGGCTGCTGCGGAGTCTTCTGCGGTCTGCAAGCCAAATATTGTACATTCCCTTCCTGTCGATATATATTCTGCTGTCGGAAGAATTGAGCCAAAGAAATTCTATGCAGTGAGAAGGGGGTTCCGACTTGGAGTGTATGATAGTTGGGAGACATGTAAGCGGCAAGTAAATGGTTATAAGGGTCAGGAGTTCAGAAGTTTTAAAACTTTGGAAGAGGCACAGAGTTATGTAGCAAAACTACAGCATTAGATTTCTCCATGAAAGTTCGTCGCAGAGGCGTCGGGGAGATTGAGTAACTTTCTTCATTCAAGAAACTTGAATTTTTGGAATTTGGGGGTCTCATAGATTATATTTTTGTCTACATGTAAAGCTTTGGTTCGTTTTCGTTTGGATAAATAATGTAAAGGTTACGGACAATCTTGAATTTGCCATTTGTTAGATTTTTGTGTGCACCTGATTTGTACTGAACGTGGATCACATTTGTCTGTGAGTGGTGAGTTCTAGTGCCCGTGTAATGCTGCCACTTGCAGCACAACAATCAACTGCAAACATTGAATTGGAAGCCTTTTTCTATAAGCACCCTTACACAATGGAACCGGCATAAAAATCACAAGGCAAGATTCCTTCATTTGTAACTCGCATGAAGAATCGAAGTTCACAAGAAGCTCGAAGCGAGATAGTGGCGTGTAAGTTCCTTCTTCCAGGTTTCGACTTTGTGAAGATTTTTAATGCAAATTGTGAGATATAGATTAGTTGCTGCTGCTATGATGATCTTGGAACCCTATATTGGTCACCAGAGAATGGAAGTTTGGTTTCGTTTGACGAAAATGATAAATGTGGTATGCTCTCGCCAGCCCTCTTAACTCTTTCTCGAGAGCCCGATGGAGCCTCTGATGACCCGTTTTTGAGCATGTAACTGTATCAAAACTTTCTAGGATAGCAATGCTGGTGTCATATAAATCTTGCTCCGAAGGATCAGGTTGTGAAAGATGAATAGCTCGGTTCATTTTGGCGGCATCGATGCCGAGAAAATGAAGGGTTCTGCAACTACGGGTTTTTGAGTTGCAGTGGACAAAAACTCTGTCTAGTTGCATTGTAGTTGCACTGTAGTTGCCAAGTTGGAGTCAACGTACTGTTCTCAGATGGACTAGTTCTAGTTTTAACATCACGAATTCTATTATCTCTCTCATCCATCCATCTTGCTAGGGTTTTGTGAGCGGAGGATTATGTGCTGTGCGAAGAGGGTTTTGCGAGCAGAGGGGTGAGCGGAGCGGGGTTGCGAGCGGGGTTGCGGAGCGGGGCTGCGAGCAGGGGTTGCGAGCGGGGGTTGCAAGCGAAGCGGGGGTTGCAAGCGAAGCGGGGGTTGCGGGGCTGCGAAGGGGCTGCGGAGCGGGGCAAGGCTGCAAGCTGAGCTGAGCTGAGCAGTTAGGGAGCAGAGCGCGAGCGGAGGATTTTGTGAGCGGAGCGGAGCAAGGGAGTTCCAACTTGCGTTGATTTTTCATAGGGAGTTCCAACTTACGTTGGAGGTGTTTCTCTGCGCTCCTTTTTGGCTTTCTTACTTTGCAAATGGAGATGTTTTGAGGGTCATTAGAATGGTACGCATTTGTAAGCCTTTGTGCTTAGGGTTTCGGGTCATTACACAAAACTGTTTATCAGGGAATAAACCAACTCTGCAAAGACGCCTAAATCCTAAAGTGGTTGCTGAATGACTTCTAAGATTAGTGTAGAAATGAAGAATGCATCTATTGATTTAGAAATTAAATCATTTTTGGTAAAGTACATTGGTGATAGGTTTAGTCCTAAACAACTTATGGAACTACTCTTTTGTGTGGAATTGGCTATGCCATTTCCAATTAATGATAGTAGTTTTCAAGTTTCGAGAGTTTGTGAGGTTTTGAACTATTCAAGCCAATTTGCAAACAACATAGAACAGTAGTTTTCTTTATGCATTCTTTTGTGCTGGCGATAGAAAGAGTTCTTCAAGAGTTGCATGAAATAGTAATTGTTCATTGAACCATTATCTTGACTTCTTAAGTAGATGAATGAAAATCAATGGATTCTGTTGACAATGAGAAAATGGAGAGGGAATTGCGTCGTCGAGATGCTAGAGTGGTGGAGCGAGCAGTACAAGTACAACCTATAAAAGCAACATCAAAGGAATTGTAAGGCCCTCTCAAAAATTTGAGCCTTGTTTTCTTCTTCCAATGATGTTTACGAGTAGGTGGTCGCAATATTTGTGTTTCAGTAGTTGCTGTAGCATTATAGAGGTAATTGAAGTTGCAAACGAGTTGCCAATTAGTTGCCAATTAGTTGCATTGTAGTTGCCATGCAGTAACAAAGTAGTTGCCTTGCAGTTGCCAATTAGTTGCCTTGCAGTTGCCAATTAGTTGCCTTGCAGTTGCCATGCAGTTGCCATGCAGTTGCTAATTAGTTGCCATGTAGTTGCCAATTAGCTGTCATGTAGTTGCCATGCAGTTGCAAATTAGTTGCCATGCAGTTACAAGATAGTTGACGTGCAGTTGCAAATTAGTTGGCATCCAGTTGCTACTTGCCATGTTCTTGCAAAATAGACACAACGTAGCATAGTATCTGAAGTAATGTCAGAAATCTACAACGTAGCATTGTATCCGAAGTAATGTCAGAAATCTGCAACGTATTATGTGGCTCCAAAAATAGATGATTGTTCTTATATCCTTTTCCTTTAAAGCTATAATGTTGGTTGGTTTGCAGGGGAGCTTCAATTGCAAAGCGCAAAAGTGTGCAAGAACAACATACTCGAGTTCCAACATTGCCTACACGTAAGAGTGCCAAAGTTAGTAGTGAAGACCTAGAAGCTGTCAGTGAAGATGCAAGTGCAGAAGATGACATGTCGGCTTCAGAGGACTCTCACAGCACTGAAGAAGGTGAGTTGATTTTTTTTTATGGAAATGAACTTCCTTTAAAGAAAATAAAGGTTCAATGATAAGAATTTTTTCCTTTGTACATTACTTCTAATACTACTAATGTTGTAGTATTCTTTCAGGGGATGAAGACAATCAACTTGAAGAGGATGATAGTCGCATACATGGAGCAGCCTGTGGTAGCAGAAAGAGATCCTCGCCTTCTCATCATAGTGGACTCGCAAGACAACCAACGCACCAAAGCCTAGCTGGACAGTGGTAGTGGCAATGGGCACCACCGCAGTCCATACCACCACCACCTGTCGAACCTCCACAACGGGCAATGGTTGAACCTCATGTCTCCCCTAATTCAACTTTGTGGCAAGGGCGTGTACAATTACAAGAAGTGGTGTGTCAGTTACAGAGTGGTGGACGTTCTACTAGGCGCAAAAGGTACAAAGAGTTAGAGAAGGAAGCAGAAGTGAGAAGCAATAATGACAAAAGACCGAATGAATTACATGTGAAGTCAGATGGTGAAATTGATGCCTCTTCTTCTGGGAAGACTACTTGGGACCAAACTATGAGGGCCTTTGCCCCTTTGATCCTTGATATGAGTGTTATTCACTGGGACAAACACAGGCCACAAACTTTGAAGAAGCTCACAGATACTATGGATCTTGAGTTTGAATATGTTCCCATACCCTTAGCAGCAAGGGTTTTCGGAATGCAGTGCAGAAGTTTTTGAAGGGTGAGCGATGTAGACTGAAGAAATTATCTGATTCTGTGAAAGACAATGACTGTCCTATAAACATTGATCCTCAGTAGTGGAAGCGGTTAAAGGTTTATTGGGGCACATGTGACCAAGTGAAGAAATCAGAGATGATGTCTAATGTTAGAAAACAAGTGTAGAATGTATCAAAGCGTGGACGACAAGGGAAGGCAGGTGAAGAAGCAAATGTGGTGAGTTAATTTTTGAAGTTGTTTTTGGCTTATTTTCATCCTTCCAAATGAATTTGTTACAAGTACTTTGTATTATTCCTCTAAATCATTTTGACAATGTTGTGGTAATGTTGGCCTTCTATTAGGCGAATGAGAGGGAAAGGAGTCCAAGGCTTAATGAACTTGCAGAGGGGCTACAAGTATCAGGGTCATCGGTAAGTGTTCTTGATCTTCTTTTCATTTCAAAACATGCATCATTAATTTTAATATGATTGTGTGTAGGTTGACTTTGTTAGTTTATGAATTCAATGCGTATAAGTTCTTGTATTTGTAGAGCAGTCCAATATCAAAACTTTGTTGTAAAAGAGTTGTACTGTGGTTGTAGAAAGTGTTTTTTGGGTGATTTTCAAAGGGGATTCTATTCATAATAGGCTTCATGTCTTCAGAGATGATAGAGGTCATTGACCTTAGTAGCTCAGATGACGAGGCACCGGCCCTTCCAGTTAGGCCACCTTGCACCGCTGTACGACCATTGGAGTCGTTGGCTGATTTGTTTCCGCTTTTGGAGATTCAAGTTGGCCCGTCTATTGCACCAGTTCGTCGAGCAGCTGTTCGGAGGAGGAGGAGGACGTTGATTATCGGAGCTAGCAGTTCGGATGAGGACGAGGACATGCCAGTACGTCTAAGCAAGTCACCAATACATCCAGTTGAGTTACATGTACATCCAATTGATTTACATGTACATTCAGTTGAGTCGCTAGTACGTCCAATCTAGTCAGGGATTCCTACAGTCCCTATTTTGTTGCCGTTAGATGTTCCAGTCTGCTTGCCTGTTGCTCCAGTTCGTCCACCTGCTGCTCGGAGGTCTAGGATATTGATTATCGGAGGTAGTAGTTCCGATTTTCATGTGCCACGTGGACGATCTCGTAGAGGTCCACCGTTGGTACCGGTTCAGCCGGACCCGCCAGCATCTGCTGTGCGCCGTCTATATCCTCGTATAGAGATAGTTGGTGACAGATCTACAGGATCTGTTCGGTTTCCTCCCCTCTGTGGACCGTCCATAGAGGATCTGGAGGTGAACGATCCGCGCACTTTAGATCTAGATGCGGCTTGTTTTATGATGCTAACGTTGGATTTACCAACATTGTTTGGTATCATGGCTCGTCCTGCGAACCGCAAGATTCCTATTAGGGATCTTCCGGAGTTTGGGGATTGGCTCCATGTCATTTCGGATCCCATAGTGGTGAAGATTTACGCTGGGAGCACTGACGAGGACAGAGAGGCTTTTAAGGCCTCTCTGGTGGATACTCTACGCATTCATTTCGCCTTGACATTGACCTGTGCTTTTGATAGCTTGACATTGTCAAGAAGCCAGGTCAATATTCCCATCTCAGCCATGTCCGAGGCTCTCTATTCTTTGGGGGCCAGATTGTGCCGAGTTTCGTTTTTTGGCATGAAGTGATCTATTCCCAGCGCTGAGCCTGTCATAGACCGCTTCATAGGGTGATATCGTGAGCACATGGGCTCAGAGGTTCAGATCGGGCGGAACCTCTTCGATTATGGGGTTCGGGTCCCTACAGATGGAGTGCTACTCTTCAGATTCAGCGATGAGCAGCATCGTGCCCGTAGGTCTAGAGAGGGTTCCGTGCACGAGATGTGCAACGAGACAGGCTACGGAGCTGTGGAGTGCAGACCTCTCCTTGACCCTCGTTTATCGAAGGTCAAGGTCTATCAGGAGCTCTGTCACGACATTCTGTCTACGATACCTAGACGGATGCTCGATGACATACCTGCCACGATGCGTACTATGCGCAGTCGATTGGCGCAGCTACAGGCCCTGTTACAGCGATGGACAGACATGACGTCCGATATGCACCCCAGCCGCTTGTCTGGCATCCGGATAGAGTTGACAGTGCAGACAGAGATGGTGATCGACGGACGACACCTCGTCAGCGAGCACGACTTGTTCCGCATCGCAGGCCTTGAGAGAGCACTAGGTGGAGCATTCAACACCAAAGTGATCACCATGGAGAGCCTTCTCCACTTCAGTCAGTCCTTCTTGGCGGGACTTGCAGCTATGGTTCATGGCAGGGACGAGCGATATCCATCACTCGAGGTTCAGAGCTCTCTGACGTTCGCTCGTCAGGCTTTTGGGTGGAGTGGCAAGTACATGAGGGGTCAGCTACGACGGGCCCGCGATTGGGCGGAGGTTGCTACAGCGGCAGAGGCAGCCATGGAGGACGTGGAGGAGGACTTAGGGTTCTGCTATGAGGGCGTAGAGTTAGACAGCCCTGAGCTTCGCCCTTTGATCCAGGATTTTCTAGATCATGCAGCTTGGATCCTTCAGTCTAGGGTCCAAGATCGTACACTTCCAGGGCTCATGCTCAGGAGGACTTTTGGCGATCAGTTCCTCCCAAAGAGGGGCATTTATACTGACCGCGTAGGCGCAGCACGTCACTATCTTGGCCTGTATGGGACGGAGTGGAGAGTGCACATTTGATCTATTGCATAGATTGATATAGATATTCTCCTATATACCTTTTTTATTCCGTATATATATATATATATATTCTTTTTCATCCATCCATAACTCATGCATACAAGTACATATCAACAAGTATGATACCAATCCAAAACACCCATTCAAAGACCTACAAACATCCTTCCTACCAAAACACCAAAATCAATCATCCTCAAAAAGTCAACTCCAAGGGTTACAAAAGTCAAATGAACCATATCTCCCAAAATAGGCCCTATGTTTGGGCTTTTTATTACTCCATTGTGTTCACAACCCTTGATAATGGGGGGGTAGGTACCCTAAAACCTCAAAAATTCCAAACCCTAAAGAAAATAGAAACCCTAAAAGTCCCTTTTAAAACGCCCACAACTTCCAACCCTAAACTTTTTTGGAAAAAAAACCACCACCATTAGATTCACAACACCCACAAATAGGGGGTAGGTCAAATCCAAACTTCAAAATACCTTACCCTAACGAAAGTCAACTTACCCCCAAAAAGTCCAAGTTGCTAGATCTCGCAAACGGTGAGACTTTTAGGGAGGATTTTTGCACCATTAGATAGGCCATACCCTATAATGGAGGGGTACACCAAATTTTAGCCCTAAATAAGTATGCCCAAAAATCGGGAACACTCTTGTAACCCTAAACCCTAAACCCTAAACATTCAAGATAGATTTCTATATGAATGAAAGATTATGTGATACCTGAAATACATTATGTATAGGGATGCTCAACCATCAAGTGTATTTTAGCTCAATACGACTTGCAATTAGACATGAAAAAGACAGAATGCTTCCAAATTAACAAACGGCAACTCAATCTCTTTCGTGACAATTACCAAGGAAGAATCACACCATGACTGTGCTTCAACTTTGGGTAATAAATGGGTCCCATGAAAATATACGCTTGCAAAGGATTCCTAGTTATACCTGCAACAATGTTTGAGGGTCAAAACATGGCCAAAACAAATCAGTCATGAGTTTGAAAAAGAACCAACGCCTAGATTATTTTACATGCGTTAAATTGCAGATTTTAATATATTAGATCCCTGCCACATATTAGATATACGCAACCAACTCCAATACACATAACCATTCATCAATGTTTTTCCAAAGATTGAACTCCAATATTTCAAATTTATTTTATCATATCAAACAAACAAATAAACAAACCCAAACAATAACCAACAAAAATACACTTATATATAAATATATAATCATAAAAGTCAATAACAATATAATCAACAAAATAAAACTATACCAAAACTGTTCTATTTCTATTATAATCCGATTATATATAATAACTCTCAGATTTTCTAACCATACATTTCTGTCATAATTTGAGTAAGCCCACGAACTCTTTCATTCGCCTCTTCGAGAATCTCTTTTTCCCTGATCAGTTTCTACAGTCTAGAAACCAAACCACGACTGATTTGAACAGAACTGCCCAACCGGGTGAATCCATCCATACTGTTGGATCTGAGGGTCCTGTGGAAATCTAGTTTCGACCTCTATATGATTTTCACAATGCCATCATGCTGGCTGAAATCCACATTGATTTTATATGTGGGTATGACAAATTGTCCACCCTCACATATACGATCATCTCCATCACCCATGATGGCAAACTCGCCAGTTTCAAAAACCAAAGGGGCCCAAATTCCATAGGCATAGCTGTTATAATCTTTATCTGTATGAAACGAGTTTGAAAAATCACTGAGGGTGTAAGTCAAGTTACTCGCGAAGGCACCCTCTTGCTGCTCCAAATCGGTGAACTCGGTTTGACAAAAATCTGGAACCCCGCATGTCGCCGCCTGTTTCAAAGCATTGTTGAATAGTTTCGATGCCATATTTGAAAATCTTCTTCGGTATACATCACCGATCCAGGCGATGGTCTCCACTTGGTCTTCCTCCCATTTCTGCAAACGTTCCGTGGATCTTTGGGTTGAAGAAGAAGGTAGATATCTACCAAGGGATAACTCCGAATCAAACCCACCTCTCCATTCGAGTGCGTCATTGAACCACCTCTTTCTTTGTGACTCGCATTCCCCAGAATTTTGGGGCTTCCCTTGGAAAGATGCACAAAATTCTTCATCAGGGTTTCAAGTTCACACTGCTCCTCGACTTCCATATTGTTGAAAGTGGTGAATTTCATTATAGCCACTATTTCTCCCGTTTCCTGGTCCTTCACTACAACGTGACCGTGAAAGATGCGAGTGTAATTCTCCGGGATGGTGTCCATGAACTGCCCTTTGAAATTTTCATCATCGCGCTTTTTCTCATAGATGTATGCACTGTCCTTACATCCAATACAATCCAAAACTTCTTGAATTTCTTCATTTTTTCTACTCCTTCTGAACTCTTCCTCGTGCTTGGCTTGTGCTCCCTTCCCCCTGCCAAGTCTCCCCTTTCTCGGCATTTTCAAAAACCCTGTGAAAACCCCTAAAATTACTTACATCAACAATCATAAACAAACAAATCTTTTTGAATTCCCAATCTTTTAGTATTTTCAAAATCCAAGTTTCTGAATCTTTTTTATTCATCCAATGGAACCAATTCGAGACGACAACATTTGAACCTGATTGGCTCTTGTGCGCACAACTCGATTGACACCACTGGATGAATAAAAAGGCTTCACAAATGAAAAGAACGTTTAAATGTTTGATCACCAACATTGAACATTGAACGTGAAAAGAAAAAACTTAAACCTTAAAACATAATATCTGTCCCTCACCGAAGGGAAAAGAAAACCAAACTCTTTGAATTAAAAACAATAGAAAAAAAAGGACTGTAAAGCCCTTTTTCACACCAGCTTTGTATTGAACTGATGATAAAATTCACATCCTTTGAAAACAGTCCCTCCTTTTCTCCAGATTTCTAAAAAAACACCGGTGAAAATTTAAAAAAATAAACAAACCCCTTCATCAACAATCATTTACAAATCAATTTCTTTCAAATTCACGGCCCCCCCCCTTTTTGGAATATGCCCCAATTTTCAATGTTCTCCTCATCTATGAATTCTTTTATTCTTCGAGTGGACCCAATTTGGGACGACAACATTGGGGCTTGATTGGCTTTTATGCACACAACTCCATCAGCCCCACTCGATGAATAAAAATAATTCCCAGATGAAAAGAACATCTAAACTTTTGATCACTTACACTTCAAACACTCTAAATGCACTTACTTCTTTGACCATTTGGGGCTTCGTTTCCAAACTCTCTCAATAACTATTCATAAGGCTTTCTTTCAATCAGCCACATTGTGGTCCACAAGAATGACTTCATCTCCAAATCGACTGCAACAACTGCATGTGCTCAACTATTGAAATGTGCACAAGTCTTCAACCACTAATTCAGGTCTAAGGGCTTGGTTCCATTACCCTCCAATGGACTCTGAACCATGTGCGATCTCGATGAACAAGTTTCAGGGATTGAAAACTGAGGTTTGATGTCCATGACAGGGATCTACAACTTCTTCATAATCCAAGAGAAAAGGGGATTATGGATAGAAAATTGGGGTTCACTTCACGTTACAGCTGACTGTCGGATGAAAGGAATTAAAATTTATTGTCCCCTCCCATTCTTATCAAATGGGGTTCTGGAGATTGTAACCTTTTTTTTATTCAATCCTTGATACCAGGATTTTACGTACTAGAGAACGCTCCGCATGTTGCGGATTCTATAGCAGTAAACGGCATTGCGCGAGCCCGGAGGGCGAGACTTGTGGCCGCTTAGTGCTGTAGAATCCGCGGCATGCGGACCGTTCCCTAGCGTTAAGGGCAGTTCCCCGTGTTCCCGAAGAAGTTCCCTTGACAGAATCGGCCCTCCTTTTGCAGAATTGGACTGCATGGATAATTCCGCCACCTGACCATGCCTTCAGAAGGCCTGAATCGGTGAGGGCTGACCTTAACGACTGAAACTCAATGCCATGACAAACCTCAACATTCAGCAATGTGCCAAGTGCAGTATCACAAGCTTCTCTAATATTTACAAATCAGATTTTTTCTCTCAACTCTAAATCCTTGGCAAAACACGGATTCATTTGAGTGGATTCTATAATTGAATCTCAAAAACATGAAAGACCTTCAAAAAACTAATTGGCCTTGAACAAAATGCATTTACCCTAAACTTCAAAGATACTTGTATCTTACATTCCTGCTCTAAATCCTAAACCCTAATTGACGTACTCCTTGAAGTTTCAAAAAAAAAAATTCTACACCAAAGTGACCCTAAACCACACCTTCCACGATGACACGAGGTTTGCAAACCTTGACTTGAACATCACTGATCAAACAAAACGCACGCAGTCATAAACAACTTGAATATTGTATCAATTCCAACAACAAAAACACACACATCGCAAAAATTCCATACTCAAGACAACACGCTGTCCTGAGTATCCCAAGGATTGACAGTTTTGCCTGTCTCCAACTACAAGAGATCCTCAATTGGGAACTAGTAAACGAAATGCAAATAAACTTCGCTATTCTGGGCGTTCTTTTTCCAGCTGATCACGTAGTGACATTCAAGTGGAAAAAGCCCAGATACCTGTATCCACCTTGTACGACAGGGAAGGCGGATATCATGCCTATATTTTCTATATTCTTAAAAATAAAACTTCCGTAGGTCAATGCTGATGCCTAACATGTGATCTATCCCAAAAACTGAAGGACCCAAGAATCTCCTCTTGAGACTAGAAAGAGCAAGCAAATGAACTTGCAGAGATGTACATAGAATCCTTCAAACTGGACAGTCTACTGGAGGAACACAATCTTACCAGACACTCCGAGTTGGCAGCTGGTGAAGGACTGTGTCTATTTCCCGAGGCAAAACAAGACCACCGAATCGCGGCCGTGATGTCGTAAATGTATCGCACTGCAATACCCCGAAATGTTGCGGCAA
Organism: Antitrichia curtipendula; assembly: GCA_951230915.1. Taxonomy (NCBI): domain Eukaryota; kingdom Viridiplantae; phylum Streptophyta; class Bryopsida; order Hypnales; family Leucodontaceae; genus Antitrichia; species Antitrichia curtipendula. The sequence goes on along the minus strand of OX579642.1, from coordinate 13,692 downwards.
CAGTGTTGGAAGGGTTGTTCGCACTATATCTGACCAAAGCCAACGCATCCAATTCAGGACAAGCATATACTTGTCTGACCAAGAGAGAAATTAATACTCCACGGCAGAACGAAATATAAGCACAGAATACTTCCACTTTCCAATTCAACTACCATTCACAGGAAAGACCTCAAATACAACTGAACGGGAACGACACTCACAAGTGTTGGTCAAGCCCGGATAGATGAGGACGTCTGAGACAATAACAGAAGAAGGAAACTTCAAAATTACTCTCTCTCCTGCAAATATCAAGTTCCCGGTCAGGCTCTCCCCACATTGCTCCAACAGTAAGCACTACCTCCCATACACGATGCTTTCCATATTTGACCCGTTCAGGTCACCATGTTCTTGTCATTGTGCCAATGCTGTCTACCTGGTTGGTCAAAAGGAACTTAATGATTTAATTTAGCATATCCACTTCGTCCACTTTCCTTTCAACGAAACCACAAGCGCAAAGCTCAACGTGCAGGGCATTTCCAATTGCCATGCACATGTTTACCCGTCAACGTAATCGGCATTACTGCATGGGGAACACCACCCAATAACTCTGAAAACGGAGGAGACAAGTAAATCTATCAAACCACCGAACTCTAGAATTTCCTCAAACATCAAAATTTCTGCAACCCGTGCACACAGAACGTTGCATCGACCAAGGTTCCAGGGCGGATCCACAACGACAGAAACTGAAGCCAATGATTTCAGCCAACCGCGGTGACAGAGCATAGTACCAGCCGCGACACCAAATGAATGTTGTTCATGGCCTAAACCACTTACAGGAGGGCACCAATCCGGCGTCAAGTCTCGGGCATCGTTCGACGAGTTGAGCTTCCGATTTGGTTCGTATTGGTTCGTAGGCGCTGCGCTCCCCAAGCCTGCCTAAAACCAAAGTGACCACAGTCGTTTGGAACAACCACTACATCACAAACAACGCCGGACCTTGAATGCACTGAATGCAATGCGATTCGCTTGCAAGCTCACACTGCACAATGAAGGAGAATTTCAGTCTTGGCCGCTGAACCCTAGCGCCGTCGCTCCCCCCCAAAAAACGACCAAACTAAAAGTCGTACCGCCTAAACCTTACGATACCCGCCAATACCCGGGGCCGTCGCTCCCCCCCAAAAAAAAAAAAACGACCAGACTAAAAGTCGTACCACCCAAATCCTATGATACCCGCCGATACTGGGGGCACACCCGTTTCATGGTACCCTAAAACCGCCCTTGTAAACCCTTCCGCCATAGCCACTGGCATGCGGTTCTTCCAGTCACCCCAAACTTGAATCTTTTGTTTGAATTGAACCCTCAAACCCCTCAAACCCTAAATGAAACTAAACCCCAAGGCTTGTTTTGAATTCCTTGGGTATTATAGTTTAACTTGATCAAAATGCAAACATTTTGATAAGTTGTATTAATTTTTCTTGAACCTTAACCCTACAAATTCATACTGCACAAGTCAGAGATTTCATAGGAAAAGAATAGAAAACAATATCACTTACAGAGCAAAAGGTTATAATGTTTGACCACAAAGGTATTAAAACCACGAAAGTGATGTAAAGTCTTTCAACCCTCTTTTTCCCCAAGTCAAATCTAAAAAGTTGGTGCCCCAAAAAAATTGAGGTTGAAGTACCTAACTTGTACAATGCCAATCAATATACGGCTTCTTAAAATCTACTCTATCATTTTTTTTAAATGAATTTTGAATGCGAATTTTCCTTCAATATCTAGTGTATTTGAGGCTCATTTCCAAATGCTCTCAATGCTATGGGAAGTCAGGATTGCACTCGGTACCCTTGCACAAACGCATGAATAGAAAAATCTCTTTATCATTTATTTCCAAGATTGGATTTTCAATGCTAAAATTAGACTTCAAGAAGAACTTTCTAAAAAAATATAACCCTAAACCCAAAATAACAACTTGGTTAGGATTTATTTAACTTCAAAATCTTGCAAACACCACATTTGGGTGTCTTGGGCATTTAGGGGTCTGGGCTTTCCAAATTTATTTATTTTTTATGTTTTTAGTCCTAAAACGGTCCTTATAGTACAAGTACCAAATTTTATAAAAAATAAAAAATAAAAAATTCATTGTCAGACATATATAATCATTTGTTCTTAGAAAAACATGTTCAAGGCTGTCGGGGTGAATTAATAACCATTTTTTAATATCCTGATCGTGTACCCTAAATCCCACCCTTCGTTCCCATTCTATAGGGATGTTATAAACCCTAAACCATACCAGTGAAAGGTTTGTTTTCACTCAAAAATACTAGACATCTTTACATTGATACCATGACTTCAATTCAGAGTCCAAGATTTCATATAGTGCTTTTAGAGTTCAGATTTGATACACCTATAATTCTTTGAACATACCGTAATACTTGCTTGTTAACCTCATGTATCCCTATTAGGTTTCAGGATTGATACACATCTTCCTAGTGCATACCATGACCCTTCCTCACATACAAATTTTGGTGCAATGCGTACAAAAATATATGTACAATTATGTTGGTCTGTATTTTCTATTTTGTCAGAGTTTAATATTACATTTGTGTTTTGGGGTGTCAAGTATATTCTTTTCATTTCACTTAGAAGTTTATTCAAAATGATTACCAACTACATATTTTCTTGAACTCTTCAACTTCAGAGTGATTATAATTTGCACAAGTAAGGTGTGTGTCCATCTTTTCTAATTTTCACATATAAGTTCATTCAAAATGACCATGGATGAAATACTTTTTTTAATTATCATAGTTAAGAGCAAGTATAACTTGCCCAACTTCTTTGATTTAGAGAAAGCAATGAAATTTTAAACAAATGTAAGGATGAAATTGGAGGACCTATCACCTTTAGAAAGTCTTGAAATTTGATAGCCAAAGAAGTGAAATTAAACATGTACAGGTCCGAGTTCCTTTAAAGATTTTAAATCCATACCTATATTAAATCCAGTGTTTTTTTCCCTTCATCTACTACATGAATGGAACCCTTAATCCCTAAAGTTCTATGATTATGTTTTCACCAAAAATACTCCCAAACTGCCATTTTTAGTACATGTACCAAATTTTTGAAAAAAAAACTTTTTTGACACATGTAACCATAGGATCTTATAGTAAACTAGTTTTAGAAGATGTCAAAAAAAATTCAGAATTTTCCACCATGCGAATTGGAAGATATTAGCATTTGAATTGGCAAAAAAAAAAAAATTGTCCCTGCGAAAAACAGGGCAGCTGCACTTCACAAGGTCACATTTGTATGAAAAAATGTCCAAAATGGTGGTGCATCTTTGAATTCTTTTTTCTAAACAAGTTCTCTACATGTTTAAAAAATTTCAAATCATTTGATATTGTACAACATGTACGAAAAAAATAGTAAGTAGAAAGAAGTAGAGAATGATCCAAAATATTAAATTGTTAAGAATTTAATTATGGAATTGAAAAATGTAAATCCCAATGGTTGTAATGTTCTAATAAACAACCTACATCCCATGGAAAACAAAATTCAAAAAATATTAAAAATTGAGTTCAATAAACAACTTCAAAGTTTATTTCAGAGTAGAGAATCTATAATTGCCCGCAAACTAAAAATCCTCATAACTTTTGATTCATTGGTTGAAATGGAATGATTCAAAGCTTTCCATGTATATAAACCCTCTAGAAAATCAATTTCAAATTTTTATTTTTGAAAAAAGTGGGTTTTTTAATCTGCCCGGACTGCCCAGTTACAAAAAAAAGTAATATATTTGGCCATAACTTTTGACTCCTATTTCCAAATGTCATGAAATTTAGTATATATGAAAGGTACTCCTCGCGCCCACCTTCTATTAAAATTTCAGCCCGAAATATGAAAATCTCCAATCACAAGTACCTGCCCAAATGTTTTATATTGCCAAAAATCGCATGTTGGTCCTTTAGGGGTTAAGAGTGGTGCATGTCCTGTATTTAGTGGAATTTACAGCCAAAAAAGTCTTGAAATTTAATAGCAAAATAAGTGAAACCCTCCAACCATATGGGCGGAATTTGAGGGTTCTTGGCTTAGATCTTCTATTTTTGCAGTCGGATGGATGTGTAGATGGGCATGTCAATAAAGTGGTCACAAATATATTTTCAAAAATGGTAGCATTAAAAAATGCTCTAGGCCACGATTGGTGGCATCCTTCTTACCAATTTTTTGGCAAGAAATACTTAACAATTGGATCATGAAGTTGATTTAAGAAACATTTATATAGTTGGTGGAAACTTCGATTTTTAATAGGAATAAGGGACTTCTGAGGTGTATTACATAGACTTATTGTAGTTGAGTAAAATATCACATATGGACTTCTTAGAGAATATAGATATTTTCAAATGTTTTCTAGTGACTTTGTTACAAGCGCTTCCAATGTTTCGCTTGGGTGAGATGCTTTCAATACTATAAAAATTTATTTTAATATAGAATAAAATATTTTGTAGTAGTTAACCCCTGGGCATCGATGCATCCAAAAAATGGATGCGCCTTGGTCAATCTTGTTTGTAACTTTCGAAATAACTATTTCTGAAATTCGATTTAAACTAAGAAAATGAAGTTTAACAAGTTTTGCTTCTAGTATTCCATCCCAAATTTTTTGAAAAATGTCAGAAATCCAAGGAATTTTTACAAGTGGAAGACCCATGCATTAAAATCTCCAATTACAATACATTGAGTTTTTCATTCGAATCTTCTCTTGAAAAATTATTTTTGAATTTAAACTATAAAATCATGTTTTTCATTCTATCCTTCATTTATAGTAAAAAATTTAGATTATTCAAATACATGTTGCAATGAGTACCTAAAACCTAAACTTCCTATTATTAGGGTGCCCTAAACCTCAAGGAATAAGTATGTGGCCATAGTACATTGACCCCCTCTTTGGGATGAGCTAGGGGGCATTCTGCATGCATCCCCTACCTTCAGTACACACAGACACACATACCGCGGGGTCTCACTTTCAGATAGGACAAAGCATGACAAAAGCTTTAAAGTGATGATGTCAATTGGGCACATCTCAGTACTTGTCCATTGGCCCCTTTCCGCAAACTTTGTTTAGTACAAGAATTGTGACTGATATTATTTTTTATTCTACCAACATCCCTTTGTGATTGATTACTACTTCAGTTTGACATGTGAAGCGATCTTATCAGCCATTTGTTTTGGAGCTAGACATCTCCAGATTAATGGAATTTATCATTTGTTTGAAAAAAAAACATTTATAGATTTCAATGAATTTTTCGAACAACTACGATTTGATAGAAAACTTGAGGGAAAGAACGTGATGAATTTGCTAGATTTAAAAGTGAATTTGTTGAAAATCTTTATTTTGAATGAATTTGTTTGTTTGTTTTCTAAGGTGAGATCTCCTAGTTGTACTCTTGGTAATGTTGGAAAGTTCTCTATAAGGAGGGGTGCACAAATTTTGTTCTTTATAATTTGGACCTCTGGTGTGCAAGATATGCAAGATAATGATTAGAAAAAATGATTGTGAATAAAAAAATTAGAAATTTATTTTTCCTTTATTTTGGATGTGGCAACAAAATATGGGATGCTATTTGCTCTTAGAGAATACCCTTGTGTTTTTGAAAAAGATCCATGTTTCTTTGGTAAAATACAAAGGGTCTTTTTCATAAGCAAGGGGATTGTGGTGTGGTTTCTTGTAACCCTTAAACTCCCATTGTCCCTTCAAGGGACAAAGTGGACTTCGTCTGGAATTTTTTTGAAACTCTTTGGGAAAATAGAAAATTGCATGGGCTTTCTAGGAATATAGTTTTTTTATTTCAATCTGTACCCATAACTCTGTCAGCAAAAGTTCACTTCAGTGATTGTTTGTTAGTGGTTCTACTGTAGTGCAAGATCTTGTGGCTAGATATACAAAACAAATAAACTCTAAAGTCTTTTGCACTTTGCAATAGAAATGGCAATTTTGAGTAGTTTTTGATGAAAAAAATGCATTGGGAGTTTAGTAGGTTCCGGGTTGAAGGTATGAAATTATATCTCCAATATATATATTATTATCATAATTTAGCAAAAGTAAAGAAAATAAAAAATTTCACTAAGACGGATCACGATGATAGAGTAACAAAAGAAATCTATAGCCCTACGACATCTAACATGCTATGAGTAGCCCGTGTCACTTGTCATTTCAAATTTGTTGAAGCCACATTAGCATATAAGACTATACGTGCACATAATAAAAATCAATAATTATAATTTTTTTGAAGAAAATGGTGGCCTATTAAATATAAAATAGGTATCAAAATTGGAATTTGCATTTATAAGTTTAAGAAAATTAACCTTCTGATCACACACAAAATCACAAAATTTGTCAAAAAAATAAACAATCACATCAAACTTCCTAAAAATTAAGAAACTTTGTAGCATGAAACGATTTTCTATGAAAACTATTAGGGGAGGCTAAGGGATCAACTATCCTCTACACCCTTAAACCCTAAATCCAAATGGGAGGGTTGGTCAAACCCTAAACCCTAAAACCCTAAAACGTCAACAACCCTTAGGATACCCGTATAACCCTAAAATCCTAAACCTTACTTGAAATATGGGATTTTTTTAATGTACGCTTCATACTGAATTCTGATTTTCAAATGACATCTTAAAATGTGGAAGTACATGCAAAACCCTAAGATTGAATTCAACTACAATCATCCCCACAATGAGATTGGTATAGAACGCAAAATTGAACTTGTCTAACATAGAGCCCACTAAGGAATTATAAAAATTCTAGTCGAAAATGAATTGCATAAATTATTTTTTCAAGAAGATGCTTACATTGCTTGGAAAACAAAGTGGACTGCAATTTTAGGTCTTGTTGAACCAGAAGTCAATCCCCTTGGCACTAATTTTCTAAACAAATGACTACGTTTCCACAAGGAGGTGGAGAAGAGCATTGTCCTCCACAACTAGAGGTAATATTTAATTAGTATTGAAGGTAGTGAACTCGCATACAACTGTGGTCATTTTTTGTTGATTGTTGTGCATATGCCTACAACTCCAAGTGGTGTGGTGTGTACGCCATGCACACGTAATTGACTACCAGTAGTTTTGTGTTGAACCCTAACCCACATGCCTACAACTATGAGTTTACTGCCTGACTTAACTAGTACCTGTAGTTTTGGGTTAATCATTGTGCACAAGCATACCCATGCAAATGCAGATGTATCTTCTCTCCTGTTCAATCTAAAATACCACTGAGCTATACAAGCTGGAGGTATCGTCTAGGAGCTGAGCTGGTGAGAATCTCATTTGGGGTTGGAATTCAGAGGTACGTTTCTTTTTTTAAGCCTAAGAATTAAAGCATTGGTTGGTTGTAAGGATTGGTGTTTGTTTGGATTGGAAAATTTGCTTTCTTCGTGACAAGTTCATCCACCGTAAAGGACTTGTAGGTTGAGGCAACGCACCAAGGTAGCCTTCTTTCATTTTCAGCAATGGTTTCACTAGCTCTATGACTATAGGTGTGATTCTAAATGTTGTGGTTATGGGGTCAAGGTTCCTTGGAGTGGCCATGGTGTTGGACAACAAGCTTGGACAGGATGCCATATCCTTGGCTGATGACTTTGGTCCCTTCGAACCCATTGCGTGGTTGGAATCAGATGACAAGGAGGAGGAACAAATTGAGGATCCGTTTGGACTTGATTTTACCCCGCTCAGTGGACACACAGAGAGTCCACCATGGGTGCATGCGCAGGGCTTGAGGCATGATGACCCATTGGTTTTGATGTTTGATTCTGAAGGGGAAGATGATGACAAAGAATGGGAGCAGATATGGGATCAAGTTGAACGTGACCTTGTTCCATGTAGTGCACCTGAGCAGCAAATTGCGGGTCCGGTTGGATGCAACCTCACTCCATGCAGTGGAGATGGAGAGGGACCACGGGTGGTGGATGTGCCAGATTGCAGGCCTACTTCCAAAGGCCTGGCGACAAGAACGAGGCCCCCCAAAATTGGGGATCTGGTTGGATGCGACCTTGCTCCATACAGTGGAGACAGAAAGGGTAAACAAGTGGTAGATGTGCCAGATTGCAGGCCTACTTGCAAGGGCCTAGTTACAAGAACGATGCCCACAAAAATTGGGAATTTGGTTGGACGTAGCCTTGCTCCATACAGTGCACATGAGCAGCAAATTGGGGATCCGATTGGACACAACCTCCCTCCCTGCAGTGGAGATGGTCCACGGGTGGTGGATGTCTCAGATTGCAAGCCCTGTTACAAGGGCCTGGTGGCAAAAATGATGCCCACAAAGATCGTTGAGGGATCCACATGCAAACCCGATACCTTGCGTCGAACACCGCATGCACTACCTCTCCGTGCTAGATTGGCTGATCGCAGGGTGCCTTACACTGAACTTCTTCGGCTTATCCTCCTCCTCTTTCTAGGGAGAGAATGGTGGGTAGTAGTCTGGAAAGAGGTTCAAATGCGGCAACCATGGGCTTTAGGAAACGGAGTCCAAGTATGTCCAAAGACATTTGAGACATGTGTGTTTCATGTGCTTTGTAGCAGACTGCTTTTATATTTCTACTGCTTGAAGCATTTAGCTTTCCACAATGGTGCGAGTCTCCAGTTTGCACTATGTGGATCATCCCTATCACACAGCCCTCAACCCTTTTCTTCAGCCATATGATGATCCTAAGTAGGACTTTATCTGATTTTTCTTTCAAAGAATTGATGCACCTTCTGATTTCTATTTGAATGGTGGTTGGATTTTTGGGATATCCTTATTGCATGGACAAATGAGAAACATTCAGGGGTGGCAGCCTTATACATAGAAGTGAGATACTGTGGAGCCCACTTGGTTATGGTACTCCTGCCTGAGTGTTTACTGATCATGTTTAACGTTTTGTTAGATGTGTGAATTTTTTTTTTAAATTTGATGGCAAGCTCTCAATCAGGGTGATACATATAATTATGTTGAAGATGACCTTTGGAAATAATATCCCACAATTTTTTTGGTGTGGGTTCTAAAAGCATGCACGACAACAACCAAAAACAAGCAAAAACCTATTTGTTGAACAAGTCTGCAAATGATTTGGGTGCAGAAGTTATGTTGTCATAGCTCACAACAAAAACCTAAACAATCATATATAAATGTATTATTACATGTTGGCATCCACAAGGCTGGCTTATTAAAGTACTAAGAAGTGAACCCTACGCTAAACCCTGAACCACCACCCCGCCAAAAAAATGTTTCTTTCGTGACATTCCTTTTACCCTTCAATCAAATCCAATAATATTATCCTAAAAGCACCCAAACTTTTAGGATCTATATTAAGCCCTTAATGCTCAACATAATCCACAGGAGCACTATGGCAAATGAATCACAAGTCTTGTGCAACAGAAGGACTTGTTATGGAAATGGAAGTTGATGAATCATTTGAAGAGCTTGTCCCTCCTTGTCAAGAGGTTGATACATGTGGGACCAAATCTGAATTGCACTCCAATTATTTCCCAAATGATGTACAGCTAATTAACCCCTTAAGTCTCTTGCCTATGTTTTCTTCTAAACCGCTCAAAAAGTGCTATTTTGGTACAAGTACCAAACTTTTGTTTTTTTTGGATGCATGTAACCCTATGATCATGTAGTATGCTGACTTGCATTTGCAAATGTCAAACTTTCTTGACCATCTATAAGATGTTCTTTGTCCACAATTTCTACATTTAGGGGTTAATTTAGGAGTTGGGGACATTTAGGGGTTAATTCCTAAAGGATCATTGTTCCCTCCGGGGACAAATGAGATTTTGGGCAGGTACCGACTGACTCAATTCTTTCCGTGATTTTTTGTAACTTTTTTTAAAGATAGAAAAATTGATGAACTTCGTGGAAATATGATTTTTTCTTGGATTGGTATCCAGAAAAAAAAATTGAATATCTTTTCTGAATTTTATTCCCTCCTAGATTATATTTTTATCTATTTGAAAAGCTTTCATTCATTTCATTTCGATTTGCTATGAAAAAGTTATGGACAATCTTGTTTTCCAAGCAATTAGAAGATCTTCTTGAAAAATAACTTTAGGGATTCATTCCTGAATGAATTTCTTGCAACTTAAAAAAATAAAAAACCGCATGGGTTAGTTAGCTTGTTACATCAATTTGAGCATTGGGATTCGTGAATTTAAATTATATCTTGTGGATATTAGTAATTTAGAATTTCCCTCTATCTCCTACGTACTTTTGCTTCATGGATTTTTGAAGAACAAAAATAAAGATTTTTTAACATTTTCATTTTTTCTTCGACTCTCAACTCAATTCTCCACCATGAAGATTCAAAGCCCAACACTGTGTAGCACAAAAATTTAAAGTTAAGAAGGTTCAATGTTGAATAATCTAATTCCCTGATGTATTGAAAAACCTGTTTTCTTCACTTTAGACATAGATATATTGCAATTGCAAGATATTAGCATTTAAAAAAAAAAAGGAGGCAAAACTTGAGAAGGTCACATTAAGATGAAAAAATGACCAAAATGGTGGCAACTCTTTGGATTCATTTTTCCAGGCAAGTTGGCTACATGCAAAAAAAATTCACATCATTTGAGATTATATAGCATTTCAAAAAAATAAAAATAAAAAATTAGGAGAATGATTCATAATACAAAATTATTAAGAATTTGGTTACACAATTGGAAAACGCCAATCCCCATGGCTGAAATTTTGCAACAAGCATCCCACATCTAATGACTCTATTTTTTTCAAAAAAATATTGAAAATTGATTAAGATGAAGGACTCTAAAGTTTATTTTAGAATAGAGAATTTATAATGCCTACAAACTAAAACTCCTCATAACTTCTGACTTATTCATCGAAATGAAATGATCCAAAGCTTTCCACATATATAAAACTTCATAAAACCAATTTCAAATATTTAAAAAAAGAAAAAGTGATTTTATTTATTTGCTTAGATTACCTGGTTGGAGGATAAAATAACATATTAGACCATGGCTTTTGATTCATATTTCCAAAAGTTATAAAACTTCATAACACCAAACTTCATAACATTAACATTTCATTGGTTAGCATTTCATATACACCAACAATTAGTAATTTCATAACATTAGCATTTCATTTCATTAGCATTTCATATGCATCGAATGTTATGAAGTTTGGTGCATTAACATGAACACTTCACACTCATTGTCAATGAGTCATAAGTAAACCTCTACATCATTATCTAAACCCCACGAGGACCTCAACCGAATGATGGGTATTGCTGAACTAAAGCTGGGTATAAATCAAGTATCCGTTTTATTACGAATTTGATGTATTTGCTTGCTTATTAACTTAGTATTGAGATGACTTCCCAAGGCATGGTGAATTTTATGTGTTGCCTTGGTTATTAATGTTGAGATGACTTGCCAAGGTATGGAGTGAGGGCATGCTGGACTGCAAATTCGGTTCAGTGTCAAATGGCCGCGCAACTTCCTCATTTATTTGTTTCATTGATTCTCTTCTCGATTGCTCAAAATCGGGAGAGCAAGACATAGCATTCTTTGGTTGGGGATTTGAATGGCAATATCAAATGGCGGCGCTTGATCAGCAGCAAAAAAAAGAGGTTGGGATGGCGGGTGTAGAGCTTGTTACTCCATTTTTTTTCACATCTTCTCGTGATGTTTATAAATTCTTGGTTACTCACATTCTTTGGGATGATGTTGAGGTTGGATTCTGATTCCATTTTATTTTGTTGTAGTAGTGTCATCTTAAGATAATTTGATGACTGAATTCTTTTTCTCTCCTTGAAATGTTTGATTACCTGATTCAGGCTTAAAGCACCATTTGCAATTTATTTTTATTGGATGCATGGGGATTTTTCAAGCTAATAGAAGGGTTTATTTTGAAGGTTGATACAACCTCAATCAATACACCCACAGCACCGTCACCATGTATCTTCCATGGTATCGAGCTGCCCAGTTTTTTGTCGCAAGTTTTTTGTATTTTCATTGCGTATTCCATCTCCACAAGGTTCATTTGGTTCTCCCAAACTTACATAGACAAAATCTGCTTTTCAGTGAACAAATTCTCTCGTGTTTTGCTGCTCAAAAATTGATACACCACTGCTTGTGATTTAAGATCACTATGATGAATTCGAGATGTTCCTTATATAGGGATGATCACTTCTGGCATTGACATCCCTCAAGACACCACAATCTCTGTTTAAAAGAACATAGTGGCTTAGGAGCACTGAAATGAACACACACCAAAAAATTCAGCTGGCATCATTCAAAGTATAGTTGACATTACACAGGGATATCATTTGTTTGTAACTCTCAAAGCGTGAGTCATATCCTGTGAATCTTTTGAGAAATTCCCGTTTTGAAAGGTCAAGCTCATGCGAAATAGCAGTGTATGAGGGTGAAGTAGATCCTAAGTAGAAGAACGTTTCTGAATGTTTTTGTGCAGGACAAGTTGTTATCCTGGTAGCATTCTGACATTCCCCTTAGAAGTATGTCCATGAACAATGAGAGAGTGCTATTGTGCTTCGAGCAAAATTGTATAGCTCATCAGTTTGGATTTTGTTTTGGGGTCTTCAATTGTTCATCTTACACAATCATAATCTGAGGTTTTTACTAGTTGCCAACTGATGAAATCAAAACGAGGATGGAGATGAGGAGCTATGTGATTGCAACTTCCTTGAATGCCTCCTTGTTTTAATCTGCTCAAGCGAGAATGACATTAACCACACTTGACATCAAATACAATTTAGTATGAAAAAAAATGGAAAGGACCCCTTTCCATGGAACAGGAACTACATTCTACTTGGCTCTTATACCTTAAATAAATAGAACTTCGCAAAAAAATACATTTTCCCTGGAAATGTTGATTCATTCATCACTATGAAACCAAGACGATAGCGATAGATCTAATTGATCTTCACGCGCACAACTTGATCCGAGTAGTGAGGAATGAATGAAGATCTGAAGAAATATATCAAGAAATGCGGAGAACTTTAGAAAGAAACACATTTTTCCTGGAAATGGATTTGAAAATTTGCACTACCTTGATTCATTCCTCACTACGGAATCAAGACGACAGCAATAGATCTAATTGACCTTCACTATTTGGATCAAGTTGTGCGCGTAAAGATCAATTAGATCTATCGCTGTCGTCCTGATTCCGTAGTGATGAATGAATCAAGGTAGTGCAAATTTTCAAATCCATTTCTAGTGAAAATGTGTTTCTCTCGAAAGTTCTCCGCATTTCCTGATATATTTCTTCAGATCTTCATTCATTCCTCACTACTCGGATCAAGTTGTGCGCGTGAAGGTCAATTAGATCTATCGCTGTCCTCTTGATTCCGTAATGAGGAATGAATCAAGGTAGTGCAAATTTTCAAATCCATTTCCAGTGAAAATGTGTTTCTTTCGAAAGTTCTCTGCATTTCCTGATATATTTCTTCAGATCTTCATTCATTCCTCACTACTTGGATCAAGTTGTGCGCGTAAAGATCAATTAGATCTATCGCTGTCGTCTTGATTCCGTAGTAATGAATGAATCAAGGTAGTGCAAATTTTCAAATCCATTTCCAGTGAAAATGTGTTTTTTTCGAAAGTTCTCTACATTTCCTGCAGGGTTGACAGGACGTCCGGACGTCCGCGTCCACGTCCGGCGGACGTGGACGCTGACCCCTGGACGTCTTTTTATATCCC